>JAPEVW010000052.1:620000-1030000 GCA_027921565.1 Artemia sinica | reverse complement strand
TTTCTGTATTGTGTATCCAAGAGGTGAATTCAAGAAAGTTATTTTGTCATTTTAAGATACTTACAAAAAAAAGATAAAAAATAAATAAAGTTGAATAATTTCGAAGTTTAAATAAAAATAGTTTGTTTTATGAAAAACAAATATTGAATTTGAACCATTAGTCCTCATCTTTATGAGTATCCAAAACTGGACTTAAGTTTCGGATTTGAACTAGAGAATTGTATTTTCCATAATTTTCTTACAAGAAACTAGAGTTTACGGTCAAAAAACCCTTATTAGCTCAGATTTTACGGAAATAGTTTTATTTTTTCGATCCAAAAATAGACTTAAGTTTCACATTTGAACCAGAGAATTGTATTTTCCATAATTTTCTTACAAAAAAAACTAGAGTTTACGGTCAAAAACCCTTAATAGCTCAGATTTTACGGAAATAGTGTGTCTGACAATAGATGTACGCAAATTCCTTTTCTTACATCTCCGATGTTTTAATAGATATTCTAAACGCTTGATTTGCTAGCTTACTCTAAAAAATAATGAACAAATAACAATGTAATATTTTTAATGAAATATTGCTATGTAGAATATTAATACAAAAATGTATTATGATACATTATTAATATCAACAATTAACTTTGGACATTTTAAATCTGTTCTATAAAATAGTTCACCATGTTCTCTCCTGATATTGTAGTTATTGTCCTCTCAGAGTTCGTAATCAGTAGAATAATCATTTTTCCATTTTAAATCATGCACAATTTTTCCTGTTGTCTCATGAACAGGCTCAATATGCTTTTCGTCTTTGGTATTATTTGATTCATTGACTGTTTGATCAATGCCAGTAACGTTTGCTGGTGCTTTATTTTTCATTGTTTCATGTTTATATTCCGTAGTGATATTTTCTGACAATGCCATTTTTATTTTTCTGGCAATTTCACTGTCTATTAACACAATATTTTTACACAGGTAACAGTTTAGGCACGTAAACAAGATATGGTTTACGATATTAGTAGTAGAGTAGGCCTTTCTTTTATTAGCCTTCCGTTGAATGCTAATGCTCAAAAGCTGATGATTGGATGCATCCGTGTGTAATGTGTTGCCTGCAGCAGTAGCAAGGAGTTGTCCTCTATCATCAACAATTATTTTTATGTTAGCTTTTTCTTTGAGTGCAATCATCTCTGGCGATCTCAATCTCGCATAACCACCATCATAAGAGTTGAATTTTTTCGGTATTCCAAAGAAATTTAGTTCCTTACTGTCATGACAATGCATGCATACATTTTCAATAGTGCTACCACATGTACTTGTTTCATAGTTTAAATACTTCTCCTTGTCGGTATTCAATGCTACAATTACCTTGTTATGTGAACACACTCTATTAAAATATTCCATCTTCTTTTTTTTTAAAGATATGACTTATGTGTTTATCGTTCAACTGCGTGAAAAATACTAATTTAATACATGCAATAGACTAGGTAGTGTCGATAACTGGTCATAGAATACCAGTGGTAAAGCCACATCCTGTCTCTGACCAATCATAGAGCAAGACTGTTAGAACCGTAAGCATATTTTGACATTTTAAGATACGTACAAAGAGAAAAAAAAAATAAAGTTGAAAAATTTCGAAGTTATAAAAAAAAAAAGTTTGTTTATATATGAAAAAAAAATTGAATTATTAGTTCAGATTTACGGATATAGTTTTATTTTTCAATCAAAAATAGACTTAAGTTTCACGCCTGAACCACATAATTGTATTTTCCATAATTTTCTTACAAAAAAAAACTAGAGTTTACGGTCAAAAACCCTTATTAGCTCAGATTTTACAATTTAGTTTATTTTTATAGGTTTCAGACAACACACGCCTATGAGAGACTAATACCCATCTCCCCCAAAACACTTTTCAGCCATTTCTTATGAAAAATTTTTATTTCAAGTCATTCATACAGGTTTTTCCCTAGCAACTCGGCCCACAGTACAGCACTATAAGTACTCCAAGACACCCCGCTCCCATCCCTCCAAAAAGATTTTATTCTGAGATTTCTTGTTAAAAATTTTTATAATGAATCCTAAATCTTGGAAACAGCCTCTATTTCTGCCCGTTTAAGTTTTGATGTTGCTCCTTACTTGCAGTTGAAGAAACTTTTTTATAATTCAATTTCTGATCGCGGGGGATGGGCCACGGTTGAAGTTGTTTTCATGTAAAAAATACCCTCCCCTTTTCCCTGGAAAACTCCCCCCTCAAGACAATTCCATTCCTGTCGACTTTTGGAGGGTGTTTCCCCATTTTCCGATAATCAGGCAATTTTCTCAAGCTCATAGCTTTTGATTGGTAACACTAAAGTTAGTGAATCCTAAATCTTTGGAAACAGCCTCTATTTCTGCCCGTTTAAGTTTTGATATTGCTCCTTACTTTCAGTTGAAGAAATTTTTTTATAATTCAATTTCTGATCGCGGGGGGGCGGGCCACGGTTGAAGTTGTTTTCACGTAAAAATACCCTTTCCCTTTTTCATGGAAAATTCCCCCCTCAAGACAATTTCATTCCTGTCGAATTTTGGAGGGTGTTTCCCCATTTTCCAATAATCAGGCAATTTTCTTAAGCTCATAGCTTTTCATTGGTAACACTAAAGTTAATAAATCCTAAATCTTTGGAAACAGCCTCTATTTCTGCCCGTTAAGTTTTGATGTTGCTCCTTACTTTCAGTTGAAGAAGCTTTTTTATAATTCAATTTCTGATCAGGGGGGCGGGCCACGGTTGAAGTTGTTTTCATGTAAAAATATCCTTCCCCTTTTCCCTGGAAAACTCCCCCCTCAAACCAATTCCATCCCTATCGACTTCTGGAGGGTGTTTCCCCATTTTCCGATAATCAGGCAATTTTCTCAAGCTCAAAGCTTTTGATTGGTAACACTAAAGTTAATGAATCCTAAATCTTTGGAAAAAGCCTCTATTTCTGCCCGTTTAAGTTTTGATGTTACTCCTTACTTTCAGTTGAAGAAACTGTTTTATAATTCAATTTCTGATCGCGGGGGGGCGGGCCACAGTTGAAGTTGTTTTCATGTAAAAATACCCTTCCCCTTTTCCATGGAAAATTCCCCCCTCAAGACAATTCCATTCCTGTCGAATTTTGGAGGGTGTTTTCCCCAATTTCCGATAATCAGGCAATTTTCTCAAGCTCATAGCTTTTTATTGGTAACAATAAAGTTAATTAATCCTAAATCTTTGGAAACAGCCTCTATTTCTGCCCGTTTATGTTTTGATGTTGCTCCTTACTTTCAGCTGAAGAAACTTTTTTATAATTTAATTTTCTGATCGTGGGGGGTGGTCCACGGTTGAAGTTGTTTTCACGTAAAAATACCCTTCCCCTCTTCCATGGAAAATTCCCCCCTCAAGACAATTCCATTCCTGTTGACTTTTGGAGGATATTTCCCCATTTTTCGATAATCAGGCAATTTTCTCAAGCTCATAGCTTTTGATTGGCAAAACTAAAGTTAATGAATCCTAAATCTTTGGAAACAGCCTCTATTTCTGCCCGTTTAAGTTTTGATGTTGCTCCTTACTTTCAGTTGAAGAAACTTTCTTATAATTTAATTTCTGATCGCGCTTTTCAGACATTTCTTGTTAAAACTTTATTTTCAACTTATTCATCCGGGTTTTCAAAAGCAATTTTTGCCAGAGTACAGCACTATAACTAGTCTAAGACATCCACTCTGTCATCGCCCCATCCCCCAAAAAAATACTTTTCAGACATTTCTTGTTAAAAATTTTATTTCAAGTCATTCACTTGGGTTTTTCACAAGCAATTCGTACCACAGTACAGCACTATCACTAGTCTGAGACATCCAATCTGTCATCGCTCCATCCCCCCAAAAACAATTTTCAGACATTTCTCGTCAAAAAATTTTATTTCAACTCATCCACATGGGTTTTTCGCTAGCAACTCCCCCCTTCACTATCACACTATAAGTACTCTAAGACACCCCGCTCCCATCACTCCACCGCTTGTGTATAAGACAGAACACATCTAAGAAGTAAAGCTATCTGTTATTCAAATTCTTTTCTTGCCATCTACATCTGTCTTAGTGTCAAATTTTAGTAATCTATAACGTTAAAATCTATTTTAAATTTACAACACTGCTCAAAAATCACTTGTGTATTATAAAGTACACATCGAAGAAATAAAGCTATCCGTTATTAAAATTCTTTTCTGGTCATCTACGTCTGTCTTAGTGTAAAATTTTAGTAATCTGTAACGTTAAACTCTATTTTAAATTGACAACACTGCTCAAACATCACATGTGTATTATTCAGTACACATCGAAGAAGTAAAGCTATTCGTTATTAAAATTCTTTTCTTGTCATCTACATCTGTCTTAGTGTCAAATTTTAGTAATCTATAACGTTAAACTCTATTTTAAATTGACAACACTACTCAAACACCACTTGTGTATTATACAGTACACATCGAAGAAGTAAAGCTATCCGTTATTAAAATTCTTTTCTTGTCATCTACATCTGTATTAGTGTCAAATTTTAGTAATCTATAACGTTAAACTCTATTTTAAATTGACAAAACTGCGCAACACCACTTGTGTATTATACAGTGCACATCGAAGAAGTAAAGCTAGGTTAAGTCATATTTTTTTCCGGTATTCTATCATCATATATGCAGGTTCAATTACACATGCACTGGATCAGCCAATGATCAATTAGATTGCTATTTTCCATGGCAAGGAGCTATCTTAACTGATAACCCTCAATTCACAAATCCCCTACCCTTTTTCTGCAAATGTCAATCAAACCACTCCGATTGTAAAAGCGTGTTTAATCACGTTGCTTGGAAAGGTATCCACGAGTACATGCTCTGTAAAGGTGCAAAGGAAGTATAGGTTTGAGAGGATACTCACTCTCATAAAATGTTTCATAACATGCTTTTCTTGTAGGTGTGAATGTAGGTGTGAAATTATGTATGGTCTTGTAGGTGTGAATGTAGGTGTAAAATCAGCACTTAGGTTACTGCTCCCTTGTCCTGAGGACTGCGGGGAGGTTGAAATCCCCAAAGAAATAATGGACCTTTCGAAATTCAAAGAAATGAAATGGATCTTTCAAAAATGCTAAGAAATGTAGGTGTTTTGTAATTTTGATCGAATTTTTTGGGGGTATGATTGGCTTTGAGGGGTCTGATTGTACTAAAAAATGGCACTAAAACTCCAAACTTCAAATTAAATCAGCTGCGTCTAATCCAAATTACCCACGACCACCAGTCCCCTAAGAAAGTCTTCCGTGCCGGGATATAACTTACAACCCTGGACTCGGGGGGGGGGGGGGTGTCTACCCTAAAGTGATTCTAATATAATTTTTAGAGTATAGGTAACATAATGACTATCTCACAATTTCAATTGAATGCGTTTTGGAGAAAGAAGATGTTAGGGGGGGGGGGGGCTAGCTGATAGCCACCAAGTTTTACTCTTAAAATTGAATTTGAACTATACATCTCCAATTAAAAAGAGTCTCCTTTAAAGTTGAGACGACCACCCCTTTCATAAAAAACATTATTGGCACCTGGGGAATGACTTACAACCCTAGCCCCTAGACTCTATGGGATTTTGTCACCCTTTCAATAAAAAACTCATACGCTCTTTTGGCATAGCTAACAGTTTTTTATTGAGGGTTGGGGGGGGGGTAGTGGGGGGGGGTAGTCAGGGTTTGTGGGGAGGGCACAAAGACATACTTTCAAGAGCTTTCAACTATGCTGAACAAAATGGCTATCTAAAACTTTTGATTGGATGTGTTCTGGGAAAAGATGGGCGTGTGGGGGATCGTTGCCGTCCAATTACTTTTGACTATTAAAAAGGGCAAAATGCCTTTCAATTTCTCATCAAATACGCCCCTTTTTGAAGTTTTATTATGACTAAATCTATATGACCATCCTAGATAATTTCGGAGACCACACTGCCTTTCCATGACCATAAATAAAAGTTCTAATAGGGATAAAATTCTTTTAATAGACAATATAAATTTCACAAACAGTGATAAATTTCACAAAATATACTAGATATTTTTGTCACATATGCAGTCAGTTTTACTACTGACGCAAGCTGCATGTGTGACCAATATATCTAGTATTTTTGTGAAATTTATCACTGTTTGTTAAATTTATCAATTTCTACTAAAAAGATTTTATTCCTATTTGAACTTTTATTTATCATGATACGACCACCCTTTCCACAAAAACATTATATGCCCTTTGGACATAACTTGCAGCAGTTGTCTGAGGAATGGGGGGGGGGTGGTTGTTATCTTCCTCAAAAATATAATTTCAGGACCTTTCAAGTACGTTGAATGAAATTGGTATCTCAAGAATTTAATTGAATGCGTTTGGAGAAACGATGGGTGTGGGAGAGTCGTTGGTTGGCCTCCAATGACTCTCGACTATTGAAAAGGGGACTAGCCCTTTTAATTTCCAATCGAATGAGCTTTTTTATAAGATTATACAAAAACTGCTTCTTTGCAAAGTGTCCTAGTCTAGAATAAATTGAATAGATAACACATTGTGCCAACCTTGCTCTTTCCTTAGACAGTGCTATTTAGCTACTTATGATAGTCCTATTAAACATAATAAAATGAATAGGTTCAAATTAAAATTTATCAAATGAGAATCTTATCTAATAGTATCAAATCAGAGATAACACTTTGGCGTTGCCTATTTTGAAGGCCACACGGCTCCAATGTTTTATTATTATTATTTAATCATTTCTTTTTCTAGAGGCACTTCATATGGAAGGGGTGGTCGTATAAACTTTGGAGAGATCTCATTTGATTGGAAACCGGAAGTTTTAGTGTCCTTTTTAACAGTAAAAATTGATAGGAGGGCAACTATCCCCCCCATGCCCTTTTTCCCCAAATGCATCAGATGAAAATTTTGAGATAGTCTTTTTGTACCCATGACCTTTGGACTATTTTTGAACAAATGACTATCTAAAAATTTCTATCAGATGCATTTCGAGAAAATATACGACATGTGGGGTGGGATATTTCCCCTTTGATCACTTTGATTCTTAAAAGGGGTACTAAAAATTATGTTTACTTATCCAATGAACCCCTCCAAAGATTATACGCCCACCCTTTCTATAAAACCTTATGTGCTCCTAGGGGTAAAGCTTACAACCATTTTTCTGAGGGCTCTGGGAAGGGTTTCATCCTGGAACATGTAAGTTCCGGACCTTTCTACTACGTTGAGCAAATTGGATATCACATAATTTTGATTGAACATGTCTGGGGAAATTCTGAGCATGGAAGGGGGGGGGGGGGGGGGGCTGACTGCCCTTAAATCACTTTTGACTATTAAAAAGGGCACTAGTCTTTTCAATTTCAAATCAAGTGAGCCCCTTTTTAAATTTATGTGACAACTCTTTTTATAAGAAGTGTCTTATTCTAAAACAAACCAAAAAGTTAAAATAAATAAAAAAATACATTGTGCCCTTATCACTCTTTACTTTGGCAGCGCTATTGCGCTGCCTATGATTAAGAGCATGCTCGATTCTTTGTGTCTAAATAGACTAGGGTTCAAGACCAAGCCGAAACTTTTAGTGAATGTCGAGATGTGTTACGTTCAAAATCCAGATTTGGACTGATAGAAATTCCCATTCTAGCGACTATTTATAGCCCACTGCCCACAAAGGAACGGTATGGTTTCCAGTTAGATTGGAGAGCAGATGTTTTTCCAAGAAATAGCGGGAATTCAGTGTCAGATAGAAATTAATACTCACTGTCTAGAAAATAACCACAAATTTGTTCGTATAAAAATGGCGGACAACCATGCAAATATTGGATTATGATCAATTTAGACTATGCCCCTAATTGAGGGGCCATCGTAGGTTTTTAAAGAAAAATCTTGGTGTAACGGATCCCCTGGAGGCTTTTAAAGGGATATCTTGAAGTAAAAAAGCCCTGAAGGTCTTTAAAATGAAACTATTAGGTTATATACAAAAATTGTTATCACAAGGAGAAAAGGAGCTTGTAAAGCAAATGCAATGCTCACAACAAAAGGCAATTGATTATAAATTTGCATTTTTCAACAAAATTGATCTAGAAGTAAACGCATCACCTTATAGCCTATTTATGTTCCCTCAAAACCCAAGAATAGCTTCTTGGGTACATTACATTTCCAGCTCTTAAAGGGCTAAAACAGCCCAAAATAGCCAAAAGTTTAAAAATATGCCTCTGATCACATCCTGAGACCTAGCTGTTTAGCTTTTCAGTATTTGGAAGAAGCTGGCAGTTCCAAGGTTTTCATTGGACATTTTTTCTCCGGGGGGGGGGGTTGATAAAAATAAATGAGATGAGGACTTCTTGTTCTCTAAAAAAAACAATATCTTACCTCTATAAAAAAAAATGGTTTTTATTAGTTTCAGATCGTTTTTCAAAATTCCAAGGAATTTGCCTCACCCTCCATGGAAAATTCCTATACCAGAAAATGTACTCCACTGAATGTCCCTCCTGTTTAAAATCCCCCTGGAAAGTTTCGTAAGACAATTCCACCCTCACTGAAAATCCCCCCACAGAATAGTCCCATCGAGAGTACCTCCAGGAAAATTCTCTTTCGACTGCTTTTATTTGAAAAAGCAAATGGTTTCTTTTAGAAATTCTGATCATTTTTTAATTACTGCCGAAAACCCAAAGCCTTAGAATATGCTATAGTAGGAACAAAGATGCTCATAACTAATCCTGATTGCATAGCATATCACGTTCAGACTTTATTATGCCATGTAAAATATACCCCTTTCATAGTAGAAAAATTCTTCACTTCAAAAATTTTTATATCTATAGACATTTGAAAAAAAATTTACAGAATAGTGAGAGAAGAACTAAATTTAAACTTACAAGCCTTCTTTCAAATTGAATCTCTTTCTTTTGATTATTTCAAAAAACTTTTCCACAAAACAAGTTTTTCGAAGAAACGTAAAGAGTTCCATTAAGCTAAAAAATGAGCAAAAATAAAGTCAAATAATCTTCCAAGCGTAAAACTAATACATATCATAGTTGCCAGGTGGTGCGCATTTGCGCCATTTGGGCGCTTTTTTTGAGTTGATTGCGCATTGAATTTTTAAATTGGCGCATTGCGCCGATTTCGCGCATGTCAAAAAAAATTTGGTGCAAAGTGAGGGCATTTTGCCTTCACAATAACAATGACAAAACTCAAAATTTTAATGGCTAGTGTTTATTGACGACCTCTACTGACAGATTCAGGAATCTGTCTATAAAGACAGGTTGAATTTTCAGAACCCCGTAGAGATTCTCATATCGCATTCAAGGTTCCATGACGACCTAAATTTTTAATTATCCGCGTAAAAAAACAAATGGGAAAGTGGTCAAATTTTGATAATATAAAAATACAGAAAATAGTGGGAAAAGCTGACCTTTGTTCGACTTAGCTCAAGCAGCTCTTTCTGTTTTAAGCTTACCTATAAGCAGCCCCTTCGTCGAGAGAGTGTTTTCTGTTATGAATTTTAACAAGTACAAAATTCGAAACAGGATGAACCATAAAATGCTTAACTCTTATGTGACCATCTGCCTTTGACTAAATTGCCACGGGAAATTGCTGCAGGCACTTTGATCCTACACCCGATATGCTGAATAGATTATATCAGTGGCATATATGACATCAAAAAACCATCCAATGACAATGGAAATGAAGATAAAACTCTCGAGGAAATTTTGGGCGATATAGAAGGAGGGTTTGCTGTTTAACTTTGAAAATGATCTTGAATACTAGTCGAAGATAAATACATTATATGATTAAAAATTGTACAAAAATAAATACACTATATGATTAAAAATTGTACAAAAATAACCCTAAGTTCATTAAAAGGAAAACGCAAATAAAATAACAATCGGAACTGTTGAAGGACCTTGCCAAGTACAATTTTGTCTCATATGTATGTCTTTGGCTTCTGTTTCATGACTAAATCTAAGAACATTGTCCTTAGCCTGCAATTTTATAGATAGTTGCATTAATAACGGCCGATCTAATTTCTTATCGTTCTTGTCGTTCTAATTTATATTTTGAAATCTACGAAACATTTTGTCCTCATTACTAAGTTTGAGAATGTATATTTTTTTTTTATGCTTAGAATTGCAATGTCATAAAAGCATTGTATAAAGAAGTAAATTTGATGTCACTTACCTAAATGACATTTCGGATAGATGTGACCTTCAAGGATCATGCTTCTCTTTAGCTCTACATTAGAAAATCCTATCTATTAGTTATCTTTATGTTTATTAAATGCGCCTTTAACTTCCACGTTTTCTTATAATCTATCTGTATTGCAAGACCTGTATACTGAATCCCTATTTTCTTTTTTAATTCTTTAATCACAATTTCTATTGTTGACAGGGAATAATTCAGCATATTAGCCAGAAAGTAATGTAAAATACTACCTTAGATATTGGCAAGTGTTTTTTTTTGTTAGATCTTCTTTAATTCCCTATTTATTTAATTCTCTGACATACCAGAAACCTAGGGAAAATATCTTTCTTGTCAGCCAGAGACTGAGAACAGATCACAAAAGCGCATATAATCAGTCAAAAATGCTTCACTGTTTTAGATTTCGGAATATGGTGCCGAAATCTGTCAATGAAGACTGAATCCTACCAATTTTGAGTTCTAGTATTCTTAGAAGTGAAATTCATACTGTCTGGTAACATTGTTTCTGAATTTCTGTTTTTTTTTTTTTTTTTTGCACTCATCCCTGCAAAATCTAATTTACCCTAAATTTCGAACTCCACCCAAAAAATGTAGAGCGAAAATGCGCCAATGGCGCATTTTCGCTTCCCTTGGTGTGCTATCTAAAGTCAGGCACGTGGTATCATTAATACATATTACTCTCAATAAATAAATGAAACTCAAAACGAACAGATATTGCAAAAAATAGCCAATCTAAACTCACAAAAAGCAAAAATTAACTCGAGTACGGCTGATAACTCCTTTGCATTTTCAAGACCAGAATATAATTTACCCTTTACTGAAAAAAATGACCGTGGATTGTCAGTTTAATTTACATATGCTTATATTTATTCCTTAAGGTTTTAACGATTTTTCGTTTATTAAAGTAAAAAAAGGTAAAAAACATTTAAAACATATTTTGTTTTCAGTGAAGTGAAGATTATGTTCTAGTCTTGAGAAGACACGGGGGTTATCAGCCTTATTCATGTTAATTTTGCTGGTTATGAGTTTGACCCGGCTATTTATTGTAATTAATCTTCATTTTGAGTTTGATTTATTCATTAATAATGAATTGCGGTAGTTGAATTGTTCACAGCTATGTTCACAAGCATTGTTCACAGCTAAGTCTGGGAAATAATAGACTAACCGCATGAACCTTTTCTTGGACCGTATATCTGTGCGGTAAGGCTCCAAAAGCTTATCAGACAAGTCTACGCCTCCCTTTTACTTATTGTACTCACGGACAGTACATGGGTGATCTACCTTGACATGACTACGAACACTTGCATCCCACCTTTAACAATGGTAAACTAGAGTTATGGTGGAGTACGATGAGGCCACATGGACTGGTTTATTGACAGACCACCTCATAATGGAGACTTCCTTGTGCCTCTCAAGCCTATAATCATAGCTTCAACTCCCTTTCATTTTCAATGATGCATGACTTTCAAAAATTGCACCTTTCATACAATTACTCCTTATCGTCCCACATGATTCAATCCCGTAATTGGCGCGTAAGGCATGAATAAGGTCAAGAGATGTGTAAAAATTGTCAAAGTGCAGCCTGAAATTCATTTCCCGTGGTATATTGTCGATCAGTTGAAGAATAACGTCAGCACCCAGCCCCAAGGGACTAGCCGGAAATGAACCTTTTTCTGTGAAGATTTCTAGGTTATAGACAATCACACTCAAGTCCGCTCTCGTAAATACTTTTACACCCCATGAATGAGGCTTGTCTTCCAAGTACTGTTTGAAACTTAACCGACACTTGAATAGAATCATTTCTTCATCTAAGCTTTGTCTCTCCTCAGCCTTTTAAATTTTTCTTAAGTTCTTCATACAAGTAGAAAGGACCCTATAACTCCCACCGGGAGTCCATATAAGGGCATAGAGTCCCTAGGGAGAAAAAAACCTGTGCTATCAGTCCCACCGGGGGCACCAAATAAGGGCATGGAATCCACAGGGAGAATGATTGCATAATCGAAGTGGGTCAATGACCTCAATTTCCAAGGTCGATTTATTTGTTGTTGTTGTTTTGGCCAAGTGCACACTAGGGGCGAATTTTAAGATCCAGGAATATGAAACAGGATCATGTGTTTCCTTCTCAGCCAATCAAAGACTCGGATACATCTCTTTTCTAGACCAATCAGAGGCTCGTTTACATATTAGCGGTGGAGGATCGCAGAGAATATGAGGAGAGGATTTTTGCTATAGTTTTATTAGTCTGTGAATAGAATTCAAAGGAGTGAGAAGAAGAACAGTTTGACTTACTCATTTGGATATATATTTGTGTGTTGATGATAGCGAGTGGAATGTTTTACCCTATTAGAAGTTGATAGTGGAGTTGATGGCAATAATACAAGAGCACCGAATATTGCGGTGGAAATCACGAGAGGATCACGGCTTTGTCTGGAATGGGATGAAGTATATGCAAGATATGTGATATCCTTGAGCAAATTTAAAATAGAGGATCAATTATGTTTCGCTGCAAAAGTTGATATAGCACACGTGAATAGACTTCAATGTGCTTTAAGTGCATTAGTGAAACATATCGAAGACAATAAACTGTATCGCTAATTGTACATGCTTAGTATTATTGTTGTTGTAATTATTCAATAAAATTGTTTCGAAATCGAAAATGTTCCCTTTCTTTTCTGGTTAGGTTAGGTTAGGGCTAACGAATCAGGGTCAGTCTAGAGTCAGCAGTCAGAGTGAAAGGATTAAAAAATGAATAATTTGAGAAAGAGAGAATTAGATCAAATCTAGTGTTTATGGAAAAACATTTGATTTTCTCGAGTTATCTCTTCAAGGCAGGATATTCTCTCGTCAGGGAACGCTTGACAATATAATGAGGACTGATTCTCCCCCCATTGGACTATTGTATGAGACTTTTAAAATGTGACTAAAGTGCTTATAGCCAATTTATTGATATATTAATTGGAACAAAGCAGAATAATATCGTGGATATACTTTTTAAAACATTGCCAATGGATTCAATGTAGATGGCTCCACCATTCGAAAGAGGTAACTTCACAGAGTTACTCCTCTCTCCATTCCTCCACTTTGAATTTATCGAGCGAGGACGATCAGTTTCGTTTTAGCTGTGAGAGAGTTGACATTGGAAACCAAAAAATGTTCTATACATGTCCACTGTGCATGTACACTCTTGGCAGTTGGACTCAATGTGAGAATTGTAACCAATTATTGATGACTATACTGAAAAGTGTAAATTATGTAATCCTTGTAAATTACATAGAGGCTATGCAGTACAAATTAAAGGATGTAAATCATGTCTTGAGGAGATTTCTGACTCTCACCCTAGAGGGCACCTATGCTCCAATTGTCACTATGATAAATATGATCAGTGGGAGAATACTTACCTCACTATGATTGGAAAGAATCCCAAACGTGATTTTAGTTTATTTCTACGAGATTGGTATCGTCGTTGATTTAAATTATTCTGGGAAGAGGAATCAGGTCTACTATTCAACTGTTGGGGTAACAAGACAATTTGGTTTCTACGTCATCGTTGTGACGACACTGCCTATTATGACTATAAACCAAGTGATTTTTATTTGGCAGTTACCGAATGTGATTCACCATTTGAAAACACTGTATGTGATATTGCTTCAAATAGACAGATTGAAACTCGTGAATTTCATAATATGAATGCAAATAGTATCATTGACTATGCAAAGAGATATGACAAGAGTGAAGTTACATTGTACTGTTGAAAATGTGACACTGACTTTGCAGTCAATCAAGATCAATATAGAGTGAATCCAAATGATTTACCGGCATTAGTGGTTCACGACAGTTGCCTATACATCGAAGAAGAAGAAATCTAAAGCGAAGATTTAAAGACACTGTTGTATATATATGCATTTTACTAATAGACAAATTCACAAACATTTTTTATGCACTTTACTCTTAGGGCACCGAAATCGATACTATATAGGTCTGAGAGGATATTTTCCACTAGAAAGTCATTCAGACGTGGATTGTCACTATAAATGTGGAGAAACTGCTTGTAAGTATAGCCGCGACATCGGAACACAAAATATATTAGTGCATGGAAGCCACAGCTTTTAGTCGTTAGATTCTGCACCCTCTTCCGATTTTGAATAATGGTTTTCCCACTGCTCTCAATATAGTTGCTGATGTGGGGTGTGTAAAATGTATAGGGTAGACCCAGAGGATCAAAAAATTCAATCGTCTTCATTTTTTGAAAGATGCACAGCCAATGACCCGTCAGCACAGTCGATGGACTGCTATTCACAATAATCAAGGTATTGTTGACACTTTGAATTTTTCCGAGAAAATCCGAGGGTAGACAATAGGATTTGTATTGGGACATGTAGGGATTCATATTAAATACATTGATTATTTGACTTGTGTTCATGGCGCCAAGTCTAGTAGAACACTGCCTTCGGGAGTGATTTCCCAATAGGTTTCATATTGATTTAGTGAGATTAGTACAGTACTTTCAGCCAATGGGTCGGCAAATGTACACTATAAACGCACACTTCCCGTACGTACTATACTCATATCCCGTGTGCCAGACAAATCCAGTACAATGATACCATGTGTTTTAGCAAACATTTCTTCGGTTAGTCATGATCTAGGGTTTGCATGGTCAACTCATACAATGTTCTATAGGATTTATCAAAAGATAGATTGTAGAGTGGGATGCCGTTTACTTTGCACACAAGAGATGAAAGTCCAAACATCTCGAATTTATGTGGGCATTCAGTCCACGATCCTATTGCACTGGCGCTTTTTTACAAATGCCAAAGTGAGTTTTGACGGAATTTCGCCATTGATAAAGGATGAATCGGTGAAGGTGCGTGAGCCCATGGCAATATGACGTTGATTGGTGATTGTATAAGGAACAAGTAGTTTAATATTATTTCCTTTGGCTCTCAGTTTTTCCACTGCCAAAGCAACAGAACTCATGACCTGTTGTTTGCGTACATGAAGTATTGCCGAGGTGAGGGAGAGACTTACATCAGGATTGGCAGCAAGTTCTTTTCTCAATATGAAATTGGAGGGTGCAAGCGTTAGTTTTATATCCACTTTAACATTGGGCGGCAGCCATTGGGGTATATTAAATATTTCATGATATATTTTTCCAACTAGATGTAATTCACTAGTTGTAGCATTTTGAAGTGCATCTGTACTATCAGTATTAGTAATATATTCATATCCATTGGAGGTGCCTCTCAATTCCTTGCATGACTTGGGTGTCATCAGCATGAATTGCGTATAGCTTGTATAATTTGAGAGATTGTTGCTTGTGCTCACCAGCGTGCCATTGATGTAGACACTAATTTGACGAAATAAATTATGTAATATACAATTTTCATAGGATATTCCATCGGTCCGAATTGGCATTATATCGGATTTCCGGACTTTCATTTGTAAATCTATAAATTTTGAAGACATGTCCATAAAGTAGTCTTCATTGGAATAAATTTGAAGGTGGATATTATCAGAGAGGGGTTGTTGAGGATAAAATTGTTCATAGTATCAATGCTTGACGCTCACATCCACATTTTCAGCATTGAATAGATTCAATGAGGCGGTGATTGAAGGTTGAGAATCCTTATATGGTAGTTAGGACATCTTAAGAGAAGAAATCTAGTTTCGATCTAACAATTTTCTTCCTGGGGCTTCTTCTTCTGTTTACACTACGTGTCGGCTTTTTCCTTCTTTTCTTTGACAAGAGGGATGATGTCTTTCGTTTCCGACCTGAGTGGAGACTGATGAGTGATGCATTGTTTCTCGACCTTTTTAAACCTTTACCATTTTGTTTTAATCTCTCGCCAAGGGTTCGCGCACTGGACCTAAGATTTTCCATAGCACTTTTTTTGAAATCCTTGCCAGAGCCCCAATCTTATAGTGTAGAGGATGTAAAATCTGTCGCTGCCGGTACAAGATATTTTTAGCCAGTGGTAGTGAAGAGCGAAACAGCTTAGCAAAACCAACTGCCAAGACCGTAGCCAGACATTGACGAGCGACCTTTGTAATAGTCCATTCCATTGCCCTGTTGTCTTGGGCCAAGAGTATTAACATAGCAGTCAATATCAGGACAAGTGAATACCACTTTTTATGAGACATCTTGTTGTTGAACGATGGGACGAAAATGGCATGTAATCACAGCCAAACCTTTTGAAATTGCTATGGGATCACCTAATTCAGTTCTTAGTTTTAACTGACAGAGTGCCAAATAGGAAGTGTTTACAGGAATATACTGAAGATGCTTTATATTGTAGTGGTGAATATGTTCTCGATTGTTTTTTCGTTCAAGAACTCGTAGGAGGGGAACATTTGAATTACCAACCCGAGATGTTTCCACAAATGAGGCGTAGAGAAATATACAAGTGTCTGTGGAGAAGGCAGGCGGGTAGTCAGCAAAAATGAAATTAGTGTTTCCGGCACTTTTACCGTTGATTATATTGGGCTTAAAGAATATCCTATAGGTTATCATTGAGAATAACCTTTTCGCTGGCAATAGGTGAACTAAAGTAGATCTTGCCCTCCTCCTTTGAATAGATGAAATGAAAAGCTCCTTTTTTACGAGCGGAAATTCTTTTATTAATAGAACGACATAAATCGTTCATACAGGTGAGTTCGTCGTAGGGTAATTCAATATATGGATAATTCATCCAATTGATTTTTTGAATTTGTTCTTGATCACTTGAGGGTTGTGGCGGCCAATCATAGGGTCTAACTTTTGTTTCATATTTACGATCCTTTCTCAGGATATCATAGGTATTTTTGAGAATACAGTCGACAAGAGCCACTTCATACTTTCCATCGAATTTGATGGTGGGGGAGAGTTTCGTCCAAAAATCACTTGTTCTATTCAAGTCATTGTAGAGAGGATCAGAAACATTGGACATGAAAGTCACATAGGAATCATTGGGCATTGTTAATGTCTTCAGCACTGACCCAAGAATCAAAATCTGAGTTGTATCCTAGCCAGCGAACAAGCAACTGTCTCTCGCCTCTACGAATACGACTCTTTAATATCTTTTCAATTTGATAAATTTTACTAGTGTTTCTAAATTTTTGCAGTTCATATTCATAAAAACCGCCGAGAATCTCATCATCTTTGGTGTCTCGCAGTCGATATGTCGTGGGTTCGGTGTCCAGGATTTTGGACACTTTAAAAAGTTCGGTGCTACATAAATAATTCCCCATTTCAAAAATATTGGTGGTTCTAATAATTCAAACAGTATCACCAACATTGAATTTCTTCTTCACATTTTTTTTCTTTTTCACCATCTGAGTATTGCTTTAGAAAGGCATCAAATGTATTTTCACTGCAATGAACTTCCCGAGGGCTTGAGTTGGACAGAGAAAAATGAGGTCGATGGTTGTATATCCGCATGATTTTATCTAAATCATGAATAAAAGCCGGTGTATTTTTCAGTGTACAATATCTTGAAATTAATAAACGAATCGCTCTTATTAATCGTTCAGCCAATACAGCCTTTATCGGGTTGTGGCTATGATAAAGTGTTGTATTATATTTCAATAGAACCTTTTGTACATGGGGATTAACAAATTCACTGCCACGATCCGATTGAATTTTTCTATACGAATCCTGTTCAAGAATACTTTCAATGGCCTGAGCAACTTCAACACCTCTCTTTGATCGTAATGGAATGGCATATGCATAGCGACTAAAGACACTGATTGCCACCAGAATATATTTGTTGGGTGCATTGTGAAGCCGTTGAACTGCGGGTAAAGTTAAAAGATCCGTTTGCATTAAATGCAGAGGGAAAAAGGCTTTAGTTTGTCGATATTGTTTGCCGCGAAGCCTGCGATTCCGATGCAGTGTGTAACTCGGTTCATTCTCTAGATACTCTTTTGCTTTTTCCAATGTGCTGCCAGAGATAACTTTAGAAAGCGTTTTGGGAGAACTTAAACTTCCCGCTTCACCAATATTTTCATAGACACCTTTCAGAACTTCATCCATTTTGAACGCAAACACGTAGTGTAATGTCCACTCCCATTTTGCACACTAGAGGGTAAATCAATTCGTCTTCGCTTTTGACTAGCAGCCACAGGTGTTATAAAATCATTGCTACTGCTGCTAGTATTTTCAAATATTGAATCTCCTTCTTTTTTAAATGGTGTTGGTGCTGGTGTTGTTGGAGGACTAAATTCTCTTAGTTTCTTTAGAATTTGCTTATTGCCAATAAGACTTTTGGGGAAGTTTGATACACTTAGAAAAGTGTATAGATTATTGTCACGATTCGTTACCATATCACAAATTAAATCAACTAGATCATAACTTTTTCCCTGAATTACAATTCGTTTCCCTGTGCTGTCGACTTGAACCTTGATGTTCATCACCATTTTCCAACATGAGATAAGATAATACTCTTTTACTCTGTTCTCTATAGGTCAGTGGCAATAGGTTTCCAATTTTCAATACCATTGAATTCAATTCCTTCTCCTTTGATTGCACTGCTGCTGCTGCAGAATCTTGAGGAGATGTTTCCTGTTTAGAGGGATCGGTGACGGTGACAGCGGGTCTCTCACGATAAGGTTTATGTTTGTCCACACGTCGCAATGCATCTTGTAGTAAAAGCAGTTTTTTGTCATCGGCAATATTCTCATCATTAATGAATTTGCTTAGATTGTCTTCAAAATGTTTGACGGGCGATAGGACAAGTTCAAATGGTGTCAATTTATAGGGTTTTGCCATTCTCTAGAAAAAACTGTTTACAAGTCCAGCAATTATTGGCAGTAAAAAGCGTGAAAAAGCTACCACCCGCTTGAAGGAGCCGTTTTCTTTTAAAAATTTTTCCCTTGTTTTTACAAGTCAAGGCACGTACAGTGGAACGATGTTGCTTTGCCTGTTGTCTAACACCTTCTGGCAGTTGAACATTACCCTCGGTTAAATTTAAACAAAGTTCAGATATTAGATTAATGAAATCATTGTCAACACCATGTTTGAGTATGGCCTTCCTAAGCAAGGGTTTTGAAGTGCTTAAAACGGAAAATAAATGCCGTTGTTCGTGTAGTTTCTTCAGTGTCATAACGCCAACTAATATCCTTTTCTACAGTTCACCGGAAGATATACTGTAATTTCATGTTTGAAAATGTCGGTGACTACACGTAGATCCTCGGGTGTGCTCTGATTAAGATCCAGAAAAATGTAACCGTAGGGCTAATTAGTCGCCTGAGTGTACGCTGACAACAGAAATTTAGGGACACCAGGGTATATCTGTTTGTTGAGAGTTATTAGCGAGCTAGAATCACGAACAACTCGATAAATAATATAGATGGTGCAATTCAATGCAAGGGTTCGCATACATTTGCTCTGATGAAACAGATTGTGTAGAACTAGGTTTATGGAAATGTGTTCATGGTGGGAGCGAACGGTGAACAGTTGTAGCATTTCCTGTGAGAACTGTTCAATGGATTCAGCCAAATCATCAATAATCAGCCACGAGTTCGGTTCAATACTATTGAAAACATCAAGCCCCCGTATGAATTGTATTGGTATGGTTGTGGCAATTGCTTTTATTTTATCGTATGACTCCTGCAAATACTATAGCAATAGTAGATTTTTTCGGCTTTTCCAAAAACATTTTATCGCAATTTTGAATTATTTTAGTTAAAAGTGTTGTCTTCCCCAACATTGACGGCCCACACAGAAACGATCTGAAGGGTGTTTTAAATTGATACATGCTACTGCTGCTGCTGTTGACAACAGTTGGACTACAACTAAATGTAAATCATACGTGTCCAATGAAAAGTAGTAACAATAATTTTCCCATAGATCTATCTACGTTAACAAGAACATGACAAAAAAACAATATTTCATGGTCATTTATTTTCAACATGAATACTCTATTTGTTCAACATGAAAAACATAAGAATAACACTTATTCAACAAGAACAAAAACATTATTTCATGGTCATTTATTTGCAACATGAAAACTCTATTTGTTCAACATGAACAACAATGATAAAAATGACACTTTATGTACAACATAAAAAAACACTTTTTGTCGATCAATATGAACAAGAGCAAGAACAACACTTGTTGTCTTTAAACACTCTTTTTATTTTAAAAACACTTTTTGTCCATCAACAGCAAGAACAACACTTATTGTCTTTAAACACTTTTTGTCCATCAACATGAACACTTTATGTACATTAGCACAGAGTAGCACACTTTTCTGTACAACAACACTTGAAAAAAAAACACTTGGAACATGAACCAGCACAGTTGAACATTATGAATTTAAATGGGGAGATCCCCCCCACCCCCCGGGAGCCGCGGGGCTGAAGGCCGGCCGCCGGCAGGACCCCCCCCCCGGGACCGGCCACTGGAAATTGCCCCCCACCCCCCCCCCCCCCCGGGGACCGCGTTGGAAAAAACTGTACAATAGTTGTCGTCACTACTGCTGCTACAGGTTAGGTTGGGTTAGTTAATATATGAACGGGTTGGTGGATAGTTGGTTAGTGGTTGGGTTAGTTGGTTAGGTTAATTTATCCAGACCAAGTTGATTGCGATAGTCTATGCATTCAACTCGGTCTGAAATACGGTAGTGGCCATGAGGCAGGACACTTACACCATTCTCGAGCACATAGACTTTGTCAGATATACACGACATTGTATTTTTTCCACTCTCACAGTATAATTTCTATACTGTAGAGAGCGAATTGCAAGCACTTGTGCTCTCGGCACTAGGCTACTTTCTACACAGTCTCTGTACACGCTCATGTTGAAATTGCTCTTTACAAAATGTGTAGGCACCCCTTTACACGCCTGATTTTCATCCCCACTATGTGTTTTAACGCAATAAGTTTTAGGACACGGGAACACCCCCCTGAATATCAAATCACTCCCCGTCTCTGATTTTAATATTAATAGTTGGTTGGGGGCTTGACGTTTCACCAAACTCGGGGTAGAGGGATGGATTCCAGTTGGTGAAATCCATCCACGAGCTGATGTGTTCCCTCTTTTCTAAATCAAACCAATAAATCCTCGTTTTTACCTTTAACAGCAGAGAATCTGTATCCCCATGGTAAACTTGAACCTCCCCCGCCCGTGGCCATTGCACCTTGCACACATTGTAAAAAAAATTACAACATGAGCTTTTTGGAAATTTCTAGTACTGAACTACCTCCTGCTATATTCTTGTTCAGTACCACATTTCGCTTTTTCCTGTGTAGAAGAACCATGCCAGCCTCTATGCTCGTGAACGATGTAAAATTGGGATCGGCAAATAATTCGTACACACTCTACAGGGTCAGTCACGACGTCGCAGCGAGATCTGTTACGTACGCTTTCACACATTTTGCCAAACGCTGAATTTAGAATGAGTTTGTACAATTCCTTCTCTACTTTGGAGTTTGCCCTAGAGCGTTTATCAACAAAAGTGTTGATAAACGTCTTCAGATATGGTTTCTGATTGAACTGCAGGACCCGATGTATTTTGGTGATCTTAAAACCATTGTTCACCATCCAGTGCAAAGCACATGGTGAACAACGATATTCTCCTTAGGGTCCAAATCAGCATTCAGTTTTTTGCTTAGAGGGGTCCAGTCCATCCCCATATCCTCACCAATGATCGATTGTAGGGGCTCAGTGAGTCCCTACTCACGGGTCAATTGATAAAAGGAAAAACAAAATCTCTGACTGGATTGTGAAGCGACAGTGGAATGTGCCCGTCAATTTCAAAGAACCATCCTTCTGGCCCATTGTCCTTGACGGTGGTAATGTCGGGGAACTCACAAGGATTCTCAATCCATTGATAGTTACCACACGGCAAAGAGTAGTGAGACATTGCCGAGGGGTACAATGAGTTCATGTCCAAGAACACTGCATTTGACTTTGCACCGGTGCTGTTTTGTCCGCTCGGATCGGTTGACAAGACGCGGTCCCCATGAAAAACATACCCTCCCCTCATTGAACGCTCTACAAAAAGGTGCTGATCTACATCGGTGATTAGGCCTATTTCCTCCCTACTAATTTTTAAAATCAAATCCATCACCAAATGTGGTTTGGAAAAGTAGTAGCCTATATCTAACCCGAACTCTGAATAGATTTGGTCTGTGTTCTTACAGACTATATCCAACAGCGTTAAAACGTCACTGGCCAAGTACAGTCTACAATAATCCCACCCATTTTTACAATTCCCCTTAGCCCACACCTTCCTGGCAAACTCATACTCCTCGGCTGTGCATTCACTACTGGTCAGTGAATTGTAAAAAGCTTCAATTGGAGGTAGTTTCACCTCGCTTAAGCGAGCACCAGAACAGTAATAGTCGTATGCGTATACACCTTTGCAGGTCAATTGGTCATACATTTCACTGTCTGTAAATTGCTGTTTAAGCAAGGGAAAGCTATCAAAATTGTCGCTTTTCTGCACTTGAATCAATTGACTCAATGCCTTGGGAAAAAAAACTAAAAGAATCTAAAAACCTGATTTTATTTCAACACGTATGCCCATTATTTACTACCTGCCATTTCAGCTCGAGAAGCAACAACCTCTCGGCCGATTTGGGAATAATGTTATAGGTAAATGATTATTTACCCATGGACTGTCTACTCCCCCTCCCTCTCTGTGCATACGTGTCAGTGACGGTAAAATAAATTTTAAGTCATAATTTGCGTTGTGAATAAAAACTGGGATAAAAAACTGCTGGCTAACATTTAAGTTACACGATTGATGCGCTACCCCTCTAAAATTACTACCCCCAGAGGATATTTCCTGCCACAAGTGATTATGGTCACTGACTTTCCCCCTCCCCCCCTCTTTTCCCTTTAGTCCCCTTATCCCCCTCTACAAACTCCCCCTTACAAACCCAACATATTTTTTGATTTTCAATCGCGAGACGATCCTCTGCTGACAACACCATAGGATAATGGGTATTTCTCAAACGAGAAATAGCGCCATTAGCTGTGCCAATTAGTTTTGTCAGTGCCTTGATCATACACTCTCCCTCATCCAATGTTTCTACTATTTCTAACAACTGAATGGTGTTAGAACTGTCTCTTTGGGCATAGGCATAGGACACCGCAATAGCTTGATGTTCTTTGATTCGGTTTGAAAATCGAGGATCGTTCACCTCCACCAGCTTAGCTTCACAATCCAAATATATTTTGTTGCACTGGAGGAGGGTGTTTTGAAAATATTTGAAGCGTAAAATGGCCCTATCCCCTGAAACCGTTTCCACTATCTGGTAGCCATGCCGTCTACAGTGCCTCATGTGATTTTGCAGCTTTAATTCAGTCAAAAATCTAGACAGGCATGCTGGACAGTAGAAAACGTAACCCCCGCCTCTTTTTACCCTCCCCCAGAACTCTACTAATGTCTGTGATGGGGTTAAATGGCCAATTGAATTGGCAAAGTCACTAGTTGGTGGTGTATACAACAACCAAACCCAGTGTTTGGCTAATTCAATTGACGAGCCCCTTACAGGAAAAACCACCCCCTTCTTTTTTTAACGAACCCCATCTTCAAATTCAGTTTCATAATGAACGAACCACAGCAACGCCGATATTTAAATGGGCATTAGCGCTTTCAAAAATATCAATGGATCTTAGCGTTACTGGGTATTTTGCCTCTAAGCAAGAAAAATCTACAATGGGGAAATTGGACCCTTCCTTCCCATGTACAGCCCAATCGTCTAAATTTGTCCTGGTAGCGTCATCTGCTAGAGGCTGAAATGCTGATATGAGGAAAGCGTACTTGAAACATTTTTGACCTGTTTCAAAACAGATCTTCTGGACACCACGACAACCTACTAAATCTGGATTATAATTTAAAACTATACCCTCATCCCTATGCCCCCCTCTTAAAATAAAATTTTTCTTAAATTTACAAATATTAACGCTTAAATTTTCAACATAAACAGCTACAGAGCCGCTCCCATTTTCGTTAAAGTTCTCAAGATGCGCTATAATATGACCTACCCACTCGCAAAAAATACCCTCAAAATTTTCTAAATTCGGATAGATCAAACGCATCTCGGAGTGTACATAATGGTGGTAAACTTCACTTTTCCCCTCATTTAAATAAAAAACACCTTTAAAACAATTGAAACCTCAATTGAATCCCTCCCCCCTCCCCATAAATGAATTTGGTTCTCCAGCAGTGCACAAATTTTATCTACATAGTCATGCACAATTTCTACGGTCAAACACAAAATTCCCCCCAGTAGTGAATTAAACGGATCCCCAAAAGTCGCAATGTAGACAACTATTGCATTTAAAATTGTATTAGATAATTGAAATTCGGGAAAAGTCGTAAACTGGACATTACCACCCTCCCCCTCTTGTATATTATCAACACTCCCACCACATTGTTCAATATTTGGGGTAAGGGAATCCACTTCAGTTGTTTGAAGTGGGAGTAGGGTATCGGAGGCTAGAGGAGGGTTCCCAGTTAATTCATTTGTAAAATCATTTAAAAGCTGTAGTGTGTTTTGACTCAAGTCCCCCTGTCCAACTGCGCTATAATCTACATTACAATATTCAGCTAAAAAATCTTCAATATTATCTGGAATTTCCAGTACAGAGCCGCTCCATGGTGAATTCTTATGGAGCTTCACCGGTGCATCCTCTCCTTCTCCAACTGATGAGAAAGGGCGACATGGAATATGGTACCAATGGTCCGACCTATAAATGAAAAATAGCTTATTTTCAAAGTGTTCAAATCACCCTATTTTTGAAATTTGGATTATTACTTAAAACGCGCTTAGTAGTAGTAGGAGTATGCACATAGTAGCATTTGGTTAATTCACTGTTCCCTACTCTATCGATATTCTGAAAGTTCCAGTTTCCAACTTAATATAAGATATTTACAATCTAAAAATGACATAGAAGGCAATTTGATTTTGTTCAAACAACTCCACCCCTTCCCAATTTCGACTATTTAATGCTCCGCCACCGATCCGGCCCAGCGGGCTACCGCGGCGCTTCCCGCAGTGCTTCCCCGGCCCGCAGCGCTTCCCTACAGTGCTTCCCGGGCCCACCGGCACTTCCCGGCTCCGCGGCTCCCAGCCGTTTACATAATGTCCTAAAAAAAAAATATTGTTAGACCATAAGTCGTTTCTCTAATTCCTTACAGGTTTGTGAACTCATTAGCTTAATTATTGTAAGCCGCGTCTGTTCTGTTCCAAGATATTCAGCAGGAAAATACAATTAAATGGGAAACGTTTAAAACTTACCCTAAAATCTTGGCAAGTTGTAAGGTTGAAATCTGTCAAAAATATTACGCAAATTAGAATCCATATGTGCAATAGATAAATGGTATAATCTCTGTCCTTCAAATTGAGTGGGGGGAAAACTCTTTTAAAATCTATGACATAATTTTACAGTGTTGAAAAAAAAGCGAAAAGAACATGACACTGAAAGATGGGTAGAAAAGGTAGAAACTAATCAGCTTTTGAAAAAACCGCGGTCTTTACTTATTAGCCACTGACTCTTTCCGATAGAGAATTGTGTTTAAATAAAAGCAGTTTATAACGTAAAGAATTTTCTATGAGGAAATTATGTCCGGGATATAGTGCCCCTTTTCGCCTTCACTATGAGAATTCA
Source organism: Artemia sinica (assembly GCA_027921565.1). Classification (NCBI taxonomy): domain Eukaryota; kingdom Metazoa; phylum Arthropoda; class Branchiopoda; order Anostraca; family Artemiidae; genus Artemia; species Artemia sinica. The sequence goes on along the minus strand of JAPEVW010000052.1, from coordinate 1,004,202 downwards.
GCTTTCTGAATGTATACGATAATTGACCTGATTTAAAAGGGGGAACAATGTCCTTTAATATCTCTGACATACTTTTACTGTGATGAAATGAAAGGTTTACTTCTAGGCTCCGTAAAACTATAATATTCAATTGCGAAAAATAGAATTTTGAGTTTCAAATGGTGAGATAGCAGTAAGCTAGAAATTACCTAAAAATATTATTATAAGATAGCGAAGAGATAGCAATAGTGGGGACAGAGAAAATTGGAAATATTAGAAAAAGAGAGTGGTTTTCTTTGACATGCAAAAAAAATTAAATTATATTTAGATATCTCTGAGGGAGGGGGGAGCAGAGAAATTTAAAACAATGGTTGGGGGCGGGGGGTTAATATCTCTGAGACACTTTTACTGCGCGATGAAAAATGGTTATGTTTAGATATACCTGATAAGTTAGGTAGGAAAAAATGTTCACATTTGCAAATCCCGGCTGCACTTGGGTACCAGATGGTCCGGGTAGCGCGTGTTGGAGGGCAACCTCACTGATCTGTTGTATAGGTGGGGCAGCTTTTGAAGGCCCAGGCAACGCATGATGGAAGGTGGATGGGTCGGCGATGTTACGGGCTAGCACCGATGAGGCAGCAGGGTTCTCCATCCTTATGACCCATTCTCTTTTTGGCTTTTGCCCAGACTGCAGAGGGCTGGCACTGATGGGGCTGCCTCACCCTCCCTTGCCCTCTTTTCAGGTGGAGGCGCACATTCTTCACAATTGGCCTTAAAAGAAGAGAAAAAATTAGTATCAAAATAATTTCCCTCTTTTTTTACAGAAGGAAAATTAGTACTCATAACCTAACCATAATTTTGTCTAGAAAAGCATTTATCACTAAGAAACCCCCTCCCCAGCATTTTCAGTAAAGCAAAAAGTAAAATTTCGTGAGAAATATACTAGGCTTAGAAATAAAAACGTTTTTATTACACAACTTGTGAAAAAATAAATCTTGACAATCAGTAGTCTATAGCCTTAGGATAGAAATCAATGTTTCTATTTTTACCATTAGAAAAAAAAAACTAAATGTTCCAGTCTATAGGCTTTAAAATAAGATAAAAAAGATTGTTAACACACAGCTTAAAGGCCTAAAATTTTTTGATCATAAGTTAAAAATGCTATTCAATTTACGCATAATATAAGCTTCATGGAACTCCTAAAGACCTTCCTTTCTAGCCTTGCATATCAAAGTTAAAAACCATAGTTTTCACGCCCCCCTCCTGGGAATATAAAAGAAACTTTATCGAAAGAAAGCTTGAAAAAAATTAAAAACATGCCTAGAGACGCAACGCATATATTTACACATTAGTTTTCTTGTCAAAGGGTGTACAATTCTACACAACGAATCCCCCCTTACTTTTCATGCGAAGAAACAGTTTGTTTTCACCTTACAACGAAGCTGTTAGAAGTGAGGCATTGCCCCCTCCCTCTCCCTTTTACATAATGTCCTAAAAATATTTGTTATGCATTAATTTTGGAAATAACGCGTTTCCCTAATTTCATACAACATAGAATTTTGCAAAGCCTGTAGCCTTACATAGGTTAATCAACAGCAATCTCTTTCCATGCGAAACTGTTGTTTTTAGTTTGACTGGAAAAACAATCCTTTTTTTGATCTGTGGAACCTTTGGCTAAGCCACAAACGTAAATACACAGGAAAAGGGGTGACAAAACTATTCATAATCTTGCGCGGAGCTTTATATCAAAACAGAGCGGCATAATGCCTTATAAATTGAAAGAAGTCAGTTACAGAAAAGATTGTGATACAGAAAAGCAAGAATTTTATCGAAAAAGAGAAATATTTCTATTGGAAGAATTACACTTGTAAAAATAGTGGAGGGTTTTGAGGGGGTTGGGTTAGGTAGTAAAAAGAACATATTTTATGTTTTCTATCGAGTATAAAGATAGCATGGTGTGGAGCTTGTATTGTGGTGGAGGGGGGACTTACTTAGATATACTGGAGGGTGACCAATTATAATCTTGCGGAAATGTTTTGTCAATTTAGCGGCTTAATGGCTAAGGGATTGACATAAAGTTGACTGTCACTTTTAGATCGGCTTACAGAAAGAATAAATTTATTTCTATTGGAAGAATTATACTTGTAAAAACAGTGGGGGGGGGGTTTGAGGAGGGTTTAGGTAGTAAAAAGAACATATTTTATGTTTTCTAGTGAGTATAAAGATAGCATAGTGGAGTTTGTATTGTGGGGGAGGGGTGACTTACCTAAATATACTGGAAGGTGACCAAGGAAAATAATTTTATTTGAAAATAAAAAATGAAAATGTACTCACATTGCTCATTGTGGCTGCCAAGGCTTCTAGCTCATCAATAATATTCATTCTTGTTCTTTCAACTGTGTCACAATACTTTCCAATAATTTAATCACAATGCATTTCCGTTATATAGGAAATCTCAATGTTATGTAATTCCACTGTCGAATTGTTATGTAATGTGGAAAATCATATGTAAGCGAGCCTCTGATTGGTCTAGAAAGGAGATGTAACCAAGTCTCTGATTGGCTGAGAAGGAAACACGTGATCCTGTTTCCTATTCCTGGAAATGAACATTCGCCCCTAGCGTGCACTTGACCAAAACAACAACAACAAATAAATCGACCTTGGAAATTGAGGTCATTGACCCACTTCAATTATGCAATCATTCTCCCTGGGGATTCCATGCCCTTATTTGGTGCCCCGGTGGGACTGACAGCACAGGGTGTTCTCCCTAGGGACTCTATGCCCTTATATGGACTCCCGGTGGGAGTTATTGGGTCCTTTCTACTCCTACATTGGTTTGATTTTGTGCAACTTATGATGACCCAGTTTGACCAGATGGCACTGCTAAGCTATCGTCACTGATATGACCAAAAACCACAGAATCTTCAATAATCTGTCACGGCTCAAAGCCACTGAGATTGGAATGTATCGAACGGTGCGCTCCCAGTACATCCTCATAGCTGGTAGCTTTACAATACACGTGAGTATCTGTACTCCAGGAACCATTTCATCCCATGCTGGGTCAGCCTTGTTTTTATCGTTGCCTGCAGATTGGTTTGGTCGACTAAGCCAGCAACCACGCTATCCGCAATGAAAGTTCGGAATAAATCAGTGGGTAAGTGAATTTTTGGTACTTTTTTTTGGGGCGAGAGCTTTTTAGGTGACATCACTGGGCTCAATCTCTTTTCTTAGCCACTTGTATTATTTTGTGGCATCTTGATTTTTCCTTGATGCGGTGGGGACGGTTGAAGAAAAAATGTGTGACGAGCTTGTCCATTGGATGGAAGACGACGGAAGCTTCACTAGTGGGCAGTTTAGTTGCTTCTCCGCCATCAAATTGGTCAGCTGCACCCTTAAAAATTTCGGTATGGTTTACTATGCTGAGAGGTAAGTCTTCTGTAGGATAGTCAACCGATTGAAACGACTGTAGGCTGGCCTATGTGATGCTGCCACCAGGGGATGGATTCCAAATTGTATCATACTCGTCGTCATCATCAGACAAAATATTGACATCAGGTTTTCTATGTGGTAGCACAACCATCTCTTCAGCTATCTCTAGGATGAGCTTCTTTTACTTCACGTCTGCATCTCTCCTCGAAAATATCTTCTTCCTCTTTTCTTGATTTGGAGTTTTTTGGCGGAATAAGAGAGGCTAACTGCCTCTGGAAGAGAGGACTGTCATCAGACCACGGGTACCTGGGTGCTTCTTCTTCGCCAAACTAGAACAATCAGAGTGAGGACACTCGGTCCTCTAAGCCATCTTCTCCTGATTCTCGACTTCAACTTTTCAAAGCTTATAGAAGAGTTTACAGTTCACTTTGCCGAAAGGCCAAATCGTTATTATATTACAGAAAATTCTCTGCGTGAGGTAAATATATTATTAAGACATAGGAAGTAATTAATTCTGTTATCAGGCCATCTTCTCTGCCTCCTTCTGCCCCTTCAAGTATTGTGATGGAAGGCGAAAATATAGAGGGTGAGCTAAATTTCAAAATGGGTTTACTTCCTATTTTGCTAATATCGGCAAAACTACTGCCTCTTCTGTAAGTCCTTCTTCTTCTCTACCTGACTTTAGGTCTTACCTTGGACCATCTTGTTGTAATTCAATGGCATTGCAAATCTGAAGCTGAAATAGCCAGAATTGTCAATGGTTTGAGGGGTTCTTCATCTTCTGGCCCAGACCGTATTCCGACTAAGGTTATAAAGTTCATTCTTCCTGTCATCGTTTCTGTCCTCATGAGACTTATCAATCTTTCCTTTGAAAATGGTGTTTTCCCAAAATAATTTTTTTCAAAGAAAAGTAAAGAACTCCATTAAACAAAATGAGCAAAACTAAAATCAAATAATATACCAAGCGTGAAACTACCGTAAATCAGCATCGATAAATAAATGAAACCCAAAACGAACAGAAATTACATTAAATAACCGAGTCAAACTCAAAACGATTAGAAATTAACAGAAGTTGGGCTTATAACCCCTATGCATTCCCAAGGCCATAGCATAATTTGCACTTTACTAAAAACAATACAAATGAATGTGCAATGTCAGTTTAATATGCATATACTGATATTTAGTAATCAAAATGTTAATATTATTTGATTTATTGAAGTTATAAAAGTAAAAACATTTATATTTTTTCAGTATTTTTTTCATTTTGAGTTTAGTATCTTAACTAGAAAGAACTAACTTATGAACCTAATCGGATTATCTTTTATACTGTACGGTGCTATATTGTGCAATTAACTTGCGGATTTAATTGTGAGGGATTGTTCACTTCATACAAAGTGAGTTATTATTTATCATGGTGGATAGTTTAGTTCCACAACCGAATATTTACTTTTGATCAAGTAACCTTAAATTAAGACTGATTAACAGTTCGTGAATCGTGAATCTGTGAATCTGCAGTGTCTCGTCAGAATAAATGTTTGGAAAAAAGCATCCCCTAAGAATACCACCCGAGAAGGATACTCCCACATAGAACCCCTCCAACTACGCGGTCCAAAACAGTTAGCCACTTGTCAGGAATTTAGGCCTTAGCAGCAACTAACTCTAATGAAAGAGATGAGACGCCTGGCAAAAAGAAAAAAAAAAGGATGAAACTCGTTCGCCAGTGATAGTGCAGCCCCTCTCTTCAAGTGTCCCAGAAACTAGCACTACAGACTACCCCAATTATTATACTGTCTCAATCAAGAAAACCAATGGCCAAACCTTTTCAACAGATCGAATAATGCAAATTAGGAAAGCTGTCTTTCTGATCCTCAAGGTAAATTTTGAACTTGTTTTCAAGCAGGACGAGTCTATTGATATTTACTTTACGTCTTCTCAGGCAACAGACCGTGTCCTGTCAAAATCCAACAAAATATTTATTGATGGCTCGAAAATTTTTGCCACAAAAAAGATGTGGAAAACTAACATAAGTATGTGCCTCACGGTGATGATACCAGTATAAAAGTGGAGGAAACACAAACCGAACTAATAGATTCTTCAGGTCTTCTCATAAATCCTTCAACTGCAATAAGGCTAAGTTTTAAACAAAGAAGGAGTCCTTCGCCCAAGCCGTTCAATCCTAATTTCCTGCAAAGTTGAACTAAACAGAGAAATATTCTTGTACGGTATGTCCCTTTTTTTTACAAGATTTATAAGCCTAAGCCCCTACAATGCTCCACTTGTCTGGCCCACGGCCACAGCAAAAAACACTGCAAACAGTCCCATCCGTCTTGCCTTAAGTGTGGGAACCCAGGCCACGCAATTAGTGAATACCCTAAGTCAGACCCTTTCTGCAGAAATTATAATCGTATGGGACACACAGCCCTCAAAAAACAATCTTGCCCGGCTCATCAAAAGCGAGTTTGTAATCCTAAGAACATGTGATAAAATGAACGTACCCTACTCAGTTGTGCCTTCCCAAGGCCAGAATATAATTTGCACTTTGCTGAAAAATTATAAATATTTTTACTTTATAGTTTTAATAAATCAAATAATATTAACATGTTGATTACTAAATATCAGCATATGCATACTAAACTGACAATGCTCATTCATTTGTATTTTTTTTTTTTTCAGTAAAATGCAAATTATGTTCTGGTCTTGGCAAGGTATAGAGATTTTGAGCCCAACTCAAGTTAATTTCTGTTCGTTTTGGGTTACATTTATTATTCGATGCTGATTTATGGTAGTTTCACGCTTGGTAGATTGTTTAATTTTATTTTTGCTCATTTCTGGCTTAATGGAGTTCTTTACTTTTCTTTGAAAAACTTATTTTGTGGAATACATTTTTCATTTAATTTCTATTATTTTTATGTTGACATAGTCTTTTCAGGGAAAAAGAAAATAATACTTTAAATCTTTTCGTTTTTTTAAGACTTTATAGCTTGGCCTGCTATTTGTATGCCGGGGAAAAAATTTTAGCAATTTTTAACCACATACACTTTTTTAAAAATCTGGACACAAATAGTTTTGTTTAATTTAGTTTCATACCTACTCTAGTTGACCTGAAATGGAAAACTTGGTTCCATTCCAAAAAATCTGTTTCCTTTCTTTGATAGTTTGGGCATAACTTACAGCCCTTGCCCTGAGGGCTGTGGGGGGGAGGGGTGTCATCCTTGAAGACCTAATTTTCAAGACTTTCAACTACGTTGAACAAAATGGCTATCTAAAACTTTTATTGAATGTGTTTGGGGAAAATTTGGGCGTGAGAGGGGGGTTAGTTGTCCTCCAATCACTTTCAACTATTAAAAAAGGGTACTAGCCCTTCAAATTACCAATCGAATGCGTCCTGTTTCAAGTTTCTACGAAAAAGCTTTCAATAAAAAACCTTATATGCCTTAGGGTATAACTTATAACCCTTGCGCTGAGGACTCTGAGGGGTTTATCATCCTCAAAGACCTAACTTTCAGAACTTTCAACTACGTAAAACAAAATGGCTATCTCAAAATTTTGATTGGATGTGTTGGAGTAAATGGTGGGCGTGGAAGGGGTGTTAGCTGCCTTTTGACTTTCGACTATTAGAAAGAGCACTAGCCATTTCAAATTCCAACCGAATAAGCCCTTTTTCAAGTTTGAGCGACAACACTTTCTATAAAATCTTATATGCCAACAGGTCATAACTTACAGCCCTTGCCCTGAGGGCTGCTAGGGGTGGGGGAGATGGGTTGTCATCCTTAAACACCTAATTTTCAAAACTTTCAACTTACGGGAACAAAATTGTTATCTAAAAATTTTGATTGGATGTGTTTGGGGAAACCATGGGCGTGACAGGGGGGTTAGTTGCCCTCCAATCACTTTCGACTATTATAAAGGCACTGGCCATTTCAATTTTCAATCGATTGAGGCCTTTTTGAAATTTCTACAACAACACTTTCTATGAAAACCATATTTCCCCCCAGGGCATAACTTATAACCCTTGCCCTTAGGGCTGTAGGGGGGGGGGGTTGTCTTTCTCAAAGACCTTTTTTCCGAGATTCTCAGCTACGTTGAAAAAAAAGCTATCTAAAAATATTGATTGTATGTGTTTGGGGGTATTGTGGGCTTGAGATGGAGGTTAGTTACCCTCCAATTCACTTTGACTATTAAAAACTGCACTAGCCCTTTAAATTTCAATCAATTGCGCCCTTTTTCAAGTTTCTACGACAAAACTTTCAATAAAAGCTTATATGCACTTAGCTTATAACTTATAACCCTTGCCCTGAGGGTTCTAAGGGGGTTATAATCCTCAAAGACCTAATTTCCAGAACTTTTAATTACGTTGAACAAAAAATGGCTATCTCAGAATTTTGATCCCATGTGCTTGGAAAAATTTTGGGCGTGAAAGAGGTGTTAGTTGCCTTCCAATTACTTTTAACTATTAAAGAGGGCACTAGCCATTTCAATTTCCAATCGAATAAACCCTTTTTGAAATGTTTACGACAACGCTTTCTATAAGAACTTTATATGCCCCGCAGGGCCTAACTTACAACCATTGCCACAAGGGCTGGGGGGGGGGTTTGTTATTCTTGAAGATAAAATTTCCAAAACTTTCAACTTATGTGAACAAAATGGCTGTTTAAAAATTTTGATTGGATATACTTTGGGAAAACGTGGGCGTCAGTGAGGGGTTAGTTACCCTCCCATCACTTTTGACTAATAAAATGGCCCTAGCCCATTGTATTTCCAATAGAACGCATCCTTTTTCAAATTTCTACGACAAAGCTTTAAATAAAAACCTTATATGCCCCCAGGGTATAACTTTTAAAACCCTTGCCCTGAGGGCTCTGAGGGGGTTATCATACTCAAAGACCTAATTTCCAGAACTTTCAACTATGTTGAACAAAATGGCTGTCTCGAAATTTTTATTGGATGTACTTGGATAAATGGTGGGCGTGGAAGGGGTGTTAGTTGCCCTCCAATCACTTTCTATAAAAACTTTATATGCCCCCAGGGCATAACTTACAACCCTTGCCCCTCGGGCTTTTTTTTGGAGGGGGGTTATCATTCTTAAAGATATAATTTCCAAAACTTTCAACTTAATTGAACAAAATGGCTATCTAAAATTTTGATCGGACGTGTTTGGGGAAAAGGTGGGCGTAAAAGGGGGTTAGTTTTCCTCCAATCACTTTCGACTATTAAAAAGGACACTGACCATTTCAATTTCCAATCGATTGAGACCTTTTTGAAGTTTCTACGACAAAAATTTCCATGAAAATCTTATTTACCCTCAGGGCATAACTTATTTCTCTTGCCCTTAGGGCTTTGGGGGGGGGGGAGAGGTTGTCATTCTCAAAGACTTTTTTTCCGAAACTTTCAACTACGTTGAACAAAACGGCTATCTAAAAATTAGATTGTATGTGATTGGGGAAAATGTGGGCGTGAGAGGGGGGTTAGTTGCCCTCCAATCATTTTTGACTTTTTAAAAAATGCACTAGCCTTTAAATTCCAATCGATTGCGCCCTTTTTCAAGTTTCTACGACAAAGCTGTTTTTCAATAAAAAACTTATATGTCGTCAGTTTATAACTTATAAATATAACTTATAACCCTTGCCCTATGGGCTCTGAGGGGGGTTTATCATCCTCAAAGACCTAATTTCAACTACTTGGACAAAATGGCTATCTCAAAATTGTTATTGGATGTGTTTGGATAAATATTGGGCATGCAAGGGGTGTTAGTTGCCTTCCAATTACTTTTTGCCTATTATAAAGGGCACTAGCCATTTCAATTTCCAATCGAATAAGCCCTTTTTGAAATTTCTACGACAACGCTTTCTATAAAACACTTATATGCTCCCAGGGCATAACTTACAACCTTTGCCCTGAGGGCTGGGGGGGAGTTGTCATTCTTAAAGATAAAATCTCTAAAATTTTCAACTTTTGTGAACAAGATGGCTATCTAAACATTTTGATTGAATATTTTTTGGGAAAAGGTGGGCGTGAGAGGGTGGTTATTTGCCCTCCAATCACTTTCGACTAATAAAAAGGGCACTAGGCCTTTGAATTCCAATCGAATGCTACCCTTTTCAAGTTTCTACGACAAAGCTTTAAATAAAAACCTTATAAGCCCCTTGGGTATAGTTTGTAACCCATGCCCTGAGGGCTCTGAGGGGGTTATCATCCTCAAAGACCTAATTTCCAGAACTTTCAACTACGTTGAACAAAATGACTATCTCAAAATTTTGATTGGATGTGTTTGGATAAATGGTGGGCGTGGAATGGGTATTAGTTTCCTTCAATTACTTTCGATTATTAAAAGGGGCACTAGCAATTTCAATTTCCAATGGATTTTGCCCTTTTTCAAGTTTCTACGACAAAGCCTCAAATAAAACCTTATATGCCCTCAGGGCATAACTTGTAGCCCTTGCCCTGAGGGCTCTGAGGGGGTCACCATCCCCAAAGAAATAATTTTCAGAACTTTCAACTACGTTGATCAAAAATGGGCTATCTCGAAATTTTAATTGGAGGTGATTGGAGAAATGGTGGCGGTGGGGGGTAAGTTGCCCTCAAATCCTTTTGACTAATAAAAACGGCACCATCCCTTTGAATTTCCAATCGAATGCACCCTTTTCCAATGTTCTGTGACAAAGCTTTAAATAAATACCTAACAGGTCCTTAGGGCATAACTTGTAACCCTTGCTCTGAGGGCTCTGAGGGGGTTATCATCCTCAAAGACCTAATTTCCAGAATTTTCAACTACGTTGAACAAAATGGCTATCTCAAAGTTTTGATTGGATGTGTTTGGATGAATGGTGGGCGTGAGAGGGGGGTTAGTTGCCTTCCAATCACTTTCGACTATTAAAAAGGGTACTGTCCATTTCAATTTTCCAATCAAATGAGCCCTTTTTGAAGTTTCTACGACAACGATTTCTATGAAAATCTTATCTGCCCCGAAGACATAACTTCTAACCCTTGCCCAGAGGGCTGCGGGGGGAGTTGTCATCCCTAAAGACCTAGTTTCCGAAACTTTCAACCACGTTTAACAAAATGGCCATCTAAAAGTTTTGATTGTATATTTTTGGGAAAAATGTGGGCGTGAGAGGGGATTTAGTTGCCCTCCACTCACTTTTGAATATTAAAAAGGGCACTAGTCTTTTAAAATTTCCAATCGATTGCGCCTCTTTTCAAGGTTTTACAACAAAGCTTTCAATAAACCTTATATGGCCTCAGGATATAACTTATAACCCTTGCTCTGAGGGCTCTGAGGGGGGTTATCATTTTTAAAGACTTAATTTCCATAACTTTCAACTAGGCTGAACAAAATGGCTATCTCAAAATTTTGACTTGATATGTTTGGATAAATAGTGGGCGTTGAAGGGGTGTTAGGTGCCTTCCAATCACTTTCGACTATTAAAAAGGGTTCTAATCATTTCAATTAAAAATCAAATTAGCCCCTTTTGAAGTTTCTACGTCAACATTTTCTAAGAAAACCTTATATACTGTAATGGGATCAAAATTCAAAACCTCAAAATTTTCGCATTAAAGTTACTCAAGTAAAATAAAATCACCCAAAATATGAACCCAAAAAGTCAAGTAACCTACAGATCGAGTAAGGTTTAAGCGTCCAAGTTAAAAAATAGCAAAACAAGTGTATCTTAATTGGACAAACTTTTTAAAAATCTTTCCCACAGAAAATGTAATAGCAATAAGTTATATTTAACTTACGAACTTTCTACGTGGCTTTTCAACAATTATATTCTGGCCTGGCTTTGAGCCCAATTCATGTTATTTTCCGCTCGTTTCGAGTTTTTAGTTTCACGCTTGGTAGATTATTTGATTTCAGTTTTGCTCATTTATGGTTTAATGGAATTCTTTACTTTTCTTTGAAAATCTTATTTTGTGAAAAAAGTTTTTTTAATTAATTAGTTAAAATTTAATTAAAAATTATTTAATTAAAAAATGCTATTTATATCAAGATTAAAAATTGTTAAAAGAGATTCTCTAACATATAAGTAGCAACCCGCGCTATACGCTCTTATAAAAAAAACGAAAAGGTACAAATTTTTATTCCTTTTGTAACGATTGTAAACGAATATAAACGATTTTAGTTTAATATAAACTTTCAAGTATCACTTCATAGTAAGGTTCAGGGGTTGAGTTTGAGTTAAATCCTCTCACACCGCATCGAGGACAGTGAAAATTAAATGAGTTTTTCGAATGGGCTAATGTGATGATTGAATTGAGTATGCTAATGGGTTGTTGAATTGGCTTTTAGGTATCCATGGAAGAGTAGCATTATCAAGAAAAAATCTGAAAATGTTTAAGCTATAGTACAATTGCATGGAAAAAAAAAAACATGAAAATAGAACTATTACTAACAACTCACTGTAAAATAAAGCTGCCCCGGCTTGGCCCGGTCTTCGGCCCCGAGGGGAGGGGGTTGTGCATTACGGTTAATTACAATAATTAACCGAGTTAAACTCAAAACGAGCAGAAATTAACATGAGTTGGGCTAAAAGCCCCTATGCCTTCCCACGGCCAGAACAAAATTTGCACTTTACTGAAAAAAATATAAATGCTTTTACTTTTATAACTTCAATAAATCAAATAATATTAAGATTTTGATTACTAAATATAGGTATATGTATATTAAACTGACAGTGCACATTCATTTGTATTTTTTTCAGTAAAGTGCAAATTATGTTCTGGCCTTGGGAAGGCATAGCGGTTTTCAGCCCTACTCATGTTAATTTCTGCTAGTTTTGAGTTTGACTCGGTTATTTATTGTAATTTCTGTTCGTTTTGGGTTTCATTTATTATCGATGCTGATTTGTGGTAGTTTCATGCTTGATAGATTGTTGATTTAATTTTTGCTCAATTTTTGTTTAATGGAGTTCTTTACTTTTCTTTGAAAAACTTATTTTGTGGAAAAAGTTTTTTTTTCATTAATGTCTGTTCGTTTTATATTGACATGGTCTTTTCAGAGAAAAGGAAAATAATACTTTAAATCTTTTCATTTTTTAAAGAATTTGTAGTTTGGCCGGCTATTTGTATGCTGGAGAAAATTTTTCAGCAATTTTTAACAACATACACCCTCTTAAAAATCTGGACACAAATAGTAGTGTTTAATTTAGTTTTATACCTCCTCTAGTTGACCTGAAATGGAAAACTTGATACCATTTGCAAAAAAAAAATCTGTTTACTTTTTTTGATAGCTTGGACACACTTACGCTATTTGGATATGGTTTAATTTTAAGAGCAGAAGCAGCCCTGTAAGTTTGAACATAATACACTCAGTCGTTCTTTGGGATACTGCTGAGATGCCTTATTGGGAATTAGCATTAACATAGTGCATTTTGATTTAATACTATGGCAACATTTAGTTTTTAAACATAAAGTCAAATGGGAGGGTGGGCGTGGGGGGATTAGTTTCCTTCCAATCACGTTCGACTATTAAAAAGGACATCAGCCCTTTCTATTTTATATCGAATGAGCCCTTTCGAAGTTCTTACGACAACTCCTTCAATACAAAGTGCCCTGGTCTAAACAACAACAACAACAACAAAATAATACACCTACATCGATCTTTACTATAAAAATGTCAAGCCTTCCAATCACTTTCGACTATTAAAAAGGGCACTAGGCCTTTCGATTTCAAATCGAATGAGCCATTTTTGAGTTTCTACGACAGCACTTCCTATAAACACCTTATATGCCCCAGGGCATATATTACAACCCTTACCCTAAGGGCTGGGAGGGCGGTTGTCATCCTCTAAGACCTAATTTCCAGAACTTTCAACTATGTTAAACAAAATGGCTATCTTAAAATTTTGATTGGATGTGTCTGGGAAAATGGTGGGCGTGAGAGGGGCGTTAGTCTTTCTCCAATCACTTTCAACTATTAAAAAAAGGCACTAGCCCTTTCAATTTCCAATCAAATGAGCCCTTTTGGAGTTTCTACGAAACGTTTTCAATACAAACTTTATTTGCCCCCAGGGGATAACTTACAACCCTCGTCCTGAGGGCTGCGAGGGGGGTTGTCATCCTCAAAGACCTAATTTCCAGAACTTTCTACTACATTGAACAAAATGGCTATCTGAAAATTTCGATTTGATGTGTTTGGGGGAATGGTGGGCGTGAGAGGGGGGCTAGTTACCATCCAATCACTTTCAACTATTAAGAAGGGCACTAGCCCTCTCAATTTCCAATTGAATGAGCCCCTTTTGAAGTTTTTACGACAACTCTATCATTTAAAAAAACCTTACATACCCCCAGGGAATAAACTTATAGCCTTTGCCATGGGGAACTCTGGGGTGTTTGTCATCCTTAAATACATATTTCCAGAACATTCAACTACGAAAACATATTTTCTATCTGAAAATCAAGTACGCTGAACAAAATGCTATCTGAAAATTTTGATTGGATTTGTTTGAGGGAATGATGGGCGTGGGGGGGGCTAGTTGCCCTCCAATCACTTTCGACTATTAAAAAGGGTTCCAGCCCTTTGAATTTCCAATCGAATGAGCCTGTTTTGAAGTTTCTACGACAACGCCTTCTATAAAAAAAACCTTATATGCCCCCAAGCCATAACTTAAAACCCTTGCCCTGAGGGTTGTGAGGGAGTTTCCTCCTCAAAAATGTATTTTTATCTGGAAAACAATTACGCTGAACAAAATGGCTATCTCAAAATTTTGATTGGATGTGTTTGGGGGATGATGGGCGTGGGAGGGGCTAGTTGCCCCTCCAATCACTTTCGACTATTAAAAAGGGCACTAGCCCTTTGAATTTCCAATCGAATGAGCCGGTTTTGAAGTTTCCACGACAGCATCTTCTATCAAAACCTTATATGCCCCCTGGGCATAACTTAAAACCCTTGCCCTGAGGGTTGTGGGGAAGTGTCCTCCTCAAAAAACATGTTTTCTATAATATGTTTGGGGCGTGGGGGGGGGCTACTTGCCCTCCAATCACTTTCGACTATTAAAAAGGGCACTAGCCACTCCCATTTCCAATCCAATGAGCCCTTTTCGAAGTTTCTATGACAACTTCTTAGATACGAAGTACCCGGGTATGGAGAAAAAAAAAAAACAAAAACAACACATTGTGCAAAAAACAACACATTGCAGCTTACGAAAAGGTGGGCGTGAGAGGGGGGTTAGTTACCGTCAAATCACTTTCAACTATTAAAAAGGGCACTAGCCCTTTGAATTTCCAATCAAATGAGCCTTTTTTTGAAGTTTCTATGACAACGCCTTCTATAAAAACCTTATATGCCCCAGGCCATAACTTAAAACCCTTGCCCGAGGGTTGTCGGGGAGTGTCCTCCTCAAAAACATATTTTCTATGTGGAAAACAACTACGCTGAACAGAAATGACTATCTCAAAATTTTTTATTGGATGTGATTGGGGGATTGATGGGCGTGGGGGAGGACTAGTTGCCCTCCAATCACTTTTGACTATTAAAAAGGGCACTAGCCCTTTGAATTTACAATCGAATGAATCTTCTTGAAGTTTCTATGACAACATCTTCTATTAAAACCTTATATACCCAGAGGGCGTAACTTAAAACCCTTGCCCCGAGGGTTGTGGGGGAGCGTCCTCCTCAAAAGATATTTTCTATCTGGAAATCAACTACGCTGGACAAAATGACTATCTCAAAATTTCGATTGGATGTGTTTGGAGGAATTATGGGGGGGGGGGGTGGCTAGTTGCCCTCCAATCGCTTTCGACTATTTAAAAAGGGCACTAGCCCTTTGAATTTCCAATCGAATGAGCCTTTTTTGTAGTTTCTACGACAACACCATCAATAAAAACCTTATATGCCCCCAGGGCGTAACTTGAAACCCTTGCCCCGAGGGTTGTGGGTGAGTGTCCTCCTCAAAAAGATATTTTCTATCTGAAAATCAACTACGCTAGACAAAATGGCTATCTCAAAATTTTGATTGGATGTGTTTGGGGGAATGATGGGGCGTGGGGAGGCCTAGTTGCCCTTCAATCACTTTCGACTATTAAAAAGGGCACTAGCCCTTTGAATCTTCAATCGAATGAGCCTTTTTTGAAGTTTCTACGACAGCACCTTCTATAAAAACCTTATATGCTCCAAGGGCATAACTTAAAACCCTTACCCCGAGGGTTGTGGGGTGAGTGTCTTCCTCAAAAAGATATTTTCTATTTGGAAATCAACTACGCTGAACAAAATGGCTATCTCAAAATTTTGATTAATTGTGTTTGGGGGAATGATGGGCGTGGGGAGGGAATAGTTGCCCTCCAATAGCTTTCGACTATTAAAAAGGGCACTAGCAACTCCAATTTGCAACGAATGAGCCCTTTTCGAACTTTCTACGACCACTCCTTCGATACGAAGTGCCCAGGTATGGAGAAAAAAAAACAAAAAAAAAACACATTGTGCCACACACCGTTGTTTACTTAGGCAGCACTAGCGCGCTGCCTATGATAATCCCCTCAGAGCCCTCAGTGAAAGGGACTTAAGTTATGCCCTCGGGGTATATACGGTTCTTATAGAAAGTGTTGTCGTAGAAACCTCAAAAATCGCCCATTTGATTAGAAATTGTAAGTGTTAGTGCCCTTTTAAATAATTAAAGTGATTGGTGAGCTACTAATCCCCCTCTCAGGCCCACCATTTCTCCAAACACATCCAATCAAAATTTTTAGATAGCCTTTTTGTTCAATATAGTTGAAAATTCTGGATATTTTGTTTTTGAGGGTGACCAGCCCTTTACAACCCTCAGGGCAAGGATTGTAAGTTATACGCTGGGAACATATAAGGTTTTTATAGAAAGGGTTGTGGTAGAAACTTCAAAAGGGGCTTATTCGATAGGAAATTGAAAGGGCTAGTGCCCTTTTTAATAGTTGAAAGTGATTGGAGGGCGTTTAACCCCCCTTCTCCAGCCACCATTTCCCCAAACACATGCAATCAAAATATTGATATATTAATTTTGTTCAACGTAGTTGAAAGTTCTAGAAATTAGGTCTTTGAGTATGATAACCCCCTAAGAGCAATGCAGAGAAAGGGTTTAAGTTATGTACTGGGGGCATATAAAGTTTTTATAAAAAGCGTTGTTTGTTGAAACTTTAAAAATGGCTCATTTGATTGGAAATTTAAAGGGATAGTGCCTTTTTAATAATCAAACGTGATTGGAGAGCAGCTAACCCCCCTTTCACGCCCACCGTTTCCCCAAACATATCCAATCAAAATTTTTAGATAGCCATATTGTTCAATGTAGTTCAAAATTATGGAAATTATGTCTTTGAGGATTACAAGCCCCCTACACCCCCAAGGGCAAGGGTTCTCAATTATACCCTGGGGACACATAAGGCTTTTTTTGTAGAAAGTACATTGATTTTGTTTTTTTGTGAAACATATTAAACGTTAATCTCTCTCCATGAAAATATACACTGATTTTTCATCATTGTTAAACTCGTCTTGCTCGTGAAACTCATTACATACTGATTTTTATTCGTGAAACGTGTTGCATGTTGGTTTTTCTTCACTTGCAACTCCTAAATAGATTTTTTTTTTCTCTTCACGATGAAGCTTTTTTCTATTCTTTTGAAGAAATTTGAAATCAAAGTGTAACTTTTCTTCTCTTCCTTGAGGAATTTCACAACTAAAGTGGCCCTATTTCTCTTCTCTGAGAAAACTCAGAATTGATTTGGAACTTTTTCAATTCATTGAAAAAATTCGGAATTGAGGAACAAATTTTTCTCTTCTCTGATTAAAATCCAGAATCAAAGTATAACTTTTTTCTCTTCAATGGAAAATCCAGAAATAAATTGAACTTTTTTTTCTCTTCATTGAGAGAATTCAGTATCGAAAATGTAGGTCTTTCTCATCTTCGAGAAAATTCAGAACTTAAGCTGAATTTTTTCGTTTTCTTTTTTTCTTTTTTCTAAAGCTGAAATTTTTTCCTCCTCATTTCATTCAGAACTGAAAGTTACCTACTCCAACAACTGCAGAAGAAACTCAGAACTGAAGTTTCAATTTTTTCCTCTTTTTTGAAAAAATACGGATCGAAGTAAAACTTTTTCTTATCGTCTACGAAAAATTCAGAATCAAACTGTAACTTTTTTCTCTTCATTAAGAAAACTTAGATTAAAATGGAACTTTTTATCTTCTTTGAGAAACCCTGAATCGAATTACAACTTTTTCTCTTCTTTGGAAAAAATTCAGAATCGGAATATGACTTTTTTTTTCTCTTCTTTGAAAAATTCAAAACTGAAATATAAATTCTCTTCCTTGATAAAATTCAGAATTAAAGTGGAACTATTTCTCTAACATGGGAAAATTCAGAACTAAAGTGGACATCTGTTTCTTCTTTTAGAAAATTAAAAATTGATCTGGAACTGTTTTCAATTTATTGCAAAATTTTGAATCGAAGTGTAACTTTTTCTCGGCTCTGAAAAAAAAATCCAGAATTGAAGTATAGCTTATTTTCTCTTTTATGGAACATCCTGAATAGAGCGTGAACTTTTTTCTCTTCATTGAGAAAATTCAGAAATGACAGTAACTCACTCTCATCTTCGAGAAAAATTCCTAATTTAAGCGGAAACGTTTTTCTTCTTGGGGAAATCAGAAGTGAAAGCTGCCTACGCTTTCAACTCTGGAAGAAACTCATAACTGAAGGGTAACTATTTTTATACTTATTTTGGAAAAAATTCAGAATCGAAGTTTAACATCAAGCCGAGTGTCATTTACCTTCAAAACCTGTTTTTTCTGGATTATAAGGCTCCCTCAGAACCAAAACAAATCACGCGAGATTATGCCATTGTGACATGTAAATATTAGTTAGCTACTTTTAAGCTATGTAGATTTAGGTTAAGTTAACATGAGGTTCCATGCTAACTAACTTAACCTAATTAAACCTAACTTAAAAGTAGTTAACTACAAACTTCGTTATACTTCGATTCTGAATTTTCTCAAAGAAGAGAAAAAGTAATAAGCTTTGATTCTGATTTTGTTTTGAAGAAGAAAAAAAGTCACACCTCAGTTCTGAGTTTCCCCCCCCCCCCCCCAAAAAAAAAGTTCGATTTAAGTTCTAAGTTTTCTCAGAGAAAAGAAGGATAGTTCAAGTTCTCTTTTGAGTTTTTCCATAGGAGATAAATGTTAAAATTCGATTCTGATTTTTTTCCAAAGAAGAGAAATTGTTAAACTTTGATTCTGAATTTTTCCCAAAAAGAGAAAAAGTTACACTTCAGTTTGGAATTTCTCAAAGAAGATAAAAAAATGTTTTACTCCGATTCTAAATTTTTTCCAGAGAAGAAAACGTTTTAATTCGATTCTGATTTTTCTCAAAGAAAAAAAAGTTCCACTTTAATTCTGAATTTTCTCAAGGAAGAAAAAACGTTAAAGTTCGATCCTGCCTTTTTCTGTAGAAGATAAGGAAAAGTTACACTTCTATTCCAAATTTTTTCCAAAAGAAGAGAAAAAATAGTTACTCTTCAGTTCTGAGTTTGTTCCAGAGTTGATAACGTAGGCAACTTCCAGTTCTGAGTTTCCCCAAAGAAGCAAAGAGTTCCGCTTACGTTCAGAATTTTCTCAAGATGAGAATGAGTTACACTTCACATCTTAATTTTCTCAATGAAGAGAAAAAAAGGTTCAAGTTCTGTCCTGGATGTTCCGTAAAAAAGAAAAAAGTTATATTTCGATGGATTTTTTTCAGAGTAGAGAAAAAGTTACACTTCGATTCCAAATTTTTCCAATGAACTGAAAAATGTTCCGGATCAATTTTGAAATTATCAAAGATGAGAAAGAAGTCCAATTTAATTCTGAATTTTTCTCAGGGAAGAAAAAAGTTCCACTTTAATCCAGAATTTTTTCAAGGAAGAAAAGAAAAGTTACACTTCGATTCCAATTTTTTTTCAAAGAATAGAAAAAAGTTTTATCGTGAGGAGAAAAAAATCAATATAGGATTTTTATGAGGAGAAAAATAGACATGCAACAATTTTCACGAACAAAAATCAGCATTTAATGTGTTTCAAAAGCAAGACGAGTTTCACAATGAGAAAAAATTCAGTGTACATTTTCATGAAGAGAGAAATCATACAAGTTCCAAGTTCCACGAATGAAAATCGGCAAGCAATCAGTTCCATGAACAAAATCAGATTCACGATAAGAAAAATCATTTTACAAGTTAGTTTAAGAGCGAGAGAAAAAACAAAAATCAGCCCTCTGAAAAGTTTTGTTTGTATTATGAAAAATTGTAACTTCTAAGAAAATTTTGTTAGTATTATGAAGAACTTGATGCCATTAACAGGAAACTTGTTACTATTAGACAAATTTTCTTATTATTAAGAAAAAAACTTGCTGCTTCTAAGCAGAAATTTGTTAGTTTAGAAAAACTTTTGTTAGTATTAAGAAAAACATGGCATCACGGTGGGTCAGCTTGCGAAAACACATAACAATGGATTTAGAGCATGGTTTTTTAACATGAAAATATTTGAAAAATGTCTTAGGAACGATAAATGTTCATGAAGAGGGGCCTTCGGGTGAGTACATTGTATCACCCTACTCTCGAGCAAGCGCTGAAGAAGGTTTCTTTGGTAAAAATGGGTCGAATATTACATAATTATTGCTCTTTTTCTCTATATACTCTAGAAGCTTGGCCGCTTTTATAGCTTCTCCCGGCGTCACTTCGAAGTATTATTAACCCTTAGGAAAACAATGAAAAACTATGAGAAGAAATGTAGTAAAATACGGAAAAGAATCTACTAAAATCTCAAACCCCGGTCCATAAGCCCTAAAAAAATATCAAAAATATGAAATTTTTTTAAATATGGTAAATAATTTTTAAAAATACTCAAGTACTAGCATACCCCTAGTCAAATTTGCCCCATAGGTGTTTGTGAAAAACGGTTTTATTAGGTTTAAATGATAAATTCTAGTGTAAATAAATTTTTTTCTGCTGGAAAAATGCCTCTGAAAAATGGCATGTGTGCGATAATCCCTTATAAAAGGTGCCGCCTGTGTGTCAACCAATCGGTGTCACAGGCTCGAAATTACCGTGGAACATCGCAATTTAGCAATGAAATGTAAAGATTCCAATATCCAATTAAACAAAATGGTCATTTATTAGTTTACAAAATTTATTTTTGAGAAAAATGTCAAAAAAAATCCTTATTTGTAATAATATGCCCCCAAAGGTTGTTGTGAGGTGTTGTATATTGTGTTATGCTGGCCTCAATTCTTAGGATTCATCGGAAGAAACGCTAATGGCATTTTTTTTTTTACTAAGTTTAAAAGATCAATTCTACTGCAAGTGAGTATTTTGCTGAAAAACTGCCCCCCTAAAAATGCCCTATGTCCGATAATTCCGGCTAGAGGGTGCCGTTTGTCAACCATTCAGTGCCATGGGCTCAGAATTAGCATGGAATTTTGCAATACAGCAATGCAATGGCAAGTTTCCACTTTCCAATTTAAGACAATGATCATTTTTAGTTTACAAAATTTATTTTTGAGAAAAATAGGTTGAAAAATCCATTTGTGCGATAATTTGCCTCCCAGATGGTGTTGTTGGGGGTGGCATATTGTTCTACGACTTGAAGCTCTTTTGCACCTTAATCGCTTCAGTACCCCAAACCTTTATGGAGATTTTTTGGAGATTGAAACTTTGTTTAAGTGTCTTTTGGGACCCCAATTCCTAGGATTCATCAGAAGAAACGCTAATAGCGGTCTTTCATTGCCATTCTGTTAAACATAGTTGAAAGATATGGAAATTATGTTCTTTGAGAAGGACAATCCCTACAGAGCCCTCAGGGCAAGGGTTGTAAGTTATGCACTGGGGATATATAAGGTTCTTATAGACAGTATTGTCGTAGAAACTTCCAAAAGGGCTAATTCGGTTGGAAATTGAAAAAAAGTAGTGCCATTTTTTATAGTTGAAAGGGAATGGATGGCAACTAAGCCTCCTCTCTAGCCCACCATTTCACCAAACACATGCAATTAACTACTAATACTACTAACTACTAACAACTCATCGCAGCACCAAGCCGCCTGAGGCCAACACAGCTACGCACGCTCCTCCTCCACCCCAATCTATTCAAAGCCTCCCTTTTTACACCCGCCCACGAAGTTCCCATTTCCTTTAAAATCTTTCTTTATGACGTCCTCCCAACCCAGACGGGGACGACCTGCTTTCCGTTTAGCCCTAGATGGTTGGCCGAAAAGAACAATCTTCGGCAATCTGTCATCCTTCATCCGAACAACATGCCCTAACCACCTCAACCTTTCTTTCATTATAGACCTAGAAAGCGGTATTGAACCACATTTTTCGTATAGCCTATTGTTTGAAATACGGTCAGTCAGCCGGGTACCCAGAACAATCCTTAAGCAATTTCTCTGGAAAACATCTAGCAAATCTTCATCCGCTTTTCGGAGCGTCCATGCTTCAGAGCCATATTTGACCACTGTCATCACTGTAGCTTCTAAGATTCTAATCTTGGTTTGCAGACTTATCTTCCTATTCTTCCAGACTTTTTTTAACTGTGAAAAAACACCCTGAGCCTTGGCTATTCTATTTTTAACATCTTCACTGCTCCCACCATCTTTACTAATAATACTACCAAGGTAAGTGAAACTGCCCACCTGATCAATCTTTTCATTACCCAACGTCACCTTTTCATCTTCACTTATTCCTAGCCTTAGTGACTTGGTCTTCCTAACATTAATTTTCAAACCAATACTAGCACCCTGAACTCGCAAAACCTCTAAAACTTCATTCATTTTTTGCTCACACTTTCATCTAGGATGCTTAAATCATCAGCATAATCCAAGTCCAGGAGGACTTTTCCTCCCATTTGATTCCGTGGTCTCCCATTGCCTTTCCTGTGCTCCTTAAAACAAAGTCCATCAAAATAATCCATATAAAGGGGGATAGAACACAACCCTGCTTAACTCCTGATTTAATACAAAACCAGCTGCTAACCTCATTTCCTACCTTAACCGCAGCAGTGTTATTCTCGTACATAGCACTAATCACTTTAATGTATTTGTCTGGTATACCATACAAGGATAAAACCTTTACTAAAGCTCCTCTATCAACAGAATCGAACGCTTGATCATAATCTATAAAACTGAGGACCAAAGGTGTTTGAAAACTTAGGCACTTCTCAATTATTAACCTAAGAGTGAAAATTTGGTCAACACATCCTCTACCTTTTCTAAAACCGCACTGCTCTTCTCTTAAAACTTTGTCTACGGCATCTCTCAGTCTAAAAAGTATCATATTACTAAGCAATTTGCTACCTACAGAGACCAGACTAATGCCTCGATACTTACCACACTCACTTTTATCACCTTTCTTATAAAGTGGCTTAATTAAGGTTTTCCTAAAATCATTAGGTACTTTCCCCTTTTTCAAAAATCATATTCATAATCTCCAATAACTTGTTTCAAACCTCAGAGCCACCATATTTAAGAAACTCATTTATACCCTATCAGCACCTGGAGCCTTATTATTCTTTAATCCTTTTTTAGTACTGTTTCTAATTCCTCCTCACAAAACAAATCTTCCTTCACATCCAATGTATCACAAACTTTTTCATTTTCCTCTATATTTTTTCCTGCAACTCTATCTCGGTTAAGCAAATTCTCAACATGTTCGGCCCATCTCGCTTTAGCTTTTGTCTTATCGCTAATTGCCACCCCATTCCTATCTTTAATTATTTGAAAAAAAAACTACGTTTTCTAAAGAGTTAAAGAGGCTGAGTTACAAGGTCGAACACCTTAAAACGTACAGGGATTAGGAGGCACAGTTGGGGGCTGCCGCCGCCCCCAACCCCCCGCTTTCGCAGCCTTTAAATAAAAAAAAAGTTTTTTAAACTGAAAATAAGGAGCGACATTAAATCTTAAAACGAACAGAAATTATTCCGTATATGAAAGAGGCTGTGCCCTCCTCAACGCCTCGCTCTTTACGCTAAAGTTTTTTATTGTTTAAAAAAAGAGTTGTGAGAAAGTCAAACTCTAGCGTAAAGAGCGAGGCGTTGAGGAGGGCATAGCCTCTTTCATATACGGAATAATTTCTGTTCGTTTTAAGATTTAATGTCGCTCCTTATTTTCAGTTTAAAAAACTTTTTTTTTTATTTAAAGGCTGCGAAAGCGGGGGGTTTGGGGGGCGGCAGCCCCCAACTGTGCCTCCTAATCCCTGTACGTTTTAAGGTTCGACCTTGTAACTCAGCCTCTTTAACTCTTTAGAAAACGTAGTTTTTTTCAAATAATTTCTGCACGTTTTTTGTACAGTTTATTACTTATTATTGCTTGACTAACTGTTAGCTGATCGTGTCAGGAGTTGAAGTTGGGGGCTGCGCCCCCCCCAAACCCCCCGCTCTTGAACATCTTTGTGTTAAGGCTTTTAATTCCTGAATACTCAAATCACGTCGTACAGGGTGCCTCCTAATCCCTGTACGTTTTAAGGTTCGAACTTGTGACTCAGCCTCTTTAACAGCCCCCCCCCCCCCAACTGTGCCTCCTAATCCCTGTACGTTTTAAGGGTTGACCTTGTAACTCAGCCTCTTTAACTCTTTAGAAAACGTAGTTTTTTTCAAATAATACACATAAACAGGTTAGACATGCTTTGTTATGAAAATTGACGCGCAGATATTTTCATAACAAAGCATGTCTAACCTGTTTATCTGTATTATTTGAAAAAAAAAAAAAAAATAAGGTTTTTTCGTAAATGTAAATTCGGGGGATAATTTTTTCGGTCTGAAAATATCAAAAAAGGCCCTAACAGGTCGAATTCTGCTTCGAATGAGTCCTCATTCAACCGGATCCGTTGCCAACTGTGGCCTGTAGGCGTGGCTAAGAAAAAAAAAAAAAAGAAATGAATTTTAAGTGGCTATATTTGGTTTTTTGAAAACAGGGAAGGAGTGATCGGATTGAGCTGAAATTTCGAGGATAAGCTCCCGGGCCCTAGGAAAGCTTAACCTCTAAATTCCAGCCCAATCGGACAACGTTAAAGGGGGGCTGTGGTGGGAGGGTCCAAACTTCCGGCCCAGTTTACCCCATGAAGATAAAGTCGGAGGAGGATGAAATTTTGCAAGTTTCTTAGTTTGAGCTTGGGCTACAAAATGCGATTACCGCCGTCTCTCTGCGACCTCTAGGACCTGAAATCGCTTAACATTGTGGTGGGTCGCCTCTTTATAGAGGCACAAGTGTGCCTCCTTGACTGGGACAAGTCCGGATTGACTACTACCTCTCAATTTGTTAACGTGCCAGTACAATATTTTACTATTATGCCGTCTAGCTGCATCTTCTAAATCCTCGGCAATTTTATCCATGGCCTCCACTTCACACCTCCTTAGTTCATATTTCAATGCTTTCTCCACTTTCTTTACATTTCTTTTGTTTCATGTGATCTATCACTCAGATAATTCTTGTACAAGTCCTTTCTCCTTTTTATTAAACTTAAAGCTTGCAATTAACATGCAATTAAAATTTTGATATATTCTTTTTTTAACGTGGTTGAAAGTTCTGGAAATTAAGTCTTTGACTCTGATAATCCCCTCAGAGCCCTCAGTGAAAGGGTTTTAAGTTATGCCCTGGGAGTATATACCGTTCTTATAGAAAGTGTTGTCATAGAAAGTTCAAAAATAGCTCATTTGATTAGAAATTGAAAGTGTTAGTGCCCTTTTAAATATTGAAAGCGATTGTAGAGCTACTAATCCCCCTTTCACGCCCACCCTTTCTCCAAACACATCTAATCAAAATTTTTAGATAGAATTTTTGTTCAATATAGTTGAAAATTTTGGAAATTTTGTCTTTGAGGGCGCCTAACCCTTTACACCCCTCAGGTAAGGGTTGTAAGTTATACGTTGGGGACATATAAGGTTTTTATAGAAATGGTTGTGGTAAAAAAACTTCAACAAAGGCTTATTCGATTGGAAATTGAAAGGGCTAGTGCCCTTTTTAATAGTTGAAAGTGACTGGAGGGCAATTAACCCCCATCTCCAGCCCATTATTTCCCCAAACACATGCCATCAAAATTTTGATATATTCATTTTGTTCAACGTAGTTGAAAGTTATAAAAATTAGGTCTTCGAGTATGATAACCCCGTAAGAGCCCTCAGAGAAAGGGTTGTAAGTTACGCCCTGGGGGCATATAAGGTTTTTATAAAAAGCGTTGCCGTAGAAACTTCAAAAAGAGCTCATTTGATTGGAAATTGAAAGGGATAGTGCCCTTTTAATAATCAAACGTGATTGGAGAGCAACTAATCCCCCTCTCACGCCCACCGTTTCCCCAAATACATCCAATCAAAATTTTTAGATAGCCATATTGTTCAATGTAGTTGAAAAATTATGGAAATTATGTCTTTGAGGATTACAAACCCCCTACACCCCTAAGGGCAAGGGCTGTAAATTATACCCTGGGGTTACATAAGGTTTTTTATAGAAAGTACATTGATTTTGTTTTCTCTTGAAACATATTAAACGTTAATATCTCTTCATGAAAATATACACTGATTTTTCATCATTGTTAAGCTCATCTTGCTCGTGAAAAAACTGATCCGTCTAATTGGAGGCCGATTTCAATATTGCCCCTATTTGCTAAGCTGTATGAAAAAGCGATGCATCGACGACTTTATAACCATCTGACTACTTACGGTTTTCTTAGTGATACCCAGTTTGGATTCAGGAAAAAACCACTCTGCAATACATGCAGTCCAGCACCTAACAGATTTCATCAATGTTGCTCTCGAAAAAAGTGTACTGGTACTTTCAGTATTTATAGACTTTAGAAAGGCTTTTGACACGGTGGTTCATAAAATTTTATTAAATAGGCTAAGCCGTTTAGGGATCCAAGGGTTATTCTGAAATGGTTTGAATCTTATCTTAACCAGCGTATTATTCGAGTCTCTATTAAAAATTCTATTTCAAAAACTTTTATCGTTAATTCTGGTGTGCCTCAGGGTTCAGTGCTTGGCCCACTTTCTTTATCTAATTTACGTTGATACCATGCGTTTTTATATATCAGATGCACTTATAACGTCTTTTGCTGATGACACGGTGTTTACGATTACAGCTACTTGTCTGAACCAGTTAATTGAGAAGACAAATAAGGCCCTCGCTGAATTGATAAGTTTTACAAATTCTAGTTATTTGGTAGTGAATATTTCAAAAACAAATTTCGTGACATTTTGTAGAAATGGAGTTTCATGTGTTTTAGATAATAAAATTGTTTTTAACGGTGAATTTTTAAAGCATGTAAATAGTGTTAAATATTTGGGCTTTAGTCTTGATTTTAATTTAAGTTGGAAATCACATTGTGATCTTGTGGCAGTTAAGATTCAAGAGGGTTGGGTGTGATAAGAAGACTGAAAAATCAACTACCGTCAAATGTTTTACTTTTACTTTATCATTCTATTGTTAGCCCTTATTTATCATATGGTTGCATGCTATGGACTAGTAGTTTTATTTCAAGTTTTAGAAAAGTCCAAATTTTACAGAATAAAATAGTTCGTATTTTAGGTAATTACATTCAGTTTGAAAATAGCACGTTGAATTGCTTTACAAGTTTGAAAATTTTAAATATTTATCAGTTACGGGATTACCAGTTAGCAATTTTTATTTATCAATGTTTGAATAAGTGTTCACCGGAGGTATTTTGGGAAATTTTTAAAGCTAACTCATCTTATCACTGTTATGAGACTAGAAATGCGAATGACCTTGCATCGGAGCTCCGGAATACTCAACGTGCTGCGTTTCTGCCTCGTTTTGCGGGACCGGGGGTGTGGAATTCCCTCCCGGATGCTATTAGACAAGTTGATAATGTAAGCCAGCTCAAGAGTAGATTGAAGCGTTACCTTTTGGGTTATAATCTGAATGATTAGATTTTTGAATTTGATTAATGTTTGGTATGAAAATTGTTTGGACAGATAATGGTCGCATCTTCGCGAAATTACCCAGCCAAAGCGCACGGAGTCGGCTCTATAGCCTAGCTGATACTTATTGATTTTGTCATAGTTGATTTAGTTAGATGTATCTTTTTTTTTTTTTTTTTTTTTTTTTTTTTTTTTTTTTTTTTTTTTTTTTGAGTGTATGTTTTAAGGATGATATGTGATATTTCTCACTTGCGATTTCTAGAGTGTAATCCTTTTAGAGTAGGATATGTTCTTTATGTTGATTCAGTTCAAGTGCTGATTTTTCCCCGTAAAGAGATAGTTTTTATGTGGATGTAGAGCTTTATAATAATGGATTTGCAGCCATCGTAAACAAACCTTCGGGTTTTTTGTAAATGGCCGCTGTAAATTTGTTTGTATTTTTTTTATGTTAAATAAATTAATTTGAATTTGAATTTGATTTGAATTTGAAATTCATTACATACTGATTTTTATTCGTGAAACTTGTTGCATTTTGGTTTTTCTTCTCAGGCAACTCCTACATAGATTTCTTTTCTTTTCACGATAGAACTTTTTTCTATTCTTTGGATGAAATTTGAAATCGAAGTGTAACTTTTCTTCCCTTCCTCGAGAAAATTCACAATTAAAGTTGACTTCTTTCTCTTCTTTGAGAAAACTCAGAATTGATTTGGAACTTTTTTCAATTCATTGGAAAAATTTGGAATAGAGGAACAACTTTTTCTCATCCACAAATGAACTGAAACTCTTTCCATTCTTTGGAAAAATTAGAAATCAAAGGTGACTCTTTCTCTTCCTTGACAAAATCAAATATCAAAGTTTAACTTTTTTCTCTTCTTTGAAAAAATTCCGAACTTAAGTGGAACTTTTTTATTCTTAGAGGAAACTCAGTACTGAAGCGTAACTTATTTTTTCTTCTTCGGAAAAAAATTCAGAATCGCAGTTTAACATCAACCCGAGTGTCATTTACCTTCAAAGCCTGTTTTTTCTGGATTATAAGGCTCCCTCGGAACCAAAACAAATCACACGAGATTATACCATTGTGACATGTAAATATTAGTTAGCTATTTCTAAGTTATGTTTATTTAGGTTAAGTTAGCATGAGGTTCCATGCGAACTTATACTAGGATGTTTTGCTAGGTTCTTTGCTAGGTTCATTTTGCTTATACTTTATTCTTTCAATGATTTTGTTTGTCTTTTTAACTGTTTTTTTATTTGTTTTAATAATGTTGTAAACATGTTTTAATTAATAGAAATTTTATTAATAAAGGTCTTTTTGTTTTAGATTTATTGTTTGAGACGAATCTTCAATATGTAATCGTTGACACAATTGAAGCACCTTGTAATCCCCTCTCATCTTTATTACTATGCCCAGTTCCGGAGCCATACCTGTCTTTTAATTTACGCAAGTTTTGTTTTTTCCATTTGTAATTTTTTCCATGTTTGGTTTTTCCCGTTGCATAGTCTTGTCTCAAAAACACCGTATTTTCAGAATTTCTCTAATTACATATTTGCCTTGGAAACAATAATTACTCGAAATAGATATTCTTCGTCGGCGCGTCAATTATCACAGATGTAGGAAACACGTCATTACTAGAGTGCACTAGGCTATTACTAGAATATATTAGCCTGTACAAAATATTGGAAACATTTTGTTCGACCTGATGACTGGGGCGTTTTTCTGTTGGATAGAAATTGCTCTTCCAAGTCCCACCGAGGACCAAGAATTTAAAAAAAATGTCTTTAAAGGACGAAAAAAAGCCTTGAAAGAAAGAAAAAAAACGACTTGAAAGAAAAAAAAACACGTTAAATGTTTCAACGAAAAATAAAATATCTAAAAGTCTTATTTGACAGTGATGTGTTCCTCGCCATTATGTATGATGTGCACAGTCATTATGCAACACCCACGTGTGCACCGTCATTACGTAAGATGCACTTTGTCATAACGCAAGACCCATATGTGTGCCTTCATTACACAATACCTATATGTGCATAGTCATTACGTAAGATGTGTGCTGTAATTAAGTAAGGGTTGCACTGTAATTGAGTTATTCCCAATGAATACATGTATGATTACATTAACCTAAATAAATCTATTAAGTCACATATGATGATATCATCCATATTACACTGGTCACGAGAGTCCCAGCAGCCATGGAAATCTTGCCAGCTGTGTCAAGGAATCCAGGGCGCCATGGGAATCTTGCCAGCTCTGCCATGGAATTCAGGGCGTTGTGGAAATCTTTGGACAGCTTGAAACAAAGACCGCTTCTATTCGGGGGTACTGACAGCTTGAGTATGAAACCCTCTCACTACTTCCTTCCTAATTTCAGTGTGCCTATCTGTTAATTTTGACATTTCTTAAATTTTTTTTCGGTTTTTCTCTTTTAAGTACATTCTTATACTTGGATAGGTATTTTCTAAAAATTTTTCCATCACTGTTTTATGTATTACTTCCGTTATCTTTTCTTTTATCTCTTCTGAGTCTTCTAACATTCTATAATTTTCTAATTCTAGTCATTTTTAGACACATAACTTTTAATTTGTACCCGTTTTCCTTGTATATTTCATTTTCTCGCTTTCTCTGGTTTCTAAACTTTCTTTGAAAGTGTTCGCGAGAGAGTTTAAATTTTTCAAGAACAGTTTGTTTTAATCTTTCAAAATCTCTTTAGTAATCCATTGGCAATTTTTTAAATGCAATTTGTGCTTTGTGGTTAAGAAAGGGTAGAATTATTGTTACCCAATTCTCTGTCGGTCATCCGTTTGATTCCGCTTTTTTTTTAATTGTATAGGCATAAATATACATCCCCATTTTCTTTCATTGGTTGAAGGTTTATTGTATGCATTAAATGTACTGTATACAATCTTTGAGGCTCGTGAGAATTTCTCCCCAATATTACATCCATTATTTGTCTTCTTCCTGTCTATCTGCCTCCACCTTTTGTTGCCTGACTATGCTTTCAGCCTGCTCCTTTTTTGCCTGGCTATTTTTTCAGCCTCCTCCTTGTTTTCTCTGCTTATTTTATCTAGTTCTCTTTTTTTCTGTTTCTCTTTTTCTTTCACCCTCCAGCCAATTTAACCTACGTTGCGTCATATCTACATCCCTACTCTTTTGTAAACCCCCGCTGGACATTGAACTCTCTCTACTTCTGCTACAGCTCTATTTCGATTTTTTCTGTAATTACGTCTTCTTAATTTGTTTTCTGAGTCTGTTCTTTCCATAACTATATTTTCTCTTACCCAAAACTCCCCTTCATTTTGCCTAGCATCTGAGAGGTAAGTTGGTTTTGCTTTTCTCTTATTTTCATTTAGTAATTTTTCGTCGTGCATTGAAAACCACTGTTTCTTTTTCATGTTCTCTCATATTACCGGGTGTGCTCTTTCCCGATTGCATTTTTTGTACTCCCATATCTGTTTCTTTATTTAGGTCTCACTTATCTAGGAACAATTCCTTTTGTATCTGTAGTATATTTGTTCCCTCTTTAGTTCGTACCGGAGAACGTCCTAATTTTGATTTTGTTTTGAAGTCCCCCCTTTCGCAAGTGTCAGAAACGTCTATTCACCCCTGAAAAATATAGGGTTCCATCTGATGGTGAATTTCCTTGGGTACTTCTAGCGGGAGTCGTATACAAATGTGAATCTGAGTACGATTTCTTCTGGTTAACCGCGGTAGCTTTTTCCAAATTCATATCTAATTCTATTCACTTTTGTCCCTTTTCTGTCCTCTTGTGCATCTGCTCTACATCTGCCATATTCATAATCCAACAATCGACTATAATTTTAACTCAAATCAAAATTCCTTCTTGACTGGTCCAATTAGCTTTTAGTTTTATCTCGTGATAAAATTGCTACCTGTAAATTAGCCGATTATTTTGGCACGCTGATTAGTTGCATGATATCTTTATTTGTAAAATATTAAAATATTTCAACTAGACGATGCTTATTCAGTTTACAATAATTTTTTTAATTGGTGACGTCTTTTTTCGCAATTTATTATATACTTTCAATTGGGTACTCTCTAGGCTAAATTAAATCATCTCTTCGGAAATCGCCAATACTTTTAGTATCAGTTTTACTGATATCCCCTTTTTTAGCTGCCACCGGTATTGGAGGGGAGTGGTTTTGAGGTATTTAAAATTCCCTCTTATATTGGGGAAATCTCTAATTGTATTAGAATAATCTGGTGGACCCAAGAAACCAGCGTATTTTCTACGCGCCATAGATTTCTGCTTGTCGTCTGTGGTGGTTTACAAAACCGTCAGGGTTCTCTTACAAGTGTACTTTCCTAGTGGTACAAAACTGCCACACTATTTGGCCCCAGACACCATAAGATTAAACCTCCCCAATTCCCTTTCCTTCCCCAGCTGAATACAGGATTCACTTTTTATATCAAGTTAATATAATCACAGACTCTGTAGACTTCGGACTCTTCTTAGGTTAATAAAAAAATCAAAGATATTAAGAAAAGATTTCTTACTATTCACTTTCAACACGGTACAAAAATTGATAATAAAAATAAAAATATCGCCCCTACAACGCTAAGCCGCGTATGTGCTGCTGGTGGCAGCAACACTTTTCCAGCAAATCCGAACCCTTACCGATTCCAAACTCAATTCAAATGAATCAACTTTATGACCCTTTTTTCACCCTCGTAAATTTCGGCGAAGCTTGTGATCCAAAAATAACTTTTAGCTGTGGTGACTCACCCGTAAAACTGTGCAGTTCTGTGTCGTGGTTTTCACTGCCTACGCAATAAAAGAAACAAAATTACATTACCAATTTTAAAAGAAAATTAAAAGATTACCACAAAGAGGAAAGGGATAAATACATAACCAAAAAAAAGAGAGGAAAGAGGGGGCATTTATCTTAAAAAAAAACGAGGAACGAAGGTTCCAACACCCACCATTTCCTCAAACATATTCGATCGAAATTTTGATATAGACATTTTGTTGAACGTAATTAAAAGGTCCAGAAATTATATTTTTTATGACGACAACAACTCCCACCCACAGCCCTCGGGGTAAGGTTTGTAAGTTATGCCTTGGGGGAATAAAAGGTAAATGTATAAAGGGCAATCGTATAAACTTCGGAGGGGGCTCATTGTATTGGTAAATAGAAGTTTTAGTGTTCTTTTTAAGATTCAGAGGGACCGGAGAGCCGATATCCTCCCCATATCTCGTATTTTTCCGAAATACATCTGAAAAAAATCTTTAGATGGCTATTTGTTGTCGTAGAAACTTAAAAAGAGCTCGTTTGATTGGAAATTGAAAGGGCTAGTGCTTTTAAAATTTCGAGATTACGATTTGTTGTAGTAGAAACTTCAAATAAGGCTCATTTGATCGGAAATTGAAAGGGATAGTGCTGTTTTTAAAAGTCTAAAATGACTGAAGACAACTACCACCTCCCACGCCCACCACTTTCTTAAACACAATTTAGGGCAATAAGCATCCCTCCCCAAATTCCAATCAAATGCAATTTCCAATCAATTTCCCAAATTAATTTTTCAATCAAAGGAGCCTTATTCGAAGTTTCTACGACAAAAAATGGTAATTTCAAAAGTTATATCAGATGCATTTCAGAAAAATACGATGTTTGGGGGGGGGGGGTATCCATCTTTCAATCCCTCTCAATCCTAACAAGGACACTAGATTTTCAGACTAGCCATCCAATGAGACCCCTTCGAAGATTATACCATCATTTCTTCTATATAAACTAACATGACCCCAGTTTATAACTGACAACCCTTGCCCTGAGGGTTGTGGGGGATTGTCTTCTTCAAAGTGGGATTTTCCGGACCTTACAATTACGTTGAACAAAATTGCTATCTCAAATTTTATTGGATGTGCTGGAAAAAACGGTAGGCATGGGAGGGGGGTTAATTGCCCTGTATCACTTTTGAATATAAAAAAGGGCACCATCCCTTTCAATTTCCAATCAAATGAGCTCTCTTTGAAGTTTTTACGACAACAAATAGCCAACTGAAAGTTTCTATCAGATACATTTCGAAAAAACACAAGTGTGGGGAATGGTATACTTCTGAATCTTAAAAAGGGCATTAAAACTTCTGATTATAAATTAAATGAGCCCTCTCGAAAATTTATACGATCGCCCTTTTTACATTTACCTTATATTCCCACAAGCCATAACTTACAACCCTTGCCCTGAGGACTGGGGGGGGGGGGCTTGTTGTCTTACCCTGTCTTATAAAACCTAATTTCAAGACCTTTTAATACCGTTGAACAAAATGGCTATATCAAAATTATGATCGGATGCGTTTGGGGAAATGGTGTCCGTGGGAGGACGGATTAGCTGCCCTCCAATTATTTTTGACAATTAAAAGGGGTATTAGCCCTTTTAATATCCAATCGAATGAACTCTTTTCGAAGTTTTTACGAAAACATATGGTTATGACTAAATTTCTATCAGAGCATTTCGGGAAAATGCAAGGTGTGGGGGGTATCCACCCTCCTACAACTGTGATTCTAGAAAGGGCACTAGAACTTCTGATTACCAATACAAAGACCCCATTTCGAATTTTATATGATCACCCTTTCTATATATACCTTATATGTACCCCCAGGGCATATTTTACAACCCTTGCCCTGATGGCTCTTGGAGGTTTGTCATCCTCAAAGAAGTAATTTCCAGATCTTTCTTTTACGTTGAGCAAAATGGCTATCTCAAAATTTTTATTGGAAGTGTTTAAGAAGATGGTGGGTGTGGAAGGGGGGTAACTCGCCCCTCAATCTCTTTAAACTGTTAAAAAGGGCACTAGCCCTTTCCATTTCCAATCGAATAAGCCTTTTTTAAGTTTCTACGACAACAAATGGACATATCAAAATTTCTATCAGATACATTCTGGGAAAATGCAAGGTGATGAGGGGGGGATATTCCCCTTCCCAACAGTCTAAATCTCAAAAAGGGCCCTAAAACTTCATATTAGCAATCCAATAGGCCCCCTTCGAAGTTTTATACGTTCTCTCTTTCTTTATAAACCTTAAATGCCCCCTGAGCGTAACTTACAACCCTAACCCTGAGGGCTGTACTGGAGGAGAGAAAGGGCTGTCATCCGAAAAGAATGAATTTCCGGACCTTTCATTTAGGTTGAAACAAAATGGCTATCTCAAAATTTTGATTAGGCGTGCTTAAGAGAGTGGTGGGGTGTGGGAGGGGGTAGTTGTCTTCAGTCACTTTAGACAATTAAAAAGGGCACTAACCCTTTCTATTTCCAATCGAATGAGCCTTTTTAAAATTTCTGTGACAACAAGCGACCATTTCAAAGTTTTTGTGATGCATTTTTGGAAAACTATGAGGTGTGGGGGGAGGTATCAACCCTCCCTTCAGTCTGGATTCAAATAGGGGCACTAAAACTTCTGATTAGCAATTCAATAAGCCCCTCCGAAGTTTATGCGATCACACTTTTTATATAAATCTTAAAATACTCCCAGGGTATAGCTTACAACTCCTACCCTAAGGGCTGTAGGGGGGGGGGTCATTCTCAAGTAGATACTTTTCAGACCTTTCAACTACGTTGAAAAAATGGCAATCTCAGCATTTTGACTTAATGTGTTTGGGAAACTGATGGGCGTGGGAGGGGGGTTAGTTACCCTCTAATCGCGTTCAAATTTCAAAAACAGCACTAGCCCTTTCAATTTCCAATAGAATGAGGCCTTTTCGAAGTCTCTACGAAAACTCCTTCGGTACGAAGTGCCTTGGTCTACAACCAAAAACAAAAAATAATTCATTGTGCCCTAATTGCTCTTTACTTAGCCAGTGCTATTACGCTGCCTATGATACGGTGCTAAAGATATTTTGGAGTCATTCGATGGATAAGATACTGTTTCAGTTGATACTTCTGCTTTTTCTCTGGGTTGTCTCCATCCGTTATTCCAATTATTTTGCTGTTATTGTTGTGCATTATGTTTGTGTATATTGAAGTTTCATTTTGTTCTTTTTTCCTAATACTCCACATTTGTTTTGCTGTTTTGTAGAGGATTAAAAAAAATAGATAAATAAATAAATCAATGATTTGACGTTAAAAAAATAAGTATTGTACTGATATTTTGAATGACGAATTCAGAAAATTTGAACTGGATTTATTAGGCATTTCAAAAAACTCAAATCCCAGGGGTAGGAAGCATATATATTTTCTGAGAACAAAACATGAATGTAGGTAATATAGAATTTATTTACTGGGGCAGGGAGGATGGGGTACATAGACACGGAGTAGGGCTCATGATAAAAAAAAGAAGCTTCTAAATCTTGCTTAGGCTGGGAAGGTATAAATAATAGAATACTACTCACTTGTTTTCTGACTGAAAACTGTTCAGCCTAAGTTATAGTAGAATATAACCTCATAGAACTGACTGACGGAAAAAAGTAGTAACTCAGTTTAATTTTAGATACCAGATATCACTTAATTTTAGACTCAGTTTAAATAAGAATATTGTGTTTCTATTTGGAAAGTTTAACGCCAGGCTGGTAAAAAATAGGGTTAGACGGTATTCTAACCTAAATAAATTTGGTGCAGAAAAAGAAAACAGTAATGGCTACAGACTGCTGTATTTTGTGGGTGTAACAATATGGTTACAACCAATTCATTATTTGGTTTATAAAATGGCCCATAAATTAACAAAGCATATATAAAATGGTTAAAGATATGACCTTATTGAGTATATTATTGTAAACTTAAGACTGGCAGGAGCAATACAAGAAAATAGGGTATATAGGAGTGCAGTTCTTGATGTTAAAAGTAAGGATCACCATCTAGTAGTGTCTAGGGTTAATTTAAAGTAGAAAATTCTGAAGGAAAGTCAAGATTTTAATAGACTACAGGATGAGAATTTGAGAGAAACTTTTCAGGAAAAGTTGAATACAAAACTCGGGAGTTTAAAATTTGACAATGCAGAAGATGATGGAATAATTTTTGGAGCAAAATCTGTGAAGTTACTGATTTTATCTTAGGGGAGATAGTTAGGAACGCAGCTAGTAATATTAGGGGAAAGTTTTGTAGTTAATAGAGAGGACAAGGGGCTTGTACGAGAAATATCCAAGTAATCCATCAGGAATATTGAGAAGATTTAATCCATCTTTATATTAGAAATATTAAGAACATTTAATCATTCCTGATTTAATCTATCAGGAATATTGAGATGGTGAAGAAAATATTAAAATATCAACTAAGATAGTGTGAGTGGGAGACCATGGATAAAATCACTGAGGATCTAGAAGATGCAGCTAGACGGCATGATAATAAAATTGTGTATTGACATTTTTTTTTATCAATTGAGAGACAGTAGTCAATCTGAACTTGTTGCAGTTAAAGATAGGAATTGGGCCACGCTTAGTGATAAGAAAAGAGTTAGAAAAGTAGGGAGAACATTTTAAAAATGTGCCAAACTGTGAATGAGCTGAAAGAAAAAGATATGAAGGAAAAAGGAAAATTTTTTACAGCATTAATGTGAAGAAAAATTTGTTTTGTGAGAAAGAATTGACAACAGTACTGAAAGTTTTAAAAAAATGATAAGGCTTCAGGTTCTGATATCCTGGTTTAAATGAGTTTTAAATTCGGTAGATCTAAGGTTAGAATTGATATATGATTTTTGAAAAAAAGGAAGCACCTAGCGGTTTTAGGAACACCCTAATTAAACCACTGTATGAGAAAGGTGACAAGACTGAGTGTGGTAAGTATAGAGGCATTAGCTTGGTCCCAGTAGATAACAAATTACTAAGTAGTATGACACTTTTTTAGACGATAGGTGCTGTGTACATCTCTGAGTAATGCAGCCTTATGGAGGTTAAAGATAGCATCGTTCAAAATTTCACTCTTAGGTTTATAGCTAAGACGTGCTGGAGCTATGGAACACTTTTATTACTAAGTCTTGTAGCTTATGAGCAAGCGTTTGATTGTGTTATTCGAATATCCCTAGCAAAGGTATTATCTCTTTATGGTATACCAGAAAAATACTTTAAAGTTATTAGGACTTTGCACGTAAATAACATCGCTGTGGTTAATTTAGGAAATGTGGTTAATAGCTGATTCCGTATTAAAACAGGGTTTAAGCAGGGTTGTTTTCTATCCCCATTTATATTTATTGTTCTGATTGTCTTATAAAGAACAAGAAAGGTAATAAGCGAGTACGGGTTCAAAAGAGGAAAGAAAAAATTTCCTGCACTTATATTATTCTGAGGATATAAGCATCGTAGATGAAATTTTGAACAGAATCAATGAAGTTTTACAGGTTCTTCCAGTTTTATAGGCTTAATTAAGTTTGAATATTAATTTCTTAAAGACTAAGTCGCAAAGGATAGCAATAAGTGAAGATGAAAAGATGACGTTGGGTAACGAAGAGATTGATGAAGTGGACAGTATCATTTACATCTATAGTATTATTAGCGACCCTGTCACCGCGTATCCATTTTTTCAAACTTTAACGTATCCATTTTTCAAACTTTAACTATTTGTCCGGTTATTCTGCGATTTATGCGTGCAAACGCTTCTGGTTCAGTCTTACACATACAGGAATTAGGACCTGCTAGCAATTATATATGTTTTTCACGTTGCTACCTCACGTTTTCACTGTTTAAGCTTTACACAATCTAGGAATTACCCGATCAACGTGCAATTCTACTCCAAGAGGAGCGCTTTTGCTCTGCCTTCGAGTTCAACTGAGACAGACGCGTGCAATCGCCTCGATTGACCAAAACAACACCAGTTGACGTTAGCTTTCGCTTTGATTGAAACCAAATTAAATAATGAGTGATAGTAAGATAGTGATTGGATTATTGTACAATTAAGTTGATGAGAATTATGATCGTGAGAGGCGTGGAAGGCAATATAAAGCTCATTCGCGTCACAGAATACTCTCAAGTAAGGGTAATAATGATCAAACATATGGCTCTCGGAGCTCAGAGTTTCAAACTCGTGCTCGATATGGCTCTCGGGGCCCTGAAAGTTGTTCTAGGAACAAAAAATCTTGCTCTCGAAGCCCCATAGAAATCCCTGACACAAAGCGGAAGGCTTTTCCGAAAAAGCACAAAGATAAAAGATTAAAAGAAAACACGTCAAACGACGCTCTATTCAAAAAGATTTCTGAAGAACGCTCTGCTACCAAAGAGGGTCCCAAGATCCATAAGAAACTTGCCAAAGTTGCAAATAGAGCTTTCTCTGTGGCTTTGGAAATAGGGAAGCTAGAAGATTTATTTGAGCGCCACTCTAGGCCTGCGAATATTGAAAAATTTGTTGTTCCAAAGGTGAGTAGTGAAATTTGGACTACTCTCTCATCGCAGGCTAGACAGAGGGATGCGTAGGCCCTTTAAGTGCAGCGGACAATTGTTCACTCAACATTTTGGTTTTTAGACGCAGTAAATACGATTCGTGAGCTTAAAAATGAGCATATCAAAGAAAAGGTTGTCAAAAACCTAACAGATGCAGTTCACATGCCTGGTCTCACCAATTATGATCTAAGTCTAAAAAGACGTCATGCGATGAAGTTTAAAGTAAGCCCAGATCCCATTGTAGGATCAGCTTTTTGTGCTCCTGAAATCAAAGTTAAGGAATTTCTTTTTGGCAAAGATGTTGCCAAAACAACGTCTAAAAGCCAAATCCGTTGCTGACTTGAAAATGTCATTTGAAAGACCAAAAAACCGTGCAAGGGGGCCTCCCATTACTACCGATGGCAAAACGAGGCCCCCCATCCAAATTATCGCAGAAGGCAGAGCCAGGACCGTCAAGAGAGGTCCAAAATCCAGAAAAGGGATCCCGAATAGCTGTGTATGTACTACTTAACATACTCCGCCCTTGATTTTGACGATTTTGTTGTGAATTTTAATAGGCAGTCAAAATATTTGGCTGATAACTTTAAAGTGGGGAAAATTAGTCACAAAAAAAAGAAAAGAAATTACTGCCTGGGCTTGACAACGTCTCAAAATGGCAGTCAATAACCAGCGATTTGAATATTTTGAATATTTTTAGCCTCAGGCTACAAGATTGAATTTGAGAAAACACCACTAAAAGCTGTGAAAACAAAAAAACAAAAGTTTCACGTTCGAAGAAATACAGGCTATAAGAAAAGAAGTTGATATTTTATTGCATAAAGGTATTATTTTTGAAGTACCCGAGTTCAAAATAAAGGAAATACGTTGTATTTCTCCCGTTTTTTACGGTCCCAAAAAAGATGGGTCTACTCGGTTTATTCTGAAGCTTAAAAAATTAAATGAAAACATTAAATGTTACCATTTTAAAATGGAAAGTGTTCATTCTGCGGTTCTTTTAACTACAAAAAATTGTTATATGGCCTCTATTGACCTAGTCGATTTTTATTACTCATGCCCTTTTGACGATCAAATTTGGCTTTGTTTTAAAGTAGATGTTTGTTATGCGTTCATTTCAATGCCAAATGGCTTATCATCTGCTCCAAGGATTCTTACGAAACTTCTGACACCTGTCTTCTCTCTGCTTCGAAGAAAAGGGTTTTTGTCAGTGGTGTATTTAGAATATTCTCTCCTTCTGGGAAGGTCATATTTAGAATGTCAAAACAATGTCTATGAAACAGCGAAATTACTGTCGGAGCTGGGGTTTGTGATTCACCCGGAAAATTCAGTTATTATCCCAAGCCAAAAAATAGAATTCCTGCGTTTTATGTTAGATTTATGATCAATGCATATTTTCCTGCCGGAGAGAAAAATTAAAAAGTTATACATTTGGTTCCAAAATTCTTAGTCAAGAATTGACTACGATTCAAGAATTGGCCGAAACTCTAGGCGTCCTTGTTTCAACATTCCCAGCAGTGGAATTAGGGCCATTATATTACCGGAAAGTGGAATCGTTGAAAACTCAAGTACTAAAGTACGCGAGGGGTGATTTTGCGACAAGGCTAATTTTAACAACCGATGTAAATTCGGAACTTCAATATTGGTTGGATATTGCCAATCATGCTTCTAAAGCAATTGAACCTAGATCAATGGACCAATATTTGTGTGGTGATGCACCGAAACTATGTTGAGCACTAGAAGATGAATATTCCATGAAATTGGCCACAGGTGATTGGTCCTCAGAAGAGAAAAGATTTGATATCAATATTTTAGAAACGAAGGCTGTTTATTTGGGATTAAAATGTTTTGCTCAGGATATTAAAGACATAAATGTTCGGCGGTATTCTGACAATATAGCCACAGTAGCTTATATATATAAACTGGGAAGATCAAAATCTGGGTTTTGTAATTATTTCGCAAATAAGGGCTGGCAGCTAGTATTGCAGGCAAAGGCTGGATATCTGCAGAACATGTGCCTGGAGTTGCTAATATCGCGGATAAAGCATCACGAAAATTTGATAATGAAAAAAGAATCGAAATTGAATTCTGAAATATTTATTATTTTGAACTTTTTGGTTAGTCAAACGATAGATATTGATTTGTTTGCAACTAGATTAAATTTTCAGATTAAACCATTTGTTTCTTGGAAACCAGATTCAGAATGTTTTTTTTTCGTAGATGCATTTGCAATGAGTTGGTTGCCTTATTTCTTTTATACATTCCCCCCATTTAGTTTACTTCCGAGGACCCTTCAGAAGGTGGAAACAGATCAGGCCACTGGTATTTTGATCTTTCCAAATTGAGCCACACAAGTCTGGTATCCCTTACTGTTAAAGCTTTTAATAGGAAGTCCCATATTTCTACCAAATGATATTTTTACTTTGTCTTTCCCACAGAAACAGACCTTGCACTAACCATTGTCCAAGACGTTACGCCTAGTGGCTTGTGTTATCTCCGGCAAAGGCTTCACGACCAAGGATATTCTCCTTCCACAGTAGATATTATCATGGATGGATGTCGAGATTTGACTAAGCACCAGTACAGGGTTCATATTGAAAAATGAATTGACTTTTGTGGAAGAAACACAATCCAGGCCTTGGAGGCAAGTCTACCGGAGACTTTGACCATTCTTACGGAACTTTTTCACTCAGGTGTTGGATACAGTGCTATTAATACTGCGAGGAGTGCTTTATCAGCAATTTTACAAAGCCTTCAGTTAGGAAGTAATCACACCATCAAGAATGTCATGAGAGTTGTCTTTAATAGAAGGCCTAGTCTACCTAAGATTTCTAGTATCTGGGATGTAAAATGTGTATTCAATCTCTTTAGACTGCCAGCTTTGGATATCGAAAATTTTCAATTAAAGACACTAACACAAAAATTAGCAGTCTTATTGATTCCATCAGCTTGTGAAAGAGTTCAGTTTTTGGCCAGTTTATCACTTAGTAATATGATTCATAATGACGATGGAAGTTTTTATTTTCAAATCAATGTGTTGTTAAAAACAACGAAACCAGGCAACCACAAATCAGTAGTCAAATTTCGGCCGTTTCAAGAGTCATCCCTGTGTCCTGTGACGCACCTGGCTAGGTATAGTAGAATGACGTCAGATCCAAAAAGAAACGACGCACTTTTTCTTACATATCGTAAGCCTCATACTGCTGCGTCCAAGTCATCTATTTCTAGATGGATAAAAGAAGATTTATTTTTTGCAGGTGTAGATATCAGTGTTTATGGTGCTCACAGCACACGGTCTGCCTCAACATCCCACCTTAAAGCAAGAGGAGTTTGACGTGGATCAAATCGTAAAATATGTAGGCTGGACAAATGCCAAAACGTTTGCAAGGTTCTATAATAAAACAATTGAAAGTGGTCAGCAGTTATCTTTCTTTTGAATTTACTCATTGTATTTGATTATATTTGAAATATCTACTATAAAGGAAATTTTGTACAGCAGCTTCTCCTTATGAATAGGGCTATTATTGATCATTAGTGTTGGTTTAGCTCATGCTGAACTTTAAAATCTCAGTTGAGCTTGAAAGCGGAGCTAAGGCGCTTTCTCTTGGAGTAGAATAGATAAATTAAACAAAAATTTACCAATTTTGAAGTTTGATTGTAATTCTACTCCAAAAAAGTAGCGCCAGCGTAGCTGTGAGCTCAATTGCCCTTCCCAATTTCCCTTCCCTTG
The DNA here is from genome assembly GCA_027921565.1 of Artemia sinica. Taxonomy (NCBI): domain Eukaryota; kingdom Metazoa; phylum Arthropoda; class Branchiopoda; order Anostraca; family Artemiidae; genus Artemia; species Artemia sinica. The sequence continues at coordinate 961,913 of JAPEVW010000052.1, read as the reverse complement.
AAACTCTCAGCGTTTCATCATGAGCTTAACCACCGCATATTACAATGACTTCAAAATACTGGTGTTGTTTTGGTCAACCGAGGCGATTGCTTGCGTCTGTCTTAATTGAACTCTCAGCTACGCAGGTGCTCCTTCTTTGGAGTAGAATTAAATAAAAAAAAACAAATTTCTTTAACTGAAAGTAAGGAACGACGTTAAAACTTAAAACGAACAGAAATTATTCCGTATATGAAAGGGGCTGTGCCCTCCTCAACGCCTCACTCTTTACGCTTAAGTTTTTATTGTTTAAAAAATAGAGTTGTGAGAAAGTCAAACTTTAGCGTAAAGGGCGAGGTGTTGAGGAGGGCAGAGCCCCTTTCATATACGGAATAATTTCTGTTCGTTTTAAGTTTTAACGTCGTTCCTTACTTTCAGTTAAAAAAAAAAAAATTATTTATTTTTTGAACGCTCTTGAATTAATGCAGGTTTTGATTTTGGCTCACCGTACATGAATAAATAACACACAATTTGCATATTAATTTTCCTTTTTTTGGTTAAATGGCTTTTTTCGAAACTTGTTAAATTTTATTTACGAACGTTTTTATTAGTAATAAATATACGTAACTTACGAATTAACTTACGTAACGAACTTCTATATTCATTGACTTTTAATACGTATATTAGGGGGTTCACCCCCTAGTTAATACCTTGCTCTTTAAGCTAAAGTTCGAATTTTGTTCCAATTCTTTAAAAATGACCCCTTAATCACAAAGGCCGTTAATTGGAATAAATACCTCTTATGAAAGTACTATAAAATCTTTGGCTTAAAGAGCGAGGTATTGACTAGGGGGTGAACCCAATCATATACGTAATATTTTCTGTTCGTTTTGAGTTTTGATGGTTCTCCTTACTTTCAGTTGAAAGTTTTTTTTTATTTAATTTCTGATCTTTTTCTTTAATAATGCTTGGAAATCCCGTGCCCCCTTCATAGCAATGTCCCTTCCCCCTTCATAGCAATTTCCCTTCCCCCATGAAAACTTCCTTCGTGGAAAGGTTTTTCCATATGACCCTTTCCCACCCCTCTCCACTTACCAGAAAAATTCCTCATGAAAACGTCTGTATACTTCCCAATACCAATAATGTATGTTAACATTGGGTAAAGTTCATAACTTTTAGCCCTTCCCCCTGGATTTTTGAGGGATTAAGTCATCCTAAAAGACTTAGTTATCATACTTGATACCATGCTGAACAAAATGGCTATCTCAAAATTTTGATCGGGCGACTGTGGGAAAAAAAATTAGCGTGAGAGGGGGCCTTGTTGCCCTCCATTTTTTTGGTCACTTAAAAAGAGCACTAGAAATTTTAATTTGCGTTCTAATGAGCCCTCCACGATATTCTAGGACCACTGGGTAGATACGTTCACCCCAGGAAAAAAAAACACGCATCCGTGATATTTCTTCTGGCAAAAAATGCAAAGTTCCACATTTTTGTAGATAGGTGCTTGAAACCTCTACAGTGGGGTTCTTTGATACGCTGAATAAGATGGTGTGATTTTATTAAGGTTCTATAACTTTTAGGGGGTCTTTCTCCCTTTTTTCTAAAATCAGCCAAATTTTCTCTGGCGCGTAACTTTTTATGGGTATAACTAAACTTGATGAAACTTATATATTTGAAATCAGAATTAAAATATGATTCTTTTGATCTATCTATTGGTATCAAAATTCCGTTTTTTAGACTTTCGGTTACCATTGAGCCGGGTCACTCCTTACTTACTGTTCGTTACCACGATCTATTTGACTACAATAAAACTTAAAACTTGGTAAGTTTTCGTTTAATTTATCAATTAGATCAGATTTATAATTTTTAGACTTTGGTAGTGGCGTTTTATATATATATATATATATATATATATATATATATATATATATATATATATATATATATATATATATATATATATATATATATATATATATATATATATATATATATATATATATATATATATATATATATATATATATATATATATATATATATATATATATATATATATATATATATATATATGTATATATATATATATATATATATATATATATTATATATATATATATATATATATATATATATAATATATATATATATATATATATATATATATATATATATATATATATATATATATATATATATATATATATATATATTATATATTATATATATATATATATATATATATATATATATATATATATATATATATATATATATATATATATATATATATATATATATATATATATATATATATATATATATATATATATATATATATATATATATATATATATATATATATATATATATATATATATATATATATATATATATATATATATATATATATATATATGTAAGAAGTGTCCTTCTAATCATAATCGACTTGCTATGAATCCGGTCCACGCCAATGCCCTTTGAAAATATAGTTAAACCCGATAAACTTAATTGCAAACATACACACACCATTTCTTAGAACTTTTGAATTTAGCTTTGTTTGTTTGGAAAGGGGGAATGCATTTTTTATATAGAGATACACTGACAATGAAGGTCAGGGCTCAAGCTTCTTATACGGATATAGAATGTAAGTCTAACATGTTCCTTGCTATTCTTATTTTTATAATGTTAAATCCTAGTAAAGGGGTGTATACCGCATTTTTTTTTAAATTCTATTAGATTCTTTTAAGTAGGAACAAGTTAGGTTACCAAATTAGTTGGAACGCATGCTTTTCTTCAATAATAAAGAATTTTCTCTTCTAGCCAATACAAGAACAAGAATTGATCTTTGAAACTGTGAATAATTAATATTGAATTTTCAATTATAATGAAATAATTAATGTCAATTAACTAAAATTCTCTTATTTGACAATAAAATCTTAGTTTTTTCTATACCTGTCCTATCTTGTCTATTTTATTACGATCTTAGGATTTTGTCAAAGTATCTCTCTCACTTGGTTCATTTCTTTAATTTGAGGCTTAATTAGGGGTATTCGGGTCTCATGGCTGTGTTTGGACATGGAGTCATCGCCAAGAATCCCTCCCCCTTCTTACAAAATGGTGGCAGTGGAAACGCTATGCGATTCTATTTCATAAAATGCGCCTCTTTTCTTGAAGCTTCGCTTAATTTTTGAGAGCAGAACCTTGATTATAAATCGTTTTCGTAATTTCTGATTTTATTTTCTGATAAGTTATTTTCCTTTAAATTTTACTTTTAAGCATTCTGATAAATCCTTTTCCTTTAAAATTACTTTTCTTTCACTCCTTGCTTGTATGCTTAGGCTAATTCTTTTAGAGCATTAAGTACAGAGCCACAGTTACGTAAAGTAGTTGTCATTTTCTCCGGTTCCAGTTCACTCAAGCAGAATTGGTTAGTCGCTTAAGTTTTTGGTAAGCTTTAATTAATTTTTCCTTTCTTAATCAATGTCCTTACCTCGGAAAAATGACAAACCGGAAGCTTCAGCCCTTAAGTAAGCTTCTAATTTTAATACAGAAGCTATGCCGGATCCGCTGTTTCAACATGTAGCTTATAGCAATATTGATCCATTTTCCACTAGAAAAGGGTTGATTAGACCACAACGAATTTCTAGTTGGGTTAGATATCTTCAGAGAGTTTGTAGATTAATGGGATTAAAAGAGTCAGTTATGACCAAGAGGTACGATTCCTTAATGTCTGATGAACCGTATATTTCGTGTTTAGAAAAGTATGTGACCGCTACATATTTTTCTGGGCTAGAAGTATCCCTGTGCTCTACTTTTCTTGATAAAATTTTACCGACCGAAAAACTTTAACATATTATTCAAGTTAAACATGAAATAATGAGCCAGTAGTAGGATTTTTTTTTTTATGTGCTTTAATGCAGAATTTGATAGCAATTCTTTTAAAGAATGTTCCGGGGATTGAATTCCTCCTTCCAGTAATTAATTGATTAAAGTAACAGTTATTTAAACAAGAATTACATGAGAATATCAGAATATAAATTCACAAAAAAAATTTGTGCAGATATCATTGAAGTATTTATGATATCATTGAAGATATCATTGAATGTATATATATATATATATATATATATATATATATATATATATATATATATATATATATATATATATATATATATATATATATATATATATATATATATATATATATATATATATATATATATATATATATATATATATATATATATATATATATATATATTTATAAATAAATAAAAAAAATTGAAAGCGCAGATTGTAAGGTCATTGCTGTAGAATATGTCTCAAATATCGGAGAAAACAATCTATTTATAGGTCCTTCTCATCTTTTCCTTACAAGGAAACACCCTGCCAGTATAAATTAGGCCATTAACAGAATGAAAATTCAGTTTTAACAGATTTACGTATAGCCAGTAATAGTTGGAAAGACACAGCCTCCCTAATCCCTGGAACTTCTGATATTTTGTACAATTTATCAAAGGAAACGTTCTATAATGAATTAACCTAACGCAGTGCTTTTTTGAAATTTTTATAGATGAAATTAATAAAAAATTCCTTTCATATTCATCACCTTTAACTGGTTTTAGCCATTGCCACACAAAATTACCATAGAATGGTACGTTTGGGCTAAGGCTTTCGCTAGATCCATGGATAATTTAATTCCAGAAAGTTACCATTCCTTTATTTTTAAATTTTCGATGATATATTTATTAAACAGAACCTTATAACCTAATGAGAATTTATTTCATGTCAAGATATTTTTCGGTCGTTTAAAAACTGAAAATATTTAATTATTAGCTTCTAAATCACAAGTTTTAAACAACCTATTCCAGTATCAAGATTCATCGTGTCGCCTGACAAAATTAGACCTCAAATATCCAAATTGGTTGCTATAAAAAAAAAAAAACAAACTAGAAAGGCCTGAGGGTATTTCTGAATTGAGATCTCAATTAGAATCTTAACTATTGTAAATGCTGTTCTTTGTCACAAATAGGATGACGGAACGATGGAGTAGTTTGTTCTTTCGTCCGAGTTTTCTCTAAATCCTTTAACAAGTTGTCTTCGATTGTTAGGGAGCCATACGGCTTATATTAAACTCTAAAAAGCTCTCAAAGTCAGTAATATATTTGGGGAAGATTGTGTAATATTTATGCAGATGCTAAAAATTTGAAGTATTTATTTAAAACATCTGGATCTCTCTAGCAAGATGTACCAGGTATCATTAGCCTACTGTGGATAGTCCTTTATATGCGTATAGACATATTCCTGAGACTAAGATGATAGTTAATATTTTATCGAGGTCAAGCCGGGAGATCATAGACCTGTTTTGCCACTTATGCCGCATTTCGCGGCATTACGCCGCGATTCTGAGGGAAATGCCGCATAAAGTTTTGCCGTAATGGCCGCGTAGTAAACGCCGCGAAATGGCTTTTTATACCGCATTTGTTCCCGTATGTGAAATTTGTCCAACTTTAAGTTTCTTATCTTTCGCAAATGCCTTTGTTGCATAAAATTGGGATTTCAAAGTCGCGGCCGACTCGTTTCGCGGAAGTCAACTACGTACCTCAATTAATGACCCGTCGGCGGTCGGCAGCTTGTCCCCTGGGAGGCCAGTGTGTTCGAATGGGGTTGAGTTATTTTTGTGGGTTTGACAAAACTTTTACGTTCGAGTTTCTCAGTTCATCTCATGACTTCATTGACCTCTGTCAGCTCAGCCCAAGTGTTTTCAAGTTAGTAATAAGGACCAGACAGACTTGTCTTATTTCACAGGATTGTCTGATGGTATTGATGGTAAGTAGTAACTATATTTAAGTAGCCTAGGCGTCGTAAGAACCGTCATTAGCCAAAATGTGGGGGGGGGAGGTATTTATCGACTGGCTGGTCATTTTTTACCGACTGTTTTATGCAGACAAAAAACGACTAATATTGAGAAAAACGACTGTGTTGACAAAAATTCGGCTGATTTTAAGAAAAACAACTAATTTCAAGAAGAAACCGACTTTTAAGGAAAATCTACTGTTTCCAAATAAAAAATTGACTGTTTTTCACGAAAAATAGCGGTGCTGCGCGTTGACTCGGCTACTTTTAACGACTGGCTAACAATATTCGGGGGGGGGGGGGCGCCCGCCTCCCGCCTAGTCGTTATGGCCCTGGATATAATCAGGTCAGAAAGAGTTTATTGAGCTAAAAAGTACTGGCCTATCATAGGGAATTGGCGGCTTCTATGATCTGTTTTCTGTTTACCAAAATGCGTGTTTTAACTAGTTGCCAGTTCGTTACTTCATCATTTCAAAATTCGAATTCATCATATGGTACCCACGAGAGGTGTAGTTCCTACCAAAAGTTTTGAAAGCCCGATTCTCACTAGAAGAGATCATTAAAATCACGATGATGAAACAGCTAAGAAATATAATTTTTTTCGAAATTAGCAATTCCCTTGTTAGCACTTGTCGACTGTGTCCAGCGTTTCTAATCTCCGACGCTGCTGGCTGGACGCAAAATATCTGATAACTGAATGTGCCTCTGTGAAAGTGAAAAACAAGACCATAGGTTCTAAGGGATCCCAAAAATTCAATATTTAATCCAGACATTGGGTTTTGTCTTCGCTAGATCCAGTCTTCGCCAGACTCCTTGAACATTTTTACTCTTATTAATAAAAAAAACAAGTTTTTTTAATGGAAAGTAAGGAGCGACATTAAAACTTAAAACGAACAGAAATTATTCCGTATATGGAAGGGGCTGTCCCCTCCTCAACGCCTCGCTCTTTACGCTAAAGTTTTTTATTGGTTAAAAAATAGAGTTGTGAGAAAGTCAAACTTTAGCGTAAAGAGCAAGGCGTTGAGGAGGGGACAGCCCCTTTCATATACAAAATAATCTCTGTTCGTTTTAAGTTTTAATGTTGCTCCTTACTTTCAGTTAAAAAAACTTGTTTTTTTATTTAATTTTTGAACGTTTATGAATAAATGCAGGTTTTGATCTTGGCTCACAGTACATGAATAATTAAAACAAAATTTTCATATTAATTTACTTTTATTTGGTTAAATGGCTTTCTCGAAACTTGTTTCATTTTATTTACGAACGTTTTTATTAGTAATAAATATACTTAACTTACGAATTAACTTACGTAACGAACTTCTATATTCATATATTTTTAAGACGTATATTAGTGGGTTCGCCCCTAGTCAATACCTTGCTCTTTAAGCGAAAGTTCGAATTTTGTTTCAATTCTTTAAAATGACCGCTTAATCACAAAGGCCGTTAATTAGAATAAATAACTCTTATGAAAGTACTAAAAAATCTCTGGCTTAAAGAGTGAGGTATTGACTAGGGGGTGAACCCAATCATATATGTAATATTTCCTGTTCGTTTAAAGTTTTGATGTTGCTGCTGTTGCAGTTGAAAAACTTGTTTTTTATGTTTAATTTCTGATCTTTTTTTAAATAATGCTGGGAAGTCCGGCGTCCCCTTCATAGCAATGTCCCTTCCCCCATGAAAACTTCCTTCATGGAAATATCTTCCTACATAGCCTCCAGCCCTAGGCACGTACGCGAGAATTTGTTTCGGGGGGGGGGGGGGGGCAATTTGCTTCGGGGGGGCCAAATCCTTCAAACCCATTATCCTTTGAGAAAAATCAGAAAATTATGGGAAAATGAAAAAATCGTGAGATTTCGGGGGGCCCGGGCCCGGAGGACCCCCTACCTGCGTACGTCCCTGCCCGCCCCCCCCCCCTCACTACCAGGAAAAAGCTCCCCTGAAAACGTCTGTACTGTATACTTCCCAATAACCAATACTATATGTTAACATTGGGTAAAGTTCATAACTTTCAGCCCTCCTCCGGGAACTTTGGGGGATTAAGTCATCCTAAAAGACATACTTATAATATTTTCGAACATGCTGAACAAAATGGCTATCTCAAAATTTTGATCAGGTGACTTTGGAAAAACAATGAGCGTGGGAGGGGGCCTAGTTGCCCTCCATTTTTTTGTCACTTAAAAAGAGCACTAGAACTTATAATTTCCATTCCAATGAGCCCTCCCACGATATTCTAGGACCACTGGGTCGATACGATCACCCCTGGGAAAAAAAAATAAGAATAAGCACGCACCCGTGATCTTTCTTCTGGCAAAAAAATGCAAAATTCCACATTTTTGTAGATAGGAGCTTGAAACCTCTACAGTAGGGTTCTCTGATACGCTGAATATGATGGTGTGATTTTCATTAAGGTTCCATAATTTTTAGGGGGTGTTTCCTCATTTTTTCGAAAATCAGCCAAATTTTCTCAGGCGCGTAACTTTTGATGGATAGGATTACACTTGATGAAACTTATATTTGAAATCAGCATTAAAATCAAATCCAATTCTTTTGATGTATCTATTTGTATCAAAATACTGTTTTCTAGAGTTTCGGTTACCATTGAGCCGGGTCCCAATAACCAATAACCCTCCTCCTGGGGGCTTCGAGGGATTAAGTCATCCTAAAAGACATAGTTATAATATTTTCGACCATGCTGAACAAAATGGCCATCTCAAAATTTTGATCGGGTGATTTTGGGAAAAAAATGAGCGTGGGAGGGGGCCTAGTTGCCCTCCATTTTTTGTGTTCACTTAAAAAGGGCACTAGAACTTTTAATTTCCGTTCCAATGAGCCCTCGCACGATATTCTAGGACCACTGGGTCGATACCCCTGGGGAAAAAAACGACAAAAAAAAACAAAAAACACACGTATCCGTGATCTTCTTCTGGCAAAAAATGGAAAATTCCACATTTTTCTAGATAGGATCATGAAACCTCTACAGTAGGGTTCTCTAATACGTTGAATATGATGGTGTGGTTTTCATTAAGGTTCTATAACTTTTAGGGGGTCTTTCCCCCTTTTTTTCGAAAATCAGCTAAATTTTCTCAGGCGCGTAACTTTTGATAGGTAAAATTAAACTTGATGAACTTACATATTTGAAATCAAAATTAAAATCCGATTCTTTTGATGTATCTATTGGTATCAAAATTCCGTTTTTTAGAGTTTCGGTTACCATTGAGCCGGGTCGCTCCTTACTTACAGTTCGTTACCACGAATTGTTTGAAAGATCTAGAAACAGATTAAGGCCAAATGGCTAGTCCTCTGAGAAAATCAAGTTCAGATTTGGATTCAGCATGTGTGTTTACCTCTATAAGTCATATCTATTTTGACGATACCGATCGAAACGATCCTGCCTTCTGCCAATTTTCCGGTGTCGCCGAGATTCCGGTGCTACCTGTCTGGCGAAAAATTGAAGCTCAGAAACGAATTTAGCGTATCTCCTTACCCCTATTTCCAACATCTAGTCAACTTCAAATAAAAAATATACGTATATCAAATTATCCGGTTTCAGCCGGATTCCGGACGAAATATATGTCCGGCTAAAAAATGATTGTCAGGATTGTTAGGAACGTAATTGACGTATCTGTTTAATTCGTTGCTTGAATATGTGTGTACAAGTCAGCATGGGCCCAAGTCATAGCAACGAAATAACGCATTTTTATTTGGTCTTTCAGCCCTTTTCGGTAAAAAAAATTTTACTATTCAGATTTAGAAACAGAATTTATCATTGCGTGGTTTTTGTTGTTGTGTATGTTATTTTGTACTCTCTCTATTTCTTTCCTTTGATTACTCCACTATCTTAAACCTATAGAGTGGGTCATAAATATTATTATTATACGACAATAGTTGCGTTTTTGCAGATTAATTAAAAAAACTTTTTCCACAAAATAAGTTTTTCAAAGAAAAGTAAAGAACTCCATTAAACAAAAAATGAGCAAAAATAAAATCAAATAATCTACCAAGCGTGAAACTACCGCAAATCAACATCGATAAATAAATGAAACCCAAAACGAACAAAAATTACAATAAATAACCGAGTCAATCTCAAAACGAGCAGAAATTAACATAAGTTGGGCGCAAAACCCCTATGCCTTTCCAAGGCCAGAACAAAATTTGCACTTTACTGAAAAAAATATAAATGTTTTTACTCTTATAAATTTAATAAATCAAATAATAATAACATTTTGATTACTGAACATCAGTACATGTATATTAAATTGACAATGCACATTCATTTGTGAAAGGGGTGTTAGTTGCCTTCCAATTACTTTCAACTATCAAAAAGAGCACAAGTCACTCCAATTTCCAATCCAATGATCCCTTTTCCAAGTTTCCACGACAACTCTCTCTCGATACAAAGTACCCTGGTCTAAAAAAAAAAAAAAACAAAAAAAAACAATACATTGCGCCAACATCGTTTTTTACATCGTTCTTCACTATACTGTTCGTCTGTTCACTAGAAATCTTAAAAGAATGTTGAGTACACTCTTGCAAAGGTTTTTAAGATATAAAATTCCCCCACAGCAAAGGTCTTGTTTTAGTTGATTTTGCTGAAAAATATTCTTTTTTGTTGTTGTGCATATTGATCAAAAAAAGATTGAAGGGCAACTTGCGCACCCTTTTTTTTCCCAAAGTTACCTGATAAAAATTTTGAGATAGCCATTTTGTTCAGTGTAGTTAAAAGATCCAATAACTATGTCTTTAGGGGGTAAAAAGACTCACCCCAGTCCGTGGAGGGCCAAGCTATGAAAATTGCCTATTTTGTATGAATAGTATTCGTTATTGGGAATTATACAGACATTTTTTTTGGGGGGGGGGGGGTGGTTGGGGTTGATTTCAATAGGGATAATCCCTTCTTGGGGATATATTTGGGGGGGGGGGGGAATTTCCAGAGGAAATTTTACACTGGGGGATTTGACAAAATTCCTATACGAAATTCTTTTTAACTGTCTTACATTCTCTTTACCAACTCCGTTTTGCGTGTGGAGATGTTCCACGGGAATTATCAAGGGGCTATTTTCCGTGTGTTTTGAATTTCGGGGAAAAATTTCCACGGAAGGTGGCATTTCTGGAGTAAGCGAAAAACTGATTAGAGATTAAAGTTTGTTTTCAAATGAAAGCATGCTAAGGAGAATTTTTCAGACTGAATCGTCCGCAAGAAAATTTTACAGGGAAGGGGGATTCTCAGCAAGGATGGAACTGTCTGGAGAGAATTTGACGGAGGGGGGTGCACTTTAAGTCGAATGCAATTTCCACGAAGGGGGCTCCCGTAAGGGAGGGGGTATATTTCATGAAAGATGAACCGGATTTACTGGCATTATTTGAAAAACGATCAGAAATCTAAAAAAAAACTATTTTTTTTTAACTGAAAGTATGGAGAGAAACGTTAAATCTCAAAACGATCAGATATTATTCCATATGTGAAGGGTTGCCCCTTCCTCAATACATTGCTCCTTACGCTAAAACTGTTAGCCCTTACAAAAAAGCTTCCTGTTCTACTTAAACTGTATTTCAGTAGCCGTTCTTAAAAAATTGGGATAAACAGTCAAACCTTAGCGTAAAGAGCAAGGTATTGAGGAGGGGCAACCCTTCATTTACTTAATAATATCTGTTTGTCTTGAGCTTTAATTTTTCTCCCTATTATTAGTTTAAAAAAAAACTAGTTTTTTATTTATCTAGTTATAACCGATGCGATAGTTCTTCCTAAAACGGCCCATAAGTTGACATAGTATTATGTTATAACATGGTATTATGATAATATCAAGACCCATATTTATATTATTGTAAATCAAAGACTAGCAGGATGAATACTAGCTGAATATTTCTCTTGTTTATAGACCAAACGTGCTACAACATAATGGCAGAAGTGATAGATATCGATCAGGAATATGAGGACGGTGATAAAGACTCGGACAATAGTTGAACCCTCCAATAAAGAAAAGGGCAGAACAAAGATACAAGACTGAGTGGGAAAGAGAATCCGACTTTAATGGATGGTTACAAAAAGGAAAGGTGCAGACCGGTCAAAACAGTGGATATTTAGCTCACTGTCTTTACTGCAAAAAGGATTTCGTTTGTAAAAAAGGGAAACACGACGCAAGAAGGCAAAAACAGACCAAAGCTCACGAAGAAAATAAAAAAGCGTGGATAATTTCGTCTTCTAAGACCATGCCATTGAGTCTTCATTTTTCTGCTGATTCAAAAATCGAAAGAGTGGCCACTGTTGAGGCGAAGCTAGTGACATTTCTCGTTGAGCACGATCTACCCTATTCGCTTTCTGAAGACTTGCTGAAACTTGTGAAAAGTATACCAGGCCAGATCTTCTAAGCCAGGCCACTCTTGGTAGAACTAAAGCAACTAATATTGCTCGACAAGCGTTGGCCCCTCATTTTTATGAAAAGCTTCTTGAAAACCTCAAAACGAATCTTTTCTCCGTAGTAATTGACGAGACCCGATTCCTCAGTAGCCAAACAAATTGCTGTTTGTGTCAGCTTTTGTGACGAAGCAATGAATGTGCATGGCAGGTAGTATTTTCTCGCTCTTGTCGAATGCAGCGACGGATCAGTGTCTGGTCTATTCAACCAGCTAGTGAAGGTGATGGATGATGTCAAGAAGGCGGGTGTTCCTCTAAAAAACTGGGTTGGATTCTGCTCTGACACAACGAATGCTATGAGGGGGATAAATCACTCAGTCAAAACACTTGTTGAAGGGAAATATCCCTGGGTTACAGTTGTGAAATGTAGCTGCCATCTGTGTGCCCTAGTTGCAAGTCATGCTTGCAAAAAAACTTTCCAAGAGCCTTAAAGATCTATGTTGGACTGTGTGCAATCACTTCAGGCATAGTGCAAAACGCCAAGATGCATATAGGAAGGAATTTCAAGTCTTTACTCAAGTAGAACAGCACAGATTCCTTGCTTTGGCTCCAACACGCTGTTTGTCGTTTCAAAACTGTGCACGCCGTATTCTCGAACAGTGGGATACTCCTAAGTTGTACTGGGACTCGCTGGTACTTGGTAATCCCTCGCATGCTAATGATAATGTAAGAATGACACTAAACAACCCATACTCGAGGGTTATGATGTATTTTGTCAAGTACGTGTTGGGAGAGCTGAATGAGTTCAACACCATCTTCCAGTCTGAAAAACCCCTAGTTCACCTCATGAAAACCCAGGTGGAAAAACTTCTTCGGACATTAGCCATGAACTTTATGAAGCCTTCATAGGTTAGAACAGTCGACCCTTTTGAAATCAATCCGCATGACGGAGTGAACTATCTTCCCGACGAAAATGTCTATACCGGCTACAAAGGGTACGATTTCCTTGTGGGGCTCAAAACGAGAGAAGTTACCAGTGGCCTTTTTGTAGCGGAAAGTCTCCGAATTCGTCGCTCCGAGAGGGATTTCGACGTCGAAGCTGTTCAACAAATTCTTGACGGTTTTCCATTCTCTGAAAAGATCTACGACCTGGTACACTTGCTTACCCTAAGCTCTAGCTATGAACTGAAAGTTTCCAGTCTTCGTCAGTTCTTCGACTACTACGATTCTGCGACTGACCGTTTTCCATTCTCTGAAAAGATCTACGACCTGGTACACTTGCTTACCCCAAGCTCTAGCTATGAACTGAAAGTTCCCAGTCTTCGTCAGTTCTTCAACTACTACGATTCTGCGCTTAGGAATACAACAAAGCTAGAGCAGGAATGGCGGTCTATACCGAGTGTAGCTCTACCTAGTACTGTCGATCTTCCTGACGTAAATGACATGAACATTGTCGTTTACTGGCACCACATCTTGCAAACGAAGTCACCAAATGGTAGTCGGATGTTTCCAAATGTCGAGAAAATGCTTCAGTACTTTTTCTCACTCCCTTTCTCAAACGTTATTGCCGAGCGTCTCTTCAGTTTGCTCAAGGAAGTAAAAATTGATAAGCGAAACCGACTGAGTGCAGTGACTCTTTCGGCAACACTGAAAACCAAGTGTGGTCTTAAGCGCAATTCTAAAGGAGGGCTTGACTCGGGCAAGTTAGTGCTAGAGCTAGAACCCGGACTAGTCAAGCGTGTACTCAAAGTGAAGGCTAGTGCTTCTTCTCGTGACTGTAACGTTTTGAACCAGAGCATTGTGTATGGTCTGGCCAAAGATATTGTTTGTGACACACGTGAACAGTCTGATTCCGATTAATCTTGTCTGTCTGTCTTGTATTATTTATCTGAAATTAATCTTGTCTGTTTGTCTTGTATTATTTATCTGAATGTTCCTTCTTGAAGCTTCTGATATTGATTGTCATTAAACATTAATCGAAAAAGGTTGAGATACGAGAATCTAGTTACCCATCAATTACTCTATTGGATGGGCTTGAAGGCCCAAGGGAATATCGCTTTTAATTTCTTCACTATTCACTTCACATTTATACGGTTTTCCCACCGTGGACTTTCCCTGCTGTGGTACCTCTGCACTTTTTACCTCTGTTGCGTGCTTGACGAAAACGATAAACGACAAATGTGTGTTCACGGACTGAGCTGACCATACTTACCTTTGACCGCTGAAAAGAAGGATAGACAGCACGTGTTTTCTCAAATTTATGACCGATCTTCACCACAATTCACTTGACACTGAATCAACATTCATATTAAAGCGAGATTTTTCACCCATTCTCTCTCAAAAATACAAAACACAGCTTTTCCGAGAATTTCGAGCATGCCGCGGTTTTTACCGCATTTTAGTTCAAGGATGCCGCGGAAATGCCGCTTTTTGACAAGGCCGGCGCCGCGGAGCGGTGCCGGTCGAGTGGCAACACTGTCATAGACAGCAGTCAGACCTTATATCTGGTTCATAACGAAGTAGAATTTTAGCAGTGGGCAGTTTTATTAGTTATCTTAAATGTAGATTACTTAGGTCTGTAGGCTGAGGAATTAAACCACTAACAATTACGGTATCCCGAGACGAGACTTATTATTGATTTATTGAAATGTGTCGAAAGACAAGCGTGCTCAAAAGAGGAGCTCCATATATGATAAGTCCGCTAGATCACAAGTGGATACTGACCTCACACCCCCGGTGCGAACCAGGAAACCAGAGGGATTGGCCAATCCGCGGTGAGCATAGTGTCTACCGCATTTTTTATTTTGATGATATGGATTTTGAGAAAAGAATATGATATATGATAAAGTCTCTTTGAGGTTTATTCTTGTTATTAAAAGTTTTTTGAATAGAGTATGCCTCGAATAACCATTCTAGGCTAAACCAAAAACACGCTCTGAAACCATCTATTTAGATAGTTTTGCCTAGAATTATGATTCCAGGTATATTAAAATTATTTCAGGATTATTTATTGTTCAGTAGCCATACCGGCTACGAGAGAACGTTGTGAAAACTCCGATAGTTTTGTATTTTTGAAAAAAAAGCCGTCGTTATTAAGGAATTAGTTGTTAATTTTGATATGTGTCACCGCGTAAATAATAAAAACAGAAAAAGGAAAAAATATATATATTTAAACCTCTCTGAGGAAAAAATGACACTAAATTGTATTTTTGTTTGGGGAATTGACGGATAAGTTAATTTCATTAATTATGCTATTTTAGCAAAAGGATTCCAATATTGTTAAGGGCCTATAAATTTCGTAAGACGACAAGTTTTATTCTAAATCTACGAGTGAACTGGTCAACTGAGTACAATGGTCTTTGGATGAAATGACAAAATTCCAATTCATTAGAACTGATCTTTTTTCTTGCTTTTTTCGCTTGCCCTTAGCTCCAACAGAATAGATGTAGTCAGTACTTCACTTGGAAAGAGGGTGACAGATTTAGTTATGATAGCTGGTTGGGTTATGTTTTAGCTTGATATTTGGGTTATGTGTGATTCTTCCCTAGTTACTGAGTTTATATTAACCTCTAAGCACCAATTAGAATAATAATGATTTATGTAATAATTAATAGAAAAAATATGTAAACATATATAGATTAATAAGGTGAATATATACTTCTAAAATGATATTCAACCCATTTAAAAGCTTTTATTTATAAGAAAAATGATAATCGTTTGTTGTCCTTATTCTGTTCAATGGCCTTGAAGAAAAGAAAAGGGAATCGTGTTGTAAAAAAGGTTCTACGTTTCTTAATGACACGGTAAGGCACTATCGGAGAAGTGAGGAAAGAGAGAACAAGCACTGCAAATGAAAATAGTAAAGTAAAATAAAATAGTAAAGCAAAGTAAAATAGTATTAATCATTGAAGGCTAAAGAACAGAACCCACCTTCAGCTGATAATCTTCTGTCGATTAATGGTCTTTACAATTTTCTTTTTCGCTTACTCATTCAATAGCGTTGCAGCCTAAAATTCAATTGATTTTCTATTGCTGTATACTAATTATGTTTTCAATTCTATGTTGTTTTTTTCTTGTCTTAATGCTTTATCCTTGTAAAGGCCAGTGCAATTGAGTGGGACGCCTATAATAGTTTTTTATAATGACTCGAAGATAACAGGATAATTATATCTTTGAAAACTTTTACGCAAGCTTACATTTCAAGGTCGGATTTGTAAGAAGTGTCCTTCTAATCATTATCGACTTGCTATGAATCCAGTTCATGCCAATGCCCTTTGAATGCCCCATAAACTTATTTGCAAACATACACACACCATTTCTTAGAACTTCTAAATTTAGCTTCGTTTGTTTGGCAAGGGGGAATGCATGTTGTATGTAGAGATACACTGACCGTGGAGGTCAGTAAGGGTTGTGACTTTAATCAAGCTTCTTGTACCAATATAGAATGCAAGTCTAACATGCTCCTTGCTATTTCTTATTTTTATTATGTTAAATCCTAGTAAAAAGGTGTATACCCATTCTTTAATAATTTTATTAGATTCTTTCAAGCAGGAACATGTTAGCTTACTATATTAGTTAAAACGCTTGCTTTTCTTAAATAATAATAAAATTTCACTTCTAGCCAATATAAGAACAAGAATTGATCTTTGATTTCTGATTGTGAATAATAAATGTTGAATTTTGTCAATAATGGAATAACTAATAACAATTAAATAAAATTCCCTTCTGTGGTAATAAAATCTTAGTTTTTTTCTAAACCTGTGTTATCTTGTCTATCTTATTACGATGTTAGGATTTTGTCAAGGTATCTCTCTCACTTGGTTTATTTCTTTCACTCGAGGCTTAATTAGGGGTTGGGAGTATTCGGGTCTCATGGCTGAGTTGTGAGTTGTGACACGGATTCATCACCAAGAATCCCTCCCCCCTTTTACAATATATATATATATATATATATATATATATATATATATATATATATATATATATATATATATATATATATATATATATATATATATATATATATATATATATATATATATATATATATATATATATATATATATATATATATATATATATATATATATATATATATATATATATATATATATATATATATATATATATATATATATATATATATATATATATATATATATATATATATATATATATATATATATATATATATAAAAAAATTTGTACTGGATTAAAATATTCTATTTTCATGCATATTACCATAAGGATGTTTCTTAGGAATAAATTAGTTTATTAAGTAGGAATTTTCAAGGAAGGGTTAAAGGAAAAACACCAATTGACCAAAAAGCAATACTTGCATGCTACTACTAATACTACTTCTACTACTATTGGTATTACAACTACAAATATTATTGGAACTACTACTAGTGGTAGGATTCTTCAGATCCAGCTGTCTTAACGGGGAAGTTCAACTGAATTAAAACACACTATAAGACCTAGATTATCAAAATGACATATCAAGAATATCATAACAAAGGTCCAATATATAAAGATGTGAACATTTCAAGGACTTCATAAGGGGGGACGTTCCCCTGATCGAAATGCAATATGTTATTGCTACTGATTCTACTAGTACTAGACCGTTACGGTTAGTAATACCAGTATTCCTACTAGTACTAATGCCACTATCATAAGAGCTTTAGCTAAGCTTAGGTAACTGAATGTATTTTGGGCTTAATCAAAACACATAATGTGCATGCAGGTTGTCGGCAGATGAATCAGAAGAATCCCAGGAACGGCTCTGTTCAATAAAGTATAATAAAGTTCAACTTTATTAAGTTGAACTTATCAGGGTTAAGGACCCAGTGAAGTAAGTGGGAAATGGGGTCAATAGTTTCACTAGATTTTACTCAATCTACATTCAATTTTTGTTTTCTTTTTTAGTAATCTTTGTTGTAATAGTGTTTTTTTTTTTGTTTTTTCGATTTTATCAGAAATAGAAATGTTCCGCTCGAACTAGGGATTATTTTCAGTAGAATGCACATCTGTAACTATTGAAAATGCACCATATAATACCACTATTGCCACTATATCTGTTAGTATTAGTATAAGTAAGTCTACTCATATCTCTGTGAACTTCTCAGGGAATGCTGAGCTGGAAATGTTGAGCTAAATCAAGCGTAAACAATGACCAGATTTGTACAATAGTTTTTCTAAATCTGATTTATTTTATCTCACTTGTAAAGGATCTAGATGATACTTTATGTTAAAATGTTTCATTCATTGAGGAAGAGAAATCAAGATGAACTTAATTTTCCTTGGGGTTGAGGTGCAATCCTTCTACGACTAACAATATGTCGGTCAATTTCCAAAATTATTCTCAGTTGGTTTTACTTTCTTTTAATGAAACCTAAAAGAAAAAAACTAGTAACCCTGCAAACTTAAAAATGCATAAGAGAAAACTTGGCATTTTACCGTTTGAAGTAAATGGTTTGGACATAAAAGTCCTTACACAGTAAATATAGTTATTATAGCTTTTACTTTATTGAAATATGTTTATAATCATTATTTATGCACCACTTTGATTTTTTCCGCATCACTCTTTTAGTTTTTTGCATACAAAATACAGCTTAGTATTAAAGTTGGTCACAGTCAGCCATTGTCCACTATATGCGGCGTTATTTATATAGCCTGCAGTGTGACTATCGTACTGTGTACTGCGCCAATTGCTCCAGTTCAAAATGGTACCATCTACCCAGTTAGTAGAACCATACAAGCAACCAATCCAAGAATTACTTCCATCTAAAATTTCATTGACAAACATATTTTCTTCTTCAGAATAAATAGAAACCAGATCAGCACCTTCACTTCTACAAACTGCGACAGCGTCTCCCCAATACGAAGGCGTATCCTTTTTCACTCCATAGCAATAACAGGAATCAAAGCATTGTTCTAAATAGCCTGTTGGACATGTGCCAGGTTGTTCTGTGTTGGATGTTCCTTCTTCTGTAGGTGCTGTTTCTGATTGTGAACTCAGAGTTGTTGCTGATGTGCTTTTTGGCTTCATCTCACAGATGAGAGGTCGCTCAGAAGCACAATTTCCAAGCTCCCATTTGAAATCTCCACCTGCACCTGTGTAATTTGGTTCTTCATCTCCAACATAATTAACACAGCTACCAGCTCCTGTAGGCATGTTGTCGTCTGTGTTCCAGTTTGTGAAGTCCAATGGACTTCCATCCGCCCATTCAAGGGTATTATCGTTTTTTTTTAGCCCTATCCAGGCACCTAAAATAAAACTATTTGGATAAACAAATGTGACCTTGTTTTTTAAATCTGAATGGATTATGGGAAGAGTTCCACCTAAACTGCCACAAATTAACTCAGCGGTTGAGTATTTAACTGGTGACTCTTGCTCATAGAATCGAAGGCAGCTGCAGTCATTCACAGTCTCACCAGTGCAAAGTAAGTCCCATTTTGCTTCACAAGCTAATCCGAATCCTGAGGCTGAACTTTTTTGATCTAAAATAAAACAAAGTTTCAATTTCAATGCCAAAATATATTGATGATGATTAATTTATTTTTACCATTGAACTTTCCTGTTTATCTTATGTTTGGCTATTGATGCTTAGGACCACAATATCCGACTAAACACAATCTTAATTACGGGGATTTTTAGGGTCAGTTACCATTCACACCTACACTCGAAATTAAACTTTTACTGCTGTTTGCATATGTTCTTTTGTTTTAATAGTAATTGGTCTATTATAAGGATTTGTTATCTATGTTTTTACTATTTAAACTTTCTACATAAAATTTGTTTATATAAATTTACACACGATGGATGACTGGTGTCTACATGAGCTCTTAAAACTTTCTAGTTCCAATCTGTAAGATTCAAAATATGACTTTATTCGTAAGCTTCAGCATCAGTGGGGCAGATTCATAGCCTTAGCCATTATTAACATAATTCACAGCCATTATTTTTGACACAGAAGGTGACATTTCATTTCACATTTTTGGGAGGGGCTTAATTAGCTTGAACTACGACCTTGAAATTGTAATTCTTTTGTCCCTAGACTAGAATAAAATTTCAACCATTAGCAAGATTATAACTCTAATTTGAGCAATGAATTTAATGTTTTGGTCATTTGGTGTCACTCTTTGTCAATTTCTTCTGTCAAAACATTGGTCTTAAAATACGCCACGATTTTTGTTTAAGACACAATATTTTTTTACTTGACAAATTTTAAATAAACTACTACAAACTATCTAGATTAGTTTAATCAAAATATTTCCAAATATTTTTTTGCGGATCGTAATCAACTTGAAATGACTATTTAATTTCATTGTCACTAATATATAATTCTTTGGCATGAAGTTCTAAGTTTCAGAGCAATCATATTAAAAATGATTTTGTGAGCCTTGGGCCTGTGAGCCTGGGGCATCTTTCGATTTTTGTCTCGGGCAGATTTTCTGTAGTTTATGAAAGCCATTTTAGATTTTTCTCCTTTATTATAATCAAAATAATCTTATTGTGTATATTAACCGTTCTTTTCTAATTTAAAATCCAGACTTAGATTGTTTCCTGATTATGGATAATTTTCGTGTCCTCCAGCCTATACCAGTTTATTCTCTCTGTACCATTTAAAATCATCTCTTTTTATTGATTTTAACCTTTATTTAACTCAAAATTTGCATTTCAGATTTTCTGTAATTTACATAATCCTCCATAAAATTTTAACTTCAAGAATATTTAAAACATTCCTATTGTTATGATGTTTTCCTTTTTACCAATTGTAGTCCACATTTGACTCTTTTTATACACATGCACTCCAATATCATCCCCAAGGCCACTAAAATTTTTAAAGTATTTCAATTTTAGTGAGTTAAAATTTTTCTAATTTCTCAGATTTATCGTAATTTACATGCATACCTATACCCTTTATTCAGGGTTCCTTGAGCTTCTTATTACCCTAATATTTCTCAAACGGTGTACCTAAAAAATTTCAGAAGTGGCCGAGGTATTGAATTAGAGTTCAAAGAGTTAACACTTAAATAAGTTTCAATTCAGTCGGATAAAACACATGCTTAAAATCTCAACAGCTTAGCTTGCGTAACCAACTAGTTTGACCACTACTGTGTATTAATTAAAAAAAACTGTCCGAAAAATAAGTTTTTCAAAGTAAAGTAAAGGCCATTTTAAACTTAAGCTCAGGAGATACAAATACCTGTTAAAATTCAAACTCAAAACGACCAGAAATTACTATTAAAGAATAAATAAAACCCAAAACGACACAAATTAAACAAACAATCATAGCAAAAAACATACAACAAGTAATAGTATAAATGAATAAATAGATCTTAAAGCGAGTAATGTTTAGATTGAATATGAAAATCAAGCTTAAAGCGAAAACAAATATTTTGCTATTAAAGTATAAATGAAACTTAAAACGAACAGAAATTAAATAAGAATCAAAGGGAATAAACATACAATATATATTAGTGTAAATGAATAAATAGATCTTAAAACGAGTGAAACTTAAATTGAATATGCAAATCAAGTTTAAATCGAATAAAAATAACTACAAACAAGAGTTTGGGTATCGCCTCACTGCAGAAGCCTAAAACCTACTGCGTCATTGGCGCTTTACTGAAAACAATTCTTTCATTAATTAAGATTTTAGGGAATAAATATCAGCATATGTATATTAAATTGACAATGCACATTTTTTTCAGTAAACTCATTTGAATTTTTTTTCAGTAAAGTACAAATTATATTCTGGCTTTTAGAAAGCATAGGGGTTTTGAACCCTACTCATATTAATTTATGCTCGTTTTGAGTTTGACTCTAATATTTATTTTAATATCTGTTCGTTTTGGGTTTCATTTATTTATTGATACTGATTTGGAATAGTTGTATGCTTGGTAGATTATATGATAGTCCGGACGCCAGGTGTTGAAAGTGTGAATCATACCACGACGGAATGGGGCTGCTAAGAGAATTAGCCTACCCTCCACCCCCGAAATTTGACCATGCGAATTCAAAAATACCAATGGCACTTGCTTGCGAGTAGTGGAACCCTCCGAAACTTGACATTGTATTATAATTTGGTGTTTCATGCAAGAAAATGCATGTTCCACAAAGTTTGAGGTGCAGTTTTCTAGCATTCTAGAAGCCATAGAATGTTTTCATAACAAACCAACACGATTAGTTAGAAAAAATGGCAGAGTTAAAAAAATGGCAAAACTATATGAGTCTTGAACAGTCTTGGAAAGTATAAACAAAATCAAATTGAATATTAGATATATAATGATATTAATTGTTGAAAGATCCATCAGTTCAAGATTTTTTTTTCACTGTAATTTTATTTTCATTTTTAATGCTGTAAGAACTGGAAAATAATAAATTTGTAATATCCGAGTAAATCGTTTTCAGTGAAGCACCAATGACGCAGAAGGCTTTAGGTTTTTACAGTTAAAGAAGGGGGCAGTATCCAAATTTTGTTTGTTGTGAAACTATATTTGTCTTGACTAATCTTGAAAAGAACTAATAAGTTAAACTGAATATTTGATGCATAATGATATTGATTGCTAAAAGCTCATCAGTTGAAAATTTTACTGTAATTTTAATATTTTTTTTCAATATTAAGTACAAAAGAAAACATTTGTAATATAATTCGTTTTCAGTAAAGCGCCAATGACGCATTAGGTTTTAAGCTTCTGCAGTGAGGCGATACCCAAACTCTGTGTTTGTAGTTTTTTTATTCGATTCAAACTTGATTTGCATATTCAATTTAAGTTTCACTCGTTTTAAGATTTATTTATTCATTTATATTAATATATATTGTATGTTTGTTTGCATTGATTGTTATTTAATTTCTGTTCGTTTTAAGTTTCATTTATACTTTAATAGCAAAATATTTCTTTTCGTTTTAAGCTTTATTTTCATATTCAATCTAAACATTACTCGCTTTAAGATCTATTTATTCATTTATATTATTACTTGTTGTATGTTTTTTGCTATGATTGTTTGTTTAATTTCTGTTCGTTTTGGGTTTCATTTATTCTTTAATAGTAATTTCTGGTCGTTTTGAGTTTGAACTTTAACAGGTATTTGTATCTCCTGAGCTTAAGTTTAAAATGTCCTTTACTTTTCTTTGAAAAACTTATTTTTCGGACAGTTTTTTTTAATTAATTTTTGTTCGTGTTTGATCGCAAAAAGTTTCAAGTTTTTATGGTATGGGGGGGGGTGCTTAATGTCTGATTATTCTTGACTTAATAGAACAGATCTAGAACTTTCAATTTAAATCGAATGAGGCTTTTTCAAAGTCTATACGATTACCTCTTTGATAAAAACCTTATATATGAACGATAGACAGCTTGCATAACTTGTGGACAGCGATTGACAACAATGAATGGATTGAAAAATAGCTCCAATAAGGGGGTTTAGACCATTTCACTTGCTGACACAAAGGGATCACGACTGTTTTGAATTGACCTTAATACGATTTTGTGTGCCAAAGCAATTTTACATCTATCTCAGAGTATGTATTTTAACCTTATAATTGGATAATTATAATAGATTTCCTATGTGTTCTTCCCATACAAAACCCCTTCCCATAAGTTAAAAAACCCCTTTAATAAGTTAAGCCCCAGGGCATAACTTACAACGCCTACCCTCAGGCCCTGGTGGGCTGTGTCGACACCGGAGTTTTTTGTTATCAGAACTTTGAACTATTTTAACAAAATGTCTATCTCAAAATTTTTACCTGATGCATTTAGGGCATGGAGGAGGGGGGGAGGGGCTAGTCACCCTCCAATCGCTTTTGAATCTGAAAAAGTGAACAAGAACTTTCAATTTTCAGTCAAATGAGACCTCTCCAAAGTTTATACAAGCATGCCTTCCATAAGAAATAATGGGAAGGATTCGGAGAATCCTTAAATTATAACTCTTGCCCTGAGGGTTGTGAGTCTTGGAGTTGTCATCCTCCGAGACTTAATTTCCAGAACTTAAAACTACGTTTAATAAAATGGCTGTCTCAAAATTTTGAAGGGATGTGTTTGGGGAAAGGTGGGCGTGAAAGGGGGGTTAGTTGCCCTCAAGTCACTTTCGACTATTAAAAAAGGCACTAGCCCTTTGAATTTCCAATCGAATGAGCTTTTTTGAAGTTTCTACGACACCGCCTTCTATAGTAACCTTATATGCCCCCAGGGCATAACTTAAAACCCTTGCCCTGAGGGTTGTGGAGGATTGTCCTCCTCAAAATATATTTTCTATCTGGAAATCAACTATGCTGAACGAAATGGCTATCTCAAAATTTTGATTGGATGAGATTGGGGAATGATTGGCGTGGGGGGGGGGCTAGTTGCCCTCCAATCACTTGCGAATATTAAAAAGGGCACTATCCCTTTGAATTTTCAATCGAATGAGCCGTTTTTGAAGTTTCTACGACAACACTTTCTTTAAAAACCTTATATGCCCCCAGGTCATATCTTAAAACCCTTGCCCTGAAGGTTGTGGGGGAGTGTCCTCCTCAAAAACATGTTTTCTATCTGGAAATCAACTACGCTGAACAAAATGGCTATCTCAAAATGATGGAAGTCGGGGGGGGGGCCTAGTTGCACTCCAATCACTTTCGACTATTAAACAGGGCACTAGGCTTTTATTTCCAATCGAATGAACCTGTTTTGAAGTTTCTACGACAACGCCTTCTATAAAAAGCTTATATGCCCCCAGGGCATAACTTAAAACCCTTGCCCTGAGGGTTGTGGGGGAGTGTCCTCCTCAAAAATATATTTTCTATTTGAAAATCAACTACGCTGAACAAAATGGCTATCTGAAAATTTTGATTGGATGTGTTTGGGAAAATGATGGGCCAGGGGGGAGGGGGCTAGTTACACTCCAATCACTTTTGACTATTAAAAAGGGCATTAGCTCGTTATTTTCCAATCGAATGAGCCTGTTTTGAAGTTTCTACGACAAAGCCTTCTATAAAAACCTTATATGCCCCCAGGTCATAACTTAAAACCCTTGCCCTGAGGGTTGTTGGGGAGTGTCCTCCTCAAAAATATATTTTCTATCA
This sequence comes from Artemia sinica, assembly GCA_027921565.1. NCBI lineage: Eukaryota > Metazoa > Arthropoda > Branchiopoda > Anostraca > Artemiidae > Artemia > Artemia sinica. Next base: position 936,662 of record JAPEVW010000052.1, on the reverse strand, counting down.
GCAAATCAACTACGCTGAACAAAATGGCTATCTGAAAATTTTGATCGGATGTGTTTGGGGAAATGTTGGGCGTTGGGGGGAGGAGGGGGGGCTAGTTACACTCCAATCACTTTCGACTATTAAAAAGGGCACTAGCCCTTTAATTTCCGATCGAATGAGCCTGTTTTGAAGTTTCTACGACAAACGCCTTCTATAAAAACCTTATATGCCCCCAGGGCATAACTTAAAACCCTTGCCCTGAGGGTTGTGGGGGAGTATCCTCCTCAAAAATGTATTCTCTATCTGGAAATCAACTACGCCGAACAAAATGGCTACCTCAAAATTTTGATTGGATGTGTTCAGGGGAATGATGGGCGTGGGGGGGGGCTAGTTACACTCCAATCACTTTTGACTATAAAAAAGGGCACTAGCTCTTTAATTTCCAATCGAATGAGCCTGTTTTGAAGTTTCTACGACAACGCCTTCTATAAAAACCTTATATGCCCCCAGGGCATAACTTAAAACCCTTGCCTTGAGGGTTGTGGGGGAGTATCCTCCTCAAAAATGTATTTTCTATCTGGAAATCAACTACGCCGAACAAAATGGCTATCTCAAAATTTTGATTGGATGTGTTCGGGGGAATGATTGGCGTGGGGCGGGAGGGGGCTAGTTACACTCCAATCACTTTTGACTATTAAAAAGGGCACTAGCTCTTTAATTTTCAATCGAATAAGCCTGTTTTGAAGTTTCTACGAGAACGCCTTCTGTGAAAACCTTATATGCCCCCAGGGCATAACTTACAACCCTTGCCCTGAGGGTTGTGGGGGAGTATCCTCCTCAAAAATATATTTTCTATCAGGAAATCAACTACGCTGAACAAAATGGCTATCTCAAGATTTTGATGGATGTGTTCGGGGGAATGATGGGCGTGTGGGGGGGCTAGTTGCCCTCCAATCATTTTCGACTATTAAAAAGGGCACTAGACCTCTAGATTCCCAAATGAATGAGCCCCTTTTGAAGCTTCTACGATGACCCCTTCCATATGAAGTGCCTCTGGGAAAAAAAAAATAAATAATAATAAAACATTGGAGCCGTATGGCCTTTACTCTAGGCAATGCTACAGCGTTGCCTCTGATTAGTGAATTGTTATAGCTGTGAAGTCAGAATCTTTTAATTAGAGACGTAGCGGTCTATCATTCAACGAGTGAATTTGTTTGACTAGTTATACCGGCGTTAGACCAGTCTCTGTCATTTGGATACTGCTTGGATACTTGCCATTAAGTCTGTATTTGATGAAATTCTAAATGAAAGCATAAATCTCACCTGAGAGCGGATTTTATAGCTAAGAAAATATATCGTCAGTCAGCCAGAAAACGTTTGATGATGGAAAGAAGGCACTGGGAAAGAAACTGGATCTCATAATTAACCAAAAAAAAGAGTTGCTTTTACACTGTCGTCGATATCGGATGAGGTTCAGACTTTGAAAAAATAAATCGAAGTCTCGTGATGCGAAGATTGCTAGTCTACAAAGCCATTTTGAGGAGCAAAAGTCAAAGTGTGATACAATCGAAACGAAACTGCTGGCAATCGAAGTAAAAGACCGAAAACTCAACTTAATCATCTTCGGATTACCGAAAGAGAGAAACCAACAGACAGTTTCTCGCGAATGTATCTACGTTACTGACATCAAAAATGGAAATCACGGATAAAATCCAAATATCACAGTGCCACCGGGTGCCTCAGAAGTCAAATGTGTCTAGCCGTAAGCCGATCAACCCTCCAGTTTTCGTAACAGTGTCGTCAGAAAAAGATATTCAATCAATCTTCAGTTCGATATCGAAGCTGAAAGGAACTGGGGTCCGGATTTGCATGGACTTGACGCCCAAATTAAACTCTGTTAGAAACGAGTTACTGTCTAAAGGGTAAGGAGCTGCGAGAGAATGGATCCGCACAACTCACACGAGTGAAACAAAAAGGGGCCATACTCTGGCTGGAGTATAAATTGGATTCTGAGTCGCAGTGGGCAAAAGCATAAGAAATATTAAAGGTGACTAGTGTATAGATATTAGATCAATCCCGCTATAGATTGATAATTGTTTCGTTTTTGTGTTTGAGAAATGTTGATTTTTTATTTTTATGCGTTATTTAGGCTAGCTCGGTTCAAGTTTCTTTTGATTATTTCTACCCCAGTTATTTCTGTTCTATTTATACCTTCTCAACTTAGGTCTTCTCGAAGGATGATACGCATAATAGGTTTTCATGACTCGGCAGTGGTACGGGCTCCTTGTCACGCGGGCTTACTGGGGCGGGGTGGGACCTTTCGAATATTATTTAGTTTAAAGTCTACTTTAAAGTCTAAAGTCTACTTTAAAGTCTACTTTAAAGTAGACTTTAAAGTTTGTTGTGGGTGGGGGGGGGGGGGGGGGTCCGATAGACTGGTGGCTTTAGAGGGAAAACCCCTTAACCTATCTTTACTTTCTGAGACTTTTCATGTATTCGGTCAAAGAGAAACCAACCCTTTTTCTAATATAAGACCGTCATCGTACGTTTCTCCTGATGAGATAAACAGACTTGAAGATAATTCATTGCGAATGGGGTTTGTGAATGAACAAGGACTCATGAGTTCTATGATGAACTAACAAATTTATTGCCAGCAAATCAAATTGACATTTTGGGGATTTGTGAAACATTTATTAATGATGAGACAAAATATAATGTGAAAATCCTGGGATATAAATTCATTGATAAGAATCGACTAGTCCATGAAAAAAGTGGCCTTGGGTTATCTTTGAAAGATGGAGCGCAGTTTGAGCGACTGCCAGAACTGGAAAAATAATATGTTGAAAAAGTGTGTGAAATACTGGCTGTTGAATGTCGGCTTGGGACTAAAAAAAATTCAAGTTTGTGTGTGTGTAAGCCCCCGTCGGCCCCAATACCGCTGTTTTTGCTATCTCTGGAGTCTTTACTATCATATTTGGACGATAAGGTTGTTTTGGTTATGGGGAATTTAATGAAAAATACCCATACAACAGAATTTATTACATTAATGACATCGAATTCCCTAATTCCTTCGTGTACAATTCCGACGCGTGTTGCATCGACTAGTGCAACTCTCATTGACAACATATTTTTAACCACACCAGCCACGTCTTCACAGGTTGTTCTGACGGATTTCTCTGATCATTTTTTGTTAATTTCTGATGTGAGATACCAGATTCATAAAATAAAATCACCAGAAAGAGCAACCCGGATTATTAATAAAAAAAATCTAGTATGTTTAAAGGATAAACTGAATTTGACTGATTGGTCTCCTGTATTTGATGCTGATGAAATAAACTCTGCGACGAATTATTTTTTAGAAGGATTTAGTGCTGCACTTGATGAGTCGTGCCCAAGAGTAAAAAAAAACATAAAAACAGTCTCTATAAAACTTTAGTATCTTTCCCAAGTGAAGAAAATAGAACAACCTTTAAAAATTATAAAAACCTACTTTCAAAAATAATACGTAATGCTAAAATGAAATTTTACTTCGATTCTTTTAATGAAGTAAGTAAGTCCCCAAAGAAAACTTGGGAACTTATCAACTCATGTTTAGATCGATCGCGGACGTCTTCTTCTCCATCAAACATACGGGATGCCCATGGTAATACAAATGAAAGGGAACTAGAAATGGCAAAGTACATTAATTTTCATTTCGTGTCAATCGGGCAGTCAGTAGCTAATAAGCTCCAACGTAATATGTCCCATGGGCAATGTAATTATCGTACATACTTAGGAAGTCCTTCTGAAAATTCTATGTTTTTAACTCCGGTAACAGAGGAAGAGCTTGCTAAGGTTGGTAAGCTTTTAAAGAATGGAAATTCACCGGGGATTGGAGAATCATCGACCCATATTTTTAAAGCCATTTTACCTAGTATTAATAAAGTTTTGTGCCATTTAATAAATCTGCCATTTAGATCGGGAACTTTTCCGGATTCATTCAAAAAAGCGAAAGTGTTACCGCTATATAAAAGTGGTGACCGGACTAATTGCTCGAATTATAGACCCATTTCTATTCTTTCGGGTTTTTTCTAAACTAATGGAACGTTGTTTTTATAATCGAATGTATAATTTTCTCTGTTCAAAAGATTATTTTTCAAAAACACAATATGGATTTAGAAAAGAGCATAGTACGCAGGATACAATATTAACTATGGTACAATTTATTCACGAGTGTCTGGACAAAAAATGGATCCCGGCGAGTATATTTTTTAACCTTGAGAAGGCATTCGATTTGTTATGCCATGAAATATTGTTGTACAAATTAAACCATGGTGGGATACGAGGACCAGCGCACGATTTTATCGCATCTTACCTAAGTGGTCGCTCCCTAATGACTATGATCAGCGACACAGTTTCGGATCCATGTCTGTTGTCAAATATTGGTGTCCCGCAAGGTTCAATCCTGGGACCACTGCTTTTTGTAATATAAATAAATGACCATCCATCAGCGACAGAAAAACCATTGTCTGAATGTTATTTTCGCTGATGATACCGGATCATCACTTACTAGACAGTCGGAAGAAGATCTCAAAGAGAAGCTGCAAATCGTATTTTCACAACTTCTTGTATGGCTAAAAGCTAATCGTTGTCATTAAATATATCAAAAACCGAATTTATCATTTATAGTAGAATTGGGCAGAATGCACAAAAGATTTCAACAACATTTGATCATGCTAGAAATATTCAAATTCAAAGGGTAACTTCGCTCCAATATCTGGGTATTATTATTGATGGAAAATCTGTCATATAAAGAACAATTTTAATAGATTACGGGTAAAGTTGCTCAAGGGGTTGGTATAATGCGAAGGTTTCAGCATTTTTTTCCATATGAAATCCTGCGCATAGTTCATTTTGCGTTGGTTCATTCCAATCTTACGTATTGTCCTCTGATATATTTGGCAACATTCAGATGTCATGTGAAACTGATACAAATTCTTCAAAACCGGCTCTTCTAATTTTAAAGAAATATTTACCATCACCGTCTTCGTAACCTAATAAGAGTAAGACTGAAACTCTATATATCTTCTAATTAATATTTTGCCTGTTTCACAGATATTTACCCTTAATTCTTTTTTATTTAAGGTAAAATATGACCGGTCGGAACTACCTACGTACTTTCGTTCGAATAATTTTTTTTTCCATGTGCAACATGCCCATTCTTATGAAACCCGACATAAATGGAACATTCAGCACCTAAAATTAAGCACAGAGAGATCACGGTTCTCGCCATTATTTTCAATCACGGGTTCACGGTGTCTTTATCTACCATTTATTGATTGCAGCAAATCTGTTCCAAATATAAAAAAGCAACTTCATTCTATCCTTATAAATAAATTAAAAAATTAATAATATATTAAAAAACTGGGTACATTTGATAATATTGTTTTGTTGGGTGTTTTGCCCTGTGAGATGCCGGTCATCGGTTACCCTTTTTCGCCCGTTTTTTTTTTTTTTTTAAATTGGTGTGTTTTCGGTGGATCTTTGCCCGGTGTCGGTGGGTTTGTGGGGTGGGTGCCCGTCTATTGGTGAGTCATGGAATAACTCTTATTTATGTGTTTGTTGTCAAATAGGTTTATTCCGATTAATGTACCGGGTTTTTATCATTCGACCTTTTGTCTCCGGCGTTTACCCTCTATTTATGTCTGTTTTTGTACAGATATTTTAAAATTAAACCTTCAACCTTGGTTAATGCATTAACAATTTCAGCGCATAATGTTGAATATTTAAAATGCGTAAATAGGGAATTTCCAAGTCTACTGTGATTTTGAAACACAAAAAGATATCTTCCACTGCTACTGGCGTTTGAAATTAAGATTTTACGTGGACATCCAGTTGAACTGTATGCTTCCCAGACCTACAGTAACTGCACAAATTGGCAGAGGCAATCAGAGTCAACGCTATAGCGTTTCCTATAGTAAAGGTGGTCCGGGTTCAAATTTTTATTACTTAAATTTCTATTTATTTTCTCTAGAAGCACTTCATATTGATAAGATGGCTTTATATTCACTTGGTTAATCAGAAGCTATGATTTCTTTTTTAAGAGTCAAAAGTAATCGGAGGGCTCCTAGCCCCTTTCAAAACTCTGTTTTCTTCAAATGTTTTAAAAAATAGGTTTGACATAACCAGGACGCTCATAAGTATCTTAAGTTATTCTTTACGACACACTCCCCCCAACCCGACAGTTCACAGCCTGCTTACTGCTAAGTCGTAGTCAGTTGGCTGAAAAGGACAATCTTTGGCAATCTGTTATCCTTCTTCTACAGGTAGAATCATAGCCAATAATTTTCTATATCTCATTATAGCCCCAGAAAGTCGGATTGAACCACACTTTTCCTAGAGACTTCTGTTAGAGATGTGGTAAGTCAATAGGGCATTCAAACCAATTATCTTCAATGTTTCGAAGTGTCCATGCCTCAGAACCATATTTGATCATCGTCATTACTTTAGCTTCTAATTTTCTAATCTAGGTTTGCACTGGTCTTGCTGTTCTTTAAAACCTTTTACAATTAGGAAAAGCCGAACATCGGCTCATCTAAATTTAACATGTTTACGGCACTCGCCGTCTTTACTAATAATTCTTTCAAGTTAAGGAGAAATATCGATTGGATCAATCTCTTTATTAACGAACGTCACCTTTTCATCTTAGCTATTTCAAAGCCTTAGCAACTTGGTCTTCTTGACACAAATTTTCAAACCTATTACAAAAACAATCTAGCTTGCTGTTTGTAAGCAATATTTTTTGTTGTAAGAATTGTTTTATTTTTGGTAAGAAATATTTTGTATTTTTAAGCACTATGGTTATCTATTAAGAACTACTTTATATTTTGTAATAATTTATATTGAAGTATTTGTTGTATCAACCCCAAAAACCTTGTGTACCGTGAGTAAAATGATATATTTAAAATACCAAGAATAAAGTTCCCTCTTTCTAAAGATAATTCCGACTTCCTCTAATTAAGTTTAAATCTAGTTTCAAAAAGGAAGAAAAGCCCTTAATCAGCAAAGAGAAAAATTGCAGTTAGCCTCAGACAAAGAACCAGCTTTGGATTTCGCTAAGATAGTGGGCAATAAAAAGATGCTACACACAATATTTCTAAGAAAGTTTAAATTATAAGAGCCGTGTGAACGTTTGAATCATCAGAAAATAATTAAGGCAGATTATTGGACGGAGGGTTTGGCCCACCTGAGGACTTAGGCCAATCGTGGGGTAGCTCCCACGGCACATGATCAGGACTTAGAATATATAGTGAAGAAAAGTGTTTTTCGTGCTCTCATTATATAGACAGAATTATTTCAGCGTTCAAGCTTTGCAATTCTATCATTGTTGTTATCTCAGTCACCGTTGTTGTCATCTGAAGTGACCCACTGCTGTTCACCTAAATGTGTAAGTCTCAATAAATCTATTGCTTTTTACCTGTGTTTATTTCATTTTATATGTCTGTATCTAGTCTAACGACAGGTAATTAGTTCGCATATCTCCAAGGTACGTTCCCAGGAATCTGATCTCCAGATAGCTCGAGGAAAAGAGGTCACATTTATATGGCTACACATTTTTTTTCTCTCAATAATTGTGGGTGGCGCGATCATAAATTTACTTCACTCCCAATTGCTGTGGCGCAGGCCTTGATGGCACAATCTTTAGCGCTATAACCGGCGCTATCGGAGAACTTATAAGGTGTAGGTTCACAGCTTCAAAGTACGATATTAGATTTGACGCGGTCAATATTTATGACCACAATAAAGCCAAGTCCTTTCTTTTTTAGCCACAAAAATTTCATTTATCGCTACAAACGGCACGGTCGGAAATTGGAGGAAAACTTGCGAACTAATTAGGCTATAAGACTTTGTAATTTAAATTTATTATTGGAGAGATACAGACATATAAGTATAGTGATTAGGCCTATAACCACTAAGCTACTACAGGAAACCCTTTAAAATATCTCATAGGAGATAGAAGCCTCCCCCAAAATAGGTTAAGTGAAATAATAAATTTATTTTGAGTTGATTCAAGCGCAAAAAAAAAAAATGTCGGAAGACCTAAGCGATTTATTAATGACGCAGAAGTTGGTCGCGAAACATATAGAAATAGCAAAGTCTATCCCGGAGTACAATGGTCAATCAGATATTGACGAATTTAATATTATTATTATTATTATTATTATTCATTTATTGCCCGTCAAAAAAGGTACAAAAGGTACAGTAGACGGAGTAATCACTAAAGAAAACAAAAAAGAAAAAAAAAGAAGAAAAAGAAGGACACACAAACACTTAAAACACATGACAAAAGAAAACTCTTCATTACATTAATGCGAACAGTGACTATATGCATTACATTAATATAAAAAACGATTGTGAACAAATTGTTGACCATGGATGATTAAACTTACTTTGAAAACGGGATAGAGATTTATTAATGCTAATATTAGGGTCAGATAGCTTATACAAATGAATAATTTTACGGTTTCTTGTCCAAGGGGGCAAATGTAGAAGATATTTAGCAAATCTGAAGAAGATTGATCGTAGGTGCTTTTTTATCTGTAACTGTAAAGAATCTCCAGAAAGGAGCAATTTAAAGCAGATGAGGAAGGGCTGTGGCGTTGTAAATGGATGCTAGAAGATAACGGTTGAAATGTAGTTTGCTTTTTACGATTACAGCGTAAGAAATGCTAATTTTACGCTCAACGTGAGAAATCAGCAAACGACGTGTGTGGCCTACAGATGTGCCAATTGGGAGGTCCAGGTATGTAATATGGTCAGAGGGTTTAACAAGAGAACCGTCCATATTTATAAGAGAAGTAGAGGGATTTCGCCAATTGAAAAGGGTTACTTCGGATTTCTCAGGATTAAAAGACAGACCGATTTTTGAATATTCATCTTTGAGGATTTTGAAATTCTGCTCAATGCGCTGGATCGTACGGCTGAGATATAGGATGTCATCAGCATAACAAATAAGAGACATATCGATTCTCCCAAGAATGCATGAAGGAAGACACTTTGCCTGCGCTTCCAGGACACTATTATTGAACAGGGTTGGGGAAGTGATAGCTCCCTGTCTAGTCCCTTTCTTAACGAGGATGGGGTACTGAGGATTCACAAGCATATTCGAGGGAATCGAAGAGTTTCGCCTCACACGAGAGTTAATGCAATTATATAGGGAAGGATGAAGAGCCGACTGCAAGGAAAAACGGGATGGAAGTTTTAAACGCACTTTTAGATTCCTATATAAATCCCTGAGAACACGGACAACTGATGGGTTTACGCCTCGCCTTGCCATATGAAGAAGCATGGACGAATGAATTAAGGAAACGAACGCACGTCTAACGTTATGTCTGGCGAGGATCATACTTTCTCCCGAAGATTCAGCGTCGACGAGGGCAGTAAAAACTGCTCTAAGAGCATGAGAACAGCCAAGATTAGCCTGAAAACCGAACTGATATGGGGGGAACGTAACATTTCTGTCTTAACTCATCAAGGAAAAGAAGCTCGAAAAGTTTGCATGTCGTAGTAGATACGGTGATGGGACGGAAAGAGAAACATTGCAGCTCAGATTTCCCTTTTTTGGGAATCGGAGACAGATCACCAATGCAGAACGAGGATGGAACAATACCTGTAACAAATATCATTTGCATGAGAAGGCTGAGGTGACGCAACAATAGATAACTTCCATTAATGATGTGTAGAGTGCTCACCTTATCTATCCCACAAGACGCTTTCTTTTTAAGTTGGGAAATAGCTTTTATAACAGCGTCACAAGTAACAACAAAATCAAGGTCAGGAGATTCATCAATGAATTTGCAGAGCTCGTCACAAAATTGGCCCAGTTTGTAGAAGTAACAAAAACAAAGCTAGAAACGTTAATCGACATGCTTCTATTACGATTAAAATGCCAGGCCTTAACCTTTCTAAAGCAGATTGAACATACCATAGGTGACGACGCCAGCTTGCCAATAAATACTGTGGACAAATTATTAACGGCATTTAAAGACAGATTTATCGAAACCAGTTCCATAAATAAATTAAAACACGGAATGGTGTGCTTTGACTATTCACAAAATATAAGAGAATATCTTGATAATATACGCATTTCAGTAGAGGCAAAATACGGAAGAGGTTCAGGACAACTGTATGAAAAAGTCATACTAAATACTTTTTTGCAAGGGCTACCCCCAAAACTATATAGAATGGTAATATCCAAAAATATTCAGACGTTGGATCTTGCAGTTCAGGAGGTAGAGCGATTGATCGAAGTTGATACGATGGTCACAAATCACAGTAAAGCAAAAATAAATAGCCTAGGTGATTCAAACGCGAACCTAATCTTTAAGGGCGATCAGGCGTCTCCCAATTTCTTTTCAAGGGATAACTCCCCAGTGCCACAAAGAAATAAAACGCAAGAAACCCGCTAGGCAGAAAACAGTACGTTTTCAGCCTGTCAAAACATCTAATTATGAAAACAACCATACAATAATAAGATGCTATAATTGCAATCGACCTGGGCACATCGCGAGGGAGTGCCGTTATGTCCCCAATCGCATACCAAGAATTGCTGTCGGTAGTACGCAAAATTACGGCAACCATTTGTTCGGAAGAACAAATTTTAGCGCCGGTGGTGCACTAGGCTATAGCCAGGGAAGATTGCACCAATCAGTACCTTACAGCACATACCAACCAAATTTGTATAACCCTCCCCCCAATAGACAAATTAATTACCGATTTGAAAACCCAAATAATCACCAAAGCCAATATAATGTGAGAATGCTATATAGAAATCACGAAAATTTGCCGACGGGAAATGAAAATTTTGCAAGCCAACGGCATTGGCAGTCAGCACCAGCAAGCGGCACTGAGGCAAGACATCCAAGTTACCATGGTAATACATTGCGAAGACAGACAGATATAAATCAATTAGATATGCCTACGGAATCTCATATGTCCGAATATCCGTTGCAGGCACCGACGGATGAAATAAATCCGCAGGGAAACGTTTCAGGCCCCTCAGAAATATAAATTGGACCCCGAGGATGCCCAGAATATTTATTAGGTGCAAACTTATAGTAGTTCCGTCTTGTAGTGATAGTATTAACAAGTTACCTATATTTAATGATTTTTGTGTAGCAAACGTTTACTTTAAGGCTTTTGTTGACAGTGGATTTACGGTTAATATTATAAGCTCATGCGTATTTAATATGTTGCCTCTGCATATTAGGCGACAGAGGAATCCTAATAATCCCAATCTAACTAGCGTGACAGGGCATAAATTGAACGCAAGAGGTTCAATTCGCCTAGACGTGAAAAGGGATAATAGAAGCTTTTCTACAAATTTTATAATATGCGATAACTTTCCGTATGAAGCAATTATAGGCGCAAATTTTTTAAGGTCTAATAGAGTACTATTAGACGTAGCGAACGAGAGGCTTGTCTACCCAGCTAAGGTAGGGGAAGAAATTTCTACCTTAAGAAATCGTAACAGAGGTTACGAAGACAACATAACAATAAATAAAATTTCTGGCGGTATAATGTCGCAATCTTTTGAACCTCATGTCTCGCAAGGAGGAAAAGGAATAATCAGAAACTTGTCCAACTATTCTGAGAAGCATTGCAGAGATGAAGTAAATTTTAAATAATAAGTGTATTGAATCTGCAAAATAAAAATAGGAGATATGTGACAGTATAGATCCAACGAAATTAAGAAAATGGCGGAATTATAGAAAAAACATAGTAAAACCCAACGTGACGCCGCAAGATGCCGCAATGGCGCATCATAGCGCCAGTATGAATCTAATAAACAATGAAAATAAAGAGAAATATTACGGATTCGCGATAAGGAAAACAAAAGTCCCTCCCAAAACGATGCAAAGAATTCAAATATCACAGATGATGGATTCAGTGGATAGCAAATCTGAAATATGGTTTGCGACCCCATCTGAAATACCCGAAAATCTGCTATGTGAGGAACAGATTATATCTTACGACAAAGGAGAAGGTTTTATTTGGGTAACTAATAACCACGAAAATGATACAATTACAATAAAAAAGGGTTACGTGTTTAGTTCAGACCCAAGTTTTATCGGAGGATGATTTAAATAGATGGAAAAATTCTAAAATAAACCTAGTTAACGGCATTAAAACCTAATAGCAAAGATCCTCTAACCAAATCGCAATTTTTAAACAAATTTCATATGGATCATATTACGGACTTGGAACTTAAGAAAAAATTATGCGAATTATTATGGAATTTTAAAGATGTATTTTCCGCATCTGAAGATGACATCGGACTGATACCATTTTATGAACATTCAATTTCAACGACTGGTAATCCCGTAGCAAAACAGCCATATCGTGTGCCGTATAAGCACAAAGAATGGTTAAAAAATAAAATCCATGAATTAGAAAAAAAAATGAAATTATACGCCCAAGTATAAGTCTGTATAGTGCCCCAGTGATCTTAGTACCAAAAAAAAGTGGTGATCTCAGACTTGAGTAGATTATAGAGCCCTCAACAAACAAGTAGTTAGCGATAAATTTCCTTTACCAAGAATAGATGAAATTCTTGACTCTATTTCAAGCAAAAAATAAAATTTTTACTTCTTTGGACCTTACCCAAGGCTACCACCAAGTAAAAATAGCCGAAAAATATGTCCATAAAACTGCATTTTCAACATCTGAATGTGGTTCATATGAATACTTGAGAGTACCTTTTGGACTTAAACCAAGTTCAAGCGCGCTATGTAGACCCTATTACACCTGTTAATAGGATTAAAGAATATCATTCATTTTGTTGATGATTTCATATGCGTGGGAGAAAACACTGAACAACACTTAGCAACATTAGCTAAGGTGTTCGAGAAGTTCAGACAGGGCAATTTAAAATGCCGGCCTGAGAAAGTAAATTTATTTCAACTAAAAATCAAATTTTTAGGAGTAGTAGTAACACAAGGAGAGATATCCCCAGACCTGGATAAAATAAAATGTGTTGAAAACTCAAGCCCCCAAGAACTATGAAAGAATTAAGGGGAATTTTAGGTCTTACTGGCTACTTTAGAAAATTCGTGCGCAATTACGCCAAAATTGCGAAACCCCTCACGGAAATAACTAAAGGGAACTCCCAAAATGTTACCTGGTCCCAGGAAGCTCAAACTTCCCTAACTTCCCTAGACCGTCTCAAAAAGGCACTCACTTCTGAACCAATATTATCACTTCCTGATTTAAAAACGGACAATTTGTGGTCACAACCGATGCTAGTTCAAAGGGCATCGGCACTATTTTTTCGCAAATAATCCCGGTAGAAAACCCTAATCCTCTAGAGGGAACGCCTAAAACAAAAACAAAAGAAAAAGTTATATGCTATTCGAATAGAACTTTATCAAAAGGCGAAAGTAGTTATTCCGCCACAGACTTAGAATTATTATCTATAATCCACCACTTGGACAAATTTAGACACTATTTAATTGGTAGAAAATTTATACTACGATCAGACAATAAAAGCTTGCAGTACCTGCGCACATTTTAAAAGCCCCACGGGCATTCTAGCTAGATGGATTATGAAAATACAAGATCTAGATTACGAATTTGAATTTTTAAAAGGTAAACAAAATGCAGCTTGCGACTTTTGGAGTAGATACCCAGAAAATATTCCGTCGGAAGCTAAGGAAAATGAAGTTAACGCTATCAATGCTAAGAGCAAACAGGGACGTAAGAAAAACAAAGTCAAGGACACGGTAAAAGAAAATAAGATTAGCTATTGTCCCTTGTCCTTAGAAAATACAAAAAGAAAGCAAAAAAAGGACGAAATGTGTTCAGCACTTATTAATTATTTTGTGAATGACGATGCGTTACCGGATAAATTCAAACCTCTTAGAAAAGAGATAGACAATTTTTACTATGATCTTGATGAAGAAATACTATGTAGAGTCGTGACTGCTGAGACAAATAGAAACCAAACCTCAATAATACCTGTAATACCACAAAACTTAATAATACCTGCATTTGAATATTTTCATTCAGATATAGGTGGACACTTAGGAGTAACGAAAACTTTCCATAAATGAAAACAATATTTTTACGTGCCGTCGGCAATAACAAAACTTAAAGAATTTGTAAGTACATGCGAAGCGTGTAACTTAAGATAAATCCCCCAAGCTTATCCTAATCCTCCAATGGGAAGAGTCCCGGTAGCAAAATACCCCTTCGATATTATCTCATTTGACTTATACGGAACCAGCGGAGGCTTGCCTGTTTCCAGCAGAGGCCATACTTGTGTTCTTTCGGTTATAGATCACTTTTCAGGATTTACTTTTGCAAAAGCATCAAAAAATCAAGGTGCTTACGCCACCAGTAAGGCAATAGCGAAATTATTTTTACAATTTGGCGTTCCAAATAAGGCTTTAAGTGACAATGGAAGCAATTTTTGTTTCAAAAGTAACAAAAGACAAAATTAGTTTTCTTAATATAGAGAAAATGGTGACAGCTCCGTACCACCCACAAGCTAATGTTAAAATAGAAAATAGGCATAAAATATTTTCGAACATCTTAAGTAATTATACAAAAGACAATAGGAACGACTGGGATCATTCTTACCTTATTTAACTAACGTAATCAACACTGCTTATTCAGAAACAACCAAAGACAATCCATTTTATTTACCTTTTGGTCGTGATTTTAGAATCCCGTATAATGAGATTATTGAATCTCGGCAGTATTATAATAACTCGGAGGATTACAAACAAGAATTCATAAATAGGATGAGGAAAACTTATAAGGAAATAGTGAGGCAAGAGTTGGAAAAATGTAAAATAAACCAAGAGCTAAGAAACCAACCCAAAGTAAAGGGGAGTATAGATTTTAAGATAGGAGACTGCGGAGACTACCTAAGGGACGAGGCAAAAACGGAAGGCAAAAAACTTTACAACAAATATTCTGGACCGTACAGAATAGTCAAAAAGTACGATAACGATATATATTTTTAAATATAAAACCCCGATAGTGGAAGAACTTACAAGGCGCATGTTAGCCAAATAAAAAGAGCCAAATTTCCAGAGAGATGGGTATCACATCCCTCCTACAGATTCGTCAGATGCAGAAAATGAGCCCCCTAAATCAAGATTGGCAGAGCTAAAACCCTTTAATTTCAAGCAAGACTATTTCGAGAATGAGAGCGATGAGAAAAACTTTGAAGAATTTTTAGCTATGAAAAATCTAGTTATTCCCAAGAAAAAATCCCAAATACAAGTAAGAATAAAAAATCCAAAAGATCCAAAAAGTTCATCACCGGAGAGTGCAGGAGAATTAGATTATACAATATCTCCAAAAACCCAATTTTTCCCGGATAGAATTTTGAACCCATGTCCCCCCAAAAGATTTCCAGACGATATGGTTTCCCCTGCAACACCGATAGAAAGGCCCCTGTCTTTACAGGAGGAATTAAACAGAGCTGTAGAAACCCCCGGTATTACTGTAAAGAAAACTCCTCCCAAAGATTTAACTAAAACAAGCCTGCGAGAAGCTATGGATTTAATAAATTTCCCCATAACAAACGAGTCAAAGTGCATTGCCCGAGAATAAAACTCCCAAGGATGACCAACAAGGAAAATATCATGATATAACTGTGTCCAAGGTCAAGCCTAAACAGTGGACTTCATGGAGGGAAACCCTAGTGCAAAAAATGCCCCATCCCCCTAAAGACATGGCATTCATACTTTGGAGGAACCCTGCAAAAACTATTGATTCCTCCCAAAGCTCTCAAGAATCTTTCAAATCTCCCGAGTTGAAAACTCAAGGCGAGGATTTAGGGAATAAACCTTCTACTTCCAGAGGAGTAGAAATTTACGAAGGAAGGGGAGGTGATACCTCAAAAATGCAAGGTGCAACTTCTAAAACTTATGATACAGAATCATCGGAAACTAGTTCCGAAGAGTCTGACGGCCAATCAGACCATATAGTAGTTAAAGAAATAGGAAAATCAAGACCGACTTCAGCAGCCGCACACGCGAAGGAAACAAAATTAAAAGGGCACGAATGTTTGAAAAAACAATAAAAAAAGTTTGATCTTATTTCGCAGGCAGCAGAACCGAAAAAGAAAAAAACCGCAAGAAACAGAAGAGAAAACACAACACAGTCAGGCAGAACGGTTAAAAAACCTGACAGATGGAAATATCCCTAATTAATGTAAAGACAAATTTCAAATCCCTTACGAAAATAAACTTGTGATCCACCATAATAAATTTAACAGTGTGCAAGTAAAGTTAACCAATTCAATATTAATGAAAAAAAAATAATAACAATAATACGAGTGATGTCAAAACATTGGTGATCAGAGAGAAAGGCCCAAAGTAGGAAGTTCGTGGTCGGCTGAGAACGACAAGTGGTGTTGGACCACGTTTTGTGGGAAGCCTGGGGAGGAACTCAAAGCCCATGCAGCTTTTAATTTGTTGGGTTTTGGCGGTCCCCTCGGATTTTCTATGAAAAATCGACCCAGGTCCTAACAAGGATTGATGTCATCAAAAACAAAAAAAAACTACCAGTACAGAAGCGTCTAATTATGAGCTGATCATGTTCGTATATATGAACTGAATCATAAGGATCATGAATTCCGTTCCCTGGGATCCAGTTCATATTTATGAACACTATCATGATCTCTGTTCCATGAGAAACTATTGGTCCTATACCTGAACATGATCGTGGAGTGTCCTAACTGAGTATTTTCAGATCATGACAATGGAATCAAGACCTATTCGAAAGGCGATAATTGATACTGAGTTCATTACCATAACGAACGCTAAGGAAAACATTATATATTCTGCAGCTATGTTAGTCGTGGACGAACAAGGAAATCAGATATATGAGAAAGAATGGGACTTAACCTACAACCTTAAAGGGTATGCACCCCACACTTATAAGTATGGTTTAGCACTCGCGAATACCCTCAAGTATCGTCCGGCTAGAGGGGAAGTCAAAACAAAATATAGAAGAAGAAGTGCGAAACAACTTGGCTGTTTACAATTACTGATAAGACGCCTACAAAAGAACCTCAATGTCAAGTATTTCTATTCCAAGGGACCCACTCAAACAGACCTATTACTTCTCGATAAATGCAGAGCCCCCAAAATTTGCTATAACCTCGAAAAATTCCCAATGTGTCAAATATGAAGGCATACATCATCCTTTAGCAGAAATTCAATATCACAAACAATTTTTATTTGACCCTGAATCTGAAGAATACAAATCCCTTGGTAGTAAATTATTTCTGAAACGTACGAAAACTTACCAAAGAAAAGAGACGCCTATAAAAATAATAAAAAGAAAATTAAGAGAAGATTCTAAATTCAAAACTACCTGTTAGTAGGTAACTGTGGAAGAAATTAATCCCATATATATGAAATATTTTGTCTTAGTGCAGATTATAATTATTTTAGGCCTACACAAAAAAATAGGATACCAGTGTAATTATGTGCTGCACGCTTACTTATTCATGTGTTTCTTACTCAAGAAATATAATGTAAAATTAAATTGTCTTGTGATTATTAGCTACGCTTTAAAGTTATATCTCAACCAGTCATAGAGGTGTATCACGACCAGAATAAAGCTCGGAAGTCCTAACTTTACTTTCCTAACCTATCTAATCCTAAAATATTTATTTTGTTTTACGCCTACAAATCAGTTTTCTTTGGCCAATGCCACAAAATGATTATATAATAAAAAATAACCTAAGTTAAAAAAAATTAGAGTGCCTTTAAAAAAAAATATAATAATAACAAAGCAGTAAACAAACGAATTTTGCAAAAAATGGGTAATATTAATGATAAATTCATTCTAGAAACAAACAATAAGATGAGGCTTAAGAATATCATCATAATCCTCTTTGTTCACGCAGTGGCCCAAGATATTGTAAAAAATGGAGTAATATTCAAGCATGAAAATACATTGCTAGCTAGCCATGACGCATGGAAGATCTTTATGAAATTGGACCCCAAACCCTTCGAGACCCTGTTTCAACAAGTAACAAGACTAGAAAAAAAACACGAATGAACTCAAAGAATCAATATTTCAATTCCTTAGATCGAACAAAGGACCACAGGCCAGTAAAATAATGCACAGTAAAGATAATAAAGAGTTTCCAACTTTAGTTGTCCCCAAACTAAAATCAAAATTCGTAATAGATGACTTTGATGAGAAAAGGACAGAAATTGACATGGCACTTGGAACAAGCACCAAGGAAGGCAGAAGGAATAGATTGGCGGATAATATTGAATACTTATCGAGAGACGTTGCTAAAACGAAATCAATACAAAACCCTAAATTACTGACTACAAGGAAAGGAAAACCTTATGATGGAAATAACGCAATGATAGACGAACAACCATTACCCAATCTAAATGAGAAAAGCGCCCAAAGAGTTTCAACTCATCAAGCCTACTTAATACTATATAGACAAAGACTACAAGCCTTATTTGAATTATTCAATACGGAAATACAAAAATTAAAACAAAGTACCACGAAGATTTTCGAAGTATTCTTTCGAAGAAATAAATACCGTAGGTCTACAGGCCTAATTCCCATCATCGGAGAACTCGCCTCCCGCCTTTTCGGTTTGACAACAAAGGAAGACCTAAACAGCCTGAGGGAAAGTGTAAGAAAGTTGAATAATGCCATGAACGTAACATTACACGTTCAGGAGATACAAGCCAGTGTAGCAAATTACCAGAGAGATAAAATTGAAATGATATCTAAGAGAATCTCAAAAACTATAAACGTAATGAATTATTTAAGGAACGAAGTGGACGGTGTGGTGATAAACGCGAGCTTTACCATGGTATCACTTGATACAATTACCATGTCACTACTAAATTTGGCGACATATGTTAGCAAGTTCGAGTTCGCATTATTTGCCCTCACGGGAGGAACTTTGTCCTACGACCTAGTAGATCCTTCTAGCCTAAAAAATATGTTAGACAAAATAAAAACGCACCTAACGTTTGGTTTACATTTACCCATAGAGCCAGAAGTATCAAATTTATTCCTTTACTATACTAAATTAAAGGTCCACGTCACGGAAATAAATGAACAGCTATTTGCAGTAGTAACAATTCCATTGATAAATCAACAATCCGTTTACGACCTGTACAAAATTTCGACCTTCCCTGCTAACACAAAGAAGACGAATTCATTTATGACTATCACGCCTGAAGCAGTGTAGTTGCTTGTTGATCAAGAAAGACGAAAATACGCCCTAGCCACTCCACAAGATTTAAAAGAGTGCGTACTATTCAAAAACTTAGTATGCCAACTTACGTTATCTATATATAATGTCAAGTCTGGATCCTGTATGTTAGATATATTTTTGAAAGACATCCAACAGGAAGAAACACCGAATTCATGCGAAGCCGTAATAGGAAGTACTAAGCGAGAAATATTCATACACCTTAGAAGTGATCTTTGGTTATTTTCTGTTCCAAGAGAAACTGTTGGAACTTTGTCTTGTTATAATAATACAGAAAAAATAGACCCAAGTTACAAAACAGAATTACTGTTACAAAATGTGGGTACGATAACCATAAAACAAGGGTGTCGGCTCGTAACTCAAGAGTCAACTGTTCGAACGCCGTTAATTACCACGAGCACAAAAATAATAAGTCCCAAATAACCAACTTCAAGGCAATTAACCTGTCGTACACTATTCCCAACATAGAAAACGAGGAAATTAAAACCTTGATATGGTCCAAAATAGAAAAGAATAAAGGAAAATAAGGCTTACAAAAATAAGAGAAGCATTAGATTCCCAGATTCCCCTATTTACAAATGAAGACCAGAGATTAACGTATGTGAATAATAGATACGGATTGTTCTCAACCAATTTCTGGTGGAACATACTATTGGCCGTATGTTTCGTATTCGCGACTTCCCTGACCATAAGAACCCTATTGACTTTTAATTACGGAAAAATCCTGAGACTAAGAAGGCGAAAACCAAGAGAAGAACACGGGGAAACAGCTGAAATGCAGAGGTTAAACCCGGAACCCCATGAGAACGTCTAAGCCAAGAAAAAAGGGAAGACATTAGAAAACGAGTGGGTATAGAGGTCTCCATTCGTCCTTGCTATGTCTTGTTCCCTCATTGTAAGTTGTTTACGTAAAACCGTGTGGTTATCACGCTGCAACATGCGTTTCTTAAACAGCACGGACGTGCGTGAACAATGCTGGCATGAAAAATATTGTAAAATTAGACCTCAAAATTAATCATGTAGCATAAACTCTGTTTAAATGGTTATTTTAAATCTAATGTAAAATTAGCTAAGTGTTTAAAGAAGTTAAAATAAAGTGTATGTAGTAGTATATATTAGAAAGCATAATAAGAGACCACACTTAAAGTTAAACAATCAATCTTTTATATTTTCGTTAGGCTATAACAACTTAGAAGAAACTTCTATGTATTGAATTTCCCAATGGGAACTTTACATATATATTTCAATCAACATGATAAAAATTTCGTTTTGTGTACTAATATTAGTGTATTGATTTAACTCTGTCTCGTAGCGTAAAATTCATGTACCCAATCGATACGTGACTTATTTGTACTATGAGTGTTTACTTTAAATAACGTGTGATTCTGCCTCGTTATTTTTATTACAGGAAGTGGATTGACATATTGGATATCGAGCATTACAATGAGTTGTCCAGTGCAGATACAATCTAGTAGCATCTATTTGCATCATACCTCAACCAACGAAGAGTACTCAGCATACACTCCACGCAATTTTCATCCCAGCTTCGTCTACGAAAACAACAGTTACCTTTGATCGTTGTTTCCTCGACCATGAACCATATTACGTATCAGGTAACATTATATTTGAATCTCAGTATGCAGTGCAATATCGGACTATATAATCACATAAATTCTGAGAACCCCATCGATCAGTACAAGATATAAGTACATAAATATCGCCTTTGATAATCATTATGGACCCATATACCATATGACCGTATAGTTATGATATTTGATAACCCCAAAAACTATTTATGTGTCACAAACTCACGCGTCGAATCCCTTTCGACCATCTCTCGGAACCCATCCTATCCCCTCTGTGTGGAAAGTTCATATCTCTGTTATCCCATAAATGTTACGAGATAATTTCTGAAAAATGGACCTGGAAACCAAAATTAACCCCAGTGACCAACCCCTCAGTGACAATATGCCCCTCCCACAAGTTAAAGACAATATGTTGAAGGAGTCACTATAGTTTGATGTCGACCTGTTCCAAATCCAAACTTCAATTCCCCCGTGATTAACCTAGGAATCACCGCAAAGGTTAATAGACGCAAGCCATGAGCTAAAAATTTTATAAGAGACACAAATGAACAATTTTATACGAGAATACATCCTCTATGTGCCTCAAAATATCCCAAAAATGATATGCTGAGAAGAAAATAAACGCACTCCCAGTGTTCGACCCCTTAATGATAAGGCACCCTATGAACTGTCAAAAAGCAGGTGCGAATGAACTCTGATAGCATATTCCCACACCTGTAGTTGGAAGCATCATTTCCCAATTGACAATTAGAGAAAACTCGTCGTGTGAACACAATCATGCTCGAACTGTTCCCTGAAGAAACTATATTGTAAGTGCTTTAAAAATTTTGCCAAGACGAAAAGAGTGAAGGACAATAATTACAACAGAAGGATTAAGTACGCTAAAGACTCGAATGGTGATGAAATAGATGTGAATTTACATATGTTACTTCTTAATAACTTTGATAACTCAAAAATCCCAATATCCTATCATTAACGTTGCGCAGCAAACATCCCCAGTGAAAGTGTTTTGATGTTACCAGTGAACATGGTAAACCCAATATTGTGTGTTTTAAATCGTTCTTATATGTAGTGTTAGATGTTCAGATAGAGTTATGTGTAGCGTTCTCGTGCTATTCACTTAATATAGCGTAGATAGAAAGAAGTGTGCCCTATAGACAGCAAACCAAAAAAAACAAGTAAAAGGTGAATTCTCAAAAAAAACTTATGTAAAGGTAGAATAGCCCCAACCTTGTTGGAAACGTAAAAGTAATCAGTGTTAGATGTAGAAAAAAAATCTTTAGTATAGTAGCTAGCCTAGAACCATGAATAATCTTAGTCCAGTAGATGAATTTTAGATAGGGATGTAGAATAAAATAAGAAGAGTAATAGAGAAAATTTTTAGCACTCCTGAGTAAGCCAAAATATAAACATGAAATAATACAATGTCAATCAAAATTATGTAGAATAAATAGTTAATAAATTGCGAACATTTCAAAAGCCCAAGGCAAGCAAATCCTAATGACGGGACGTCATTAATTAATGGGAAGGGTAATATGTGCCGTGAGTAAAATGATATATTTAAAATACAAAGAATAAAGTTCCTTCTTTCTAAAGATAATTCCGACTTCCTCTAATTAAGTTTAAATCTAGTTTCAAAAAGGAAGAAAAGTCCTTAATCAGCAAAGAGAAAAATTGCAGTTAGCCTCAGATAAAGAACCAGTTTTGGATTTCGCTAAGATAGTGGGCAATAAAAAAGATGCTACACACAATATTTCTAAGGAAGTTTAAATTATAAGAGCCGTGTGAACGTTTGAATCATCAGAAATAATTAAGACAGATTATTGGACGGAGGGTTTGGCCCGGCTGAGGACTTAGGCCAATCGTGGGGTAGCTCCCACGGCACATGATCAGGACTTAGAATATATAGTGAAAAAAAGTGTTTTTCGTGCTCTCATTATATAGACAGAATTATTTTGGCGTTCAAGCTCTGCAATTCTATCATTGTTGTTATCTCAGTCACCGTTGTTGTCATTTGAAGTGACCCACTGCTGTTCACCTAAATATGTAAGTCTCAATAAATCTATTGCTTTTTACCTGTGTTTATTTCATTTTATATGTCTGTATCTAGTCTAACGACAGGTAATTAGTTCGCATATCTCCAAGGTACGTTCCCAGGAATCTGATCTCCAGATAGCTCGAGGAAAAGAGGTCACATTTATATGGCTACACATTTTATTTTCTCTCAATAATTGAGGGTGGCACGATCATAAATTTACTTCACTTCCCATTGCTGTGGCGCAGGCCTTGATGGCACAATCTTTAGCGCTATAAGCGGCGCTATCGGAGAACTTATAAGGTGTAAGTTCACAGCTTCAAAGTACGATATTAGATTTGACGCGGTCAATATTTATGACCACAATAAAGCCCAGTCCTTTCTTTTATAGCCACAAAATTTCATTTATCGCTACACTTGTGATATGATCTTTGGACTTTTTTTTTAATAAAATGACTGTCTCAATTTTATTTAATTGATGTATTTCGTGAAAATACGACGTGTTAGGGGGGGGGGCAGCTGCATTCTAATCTCTTTGACTCTTAAAAGGGCACTAGAAATTCAGAGGACAATCCAATGAGTCGCCTCCGAAGTTTATACAACCACTCCTTTTCTTATAAACATTTCTATACCCACGGGGCATAACTTATAACCCTTGCCCTGAGAGGTCTGAGAAGGGGGTGTCTTCCTAAAAGACATAATTTCTGGACCCTTGAACTACAATTAACAAAATTGCTATCTCCAAGTTTTGATTGGATGTCTTTTGGGAAATGATAAGCATGGCGTAGGCTACTTGCTCTCAAATCACTTTTGACTCTTAAAATGGGCACTAAAAATTTCAATTTCACATCAAATGAGCCTCAACTGAAGTCTATGTGACTACACATTCCATAAAAACTTTATGTGACCCTAGGGGTTTGACTTGCAACCCTAAGTCCAGAGCAAGAGGGGGGTCAACCCAAGAGGCATTGTTATATGTTTTTTGGACAATTTTGAGCAAAATCGCTATCTCACAATTTTAATCAGATTCTTTGGTGAAGAGGAGTAGAAGGGGGAGGGGGAGGGGGAGGGGGATAGGTGCCCTCTATCACTTTTGACACTTAAAAGGGAGCTAGAATTTCCAATTTTTAACTAAATGAGCCTCCTCTAAATTTTATACAATCATCCCTTCTATTAAAACTTAAATACCCCTGGGAATTACCTACAACCTTTGCCTCAGGTTCTGATTTTGTTTTTCAACCCTAAAAGCCCTATTATATGACATTTTGACTATTTTAAATAAAATGGCTGTCACAAATTACTATTTGATGCATTTCAGGACAATAAGATGTGTGTGTGTTGGGGGGGGGGTAGGTGTCTTCTGATCATGTTGACTCTTAAAAAGAGTACTAGAGGTTCTGATTACCAATCCAATGATCCCCCTATAAAATTTATATGACCGCGCTTTATATAAAAACCTTATATAACCCCATGGCATAACTTACAACCCTTGCCATGAGAGCTGGGCAGATTCTTTATCCTCAAAGACATAATTTCCGGACCTTTCAACTACGCCAAACAATGTGACTATCTCAAAATTTTGATTGGAAATGTTTGGGGAATGATGGGCTTGGGGAGGTTCATTTGCCCTCCGATCACTTTTGACTAATAAAAAGGGGCAGCATTCCTCTCAATTTCCATTTGAATGAGCCTTTTTTTAAGGTTCTACGACAACACTTTTTATTAAAACCCTTATATTCCACAAGGATATTACTTACAACCCTTCTCCTCAGGGCTATTGTACGGGGTGTCATTTTCAAATACATAATTTCCAGACCTTTTAACTACGTCAAACACAATGGCTATATCAAAATGTTAATTGAAGTGTTTTGGGAAATGATGTGTGTAGGGAGGACGAATATACCCTTCAATCACTTTCGGTTATTATAAAGGGGACTAGCCCTCTCAATTCCCAATCGATCGAACCCTTTTGGAAGTTTCTACGACAATGCTTTCTTTAAAAATCTTATAAAACCATATGGCACAGCTTGCTAGCTTTGACCTGAGGGCAGGGGGGGGGGGGTGTTATCCTCAAAGACATTTTTTCCAGACCTTTCATTCAAGTTGAATTATAGTTGTGTTTTTGGAAATGGTGGGCGTATGAGGGAGAATTAGTTGCCCTCCAACAACGTTCGACAATTAAAAAGGGCACTGGCCCTCTCAAGCCTCAATCGAATGAGTCATTTTTGAAGTTTTTACGACATGGTTTCGTATAAAAACATTGTTTGCCCCTGGGACACAACTTACAACCTTTGCCTTGAGGGCTGTAGGGGGGGGGTTGTCATCCTCTAGGACAAAAGGGACCCAGATTCCAGACCTTTCAACTACGTTGAACAAAACCTCAAAATTTGGATTGGATGTGTTTGGAGAAATGGTCGGTGTGGGAGGAGGTTAGTTGTCCTCCAAATACTTTCGACTATTAAAAAGGGACCCTTTCAATGTTCAATCGGATGAGTCCCTTTTGAATTATCTACAACAACTTTTTTTTTAAATTAATCGTTGTAAAATGTCAACCAGTAAATCTTCTAGACTTGGGATACAGGTCTAATAAAGAGTGGAATTTGGCCATTAAGACAACTGAGCTTGCTTACTCTGGAATCTAATATACAACTGTTCATCACCAGGTTAAATGTTAACAAGACTAAAACTTCCAATAACGTAAAACCTTCTTAAGAAACCATTCAATGTAAATACTAAACTATCCAGGCAAAGACTAGAAAAGATATTTAAAGCTATTGGCAAATTAATTTAAGGAACTATCCCCATGATTTAACCTCGCTTCTCAGCACATGCCAGAAAAAGAATTGGATACAGGTCATATTCAAACGGAACACCACAAAATTTTTCACAGGGGGAAGAAAAACGACATCAATTGTTATTTTCATCTGTCTTTCAGGAAAACATATTAAAAAACTCACACCTTTCAAACAAAGCATTCTCACCTACGCAGTAAAATTATAAGATATACCATATCAGGAGTATTGGGGCCTTACTACTTTTTGTGACACCCATACAGACTACTCTTTTCTTTCTTACGTTCAAGAAGAATGTTTAAAGGCGAAATCCTCTTTTGGCAACCAGGTGTCACATTTCTCTGCAAATTTTCACCCCTGGCAAGATTCCCAGGATTCTAGTTGATGGTTATGATGTTTTTTGGTTATGTTGTTTGATGGTTTTGTTGTTTGTTGGTTATTTTGATGTTTTGTTGATGCTATGTTGATGTTGTTTGATGGTTATGTTGTTTCTTGGTTATGTTGCTGTTTGTTGATTGTTGGCTATTAGTGTTGGCTGTTTTGTTTGATGGTTATGTTATGTTGTTTTTTGGGTATGTTTGTTGGTTATGTTTTTATATTTGTTGGTTATGTTTTTGTGTTGATGGTTTTGTTGTTAGATGTTATATTGTGTTGATGTTATGTTATGTTGTTATTTTATGTTTATATTGTTTGATTGTTATTGCTGGTTATTTTATGTTGATGTTGTTTCATGATTATGTTGTTTTTTTGGTTATGTTTAATGGTTATGTTGTTATGTTGATGGTTATGTGGTTTGATGTTATGTTATGTTGATGTTATGTTATGTTGTTATGTTATGTTGATGTTGTTTGATGGTTATTATTGGTTATGTTATGTTGATGTTGTTTCATGGTTATGTTGTTTCTTGGTTAGGTTTGTTGGTTATGTTTTTATGTTGATGGTTATGTTGTTAGATGTTATGTTATGTTGATGTTATGTTATGTTGATTTTGTTTCATGGTTATGTTGTTTCTTGGTTATGTTATGTTTTTTGGCTATGTTGTTTGATGTTTTCTTTGTTTTGTTGATGTTTGTTATGTTTGCAGGAAATATTTGAAATAAATTGTATTACTAGCGCATGTCATGTTTATAGACAAAGTTCCCAGGTGGCTGAAATCCCCTACGATGACAAATCCCTCAGGTGCTTGAACTCCCCTGCGTTGTTTCTAGGCATCATTCCCGCCCTTGGCAAGAGTCCAAAGGTTAGGACAGGTGTTTATTCCATGACATACTCCTTTTCCCTGTTTCTAGGTGAAATTTCCAAGTGTTTCAAATACTTGGAATGTGGTCCGTATAATACGCAAGTTTTAATAACAACTGAAGCTCCTAACCCCTCACCTGTGTTTCAAGCGCATGCCCTTTTGACGTCACGGTACATACCCCAGTTTCAAGCGCACGTTACACCATGCGCCATACCCTCGCCTTTAAAGGGTCAGATAAGTGAAGCTACCAACCCCTTGCACCTGCAGAGTACAGTCACTGGTTCTATTAAAATGAAAACAGTTGCCAAGACTCCATGACACACCCCTCTGGATTCCAATGACGTTATACGACTAACCCCGTTTCAAACGGATAGATTTGTACTTTGTGACAGGAATCCATAGGGGAATCCCCGCTTGTAATGTAACGACATCCGAAACCCCCGAATCATTCTTTTTTCATTAACTTAATGGCGGTACACACTTTATGTAATGATTGCGCATTCATCACGGCCATATAATACCATTTTGACATTTTTCACCCAAAAAGCCTTTGTTTTTCGGCGTTTCATTTTTCGCTCGAAACACCTTTCATTTTCTTTCTAGAGTTCTTGACCCCACTAGGACTCGAAAGGTCATTCCCTTCCAATAGTACAGCGCCCCAAGCAAGTCGATCATGAAACCTTTGTCAATATTTTGTATCTTGAACCGTATTCTAAAAATAAATTATTGCACGACACCGGAGTCTATCAAATTTGGCAGTAAACTTGCCGTTATAACGAGTGTCAAAAATGGGAAATCTCGCTAATATCAGATCACCCAGAGGATGGGAGAGGGCTAGGTGTCTCCTGGGTGAAATTCCCGGGTAGTGCGGAGTATTTTGTGGGGCATTACGAATGGCTTGGGATGCAAAAATAAAACTTGAATCAGAAGATTCAGAACCATAATTTTTATTGGAAAATACATGAAATATTTCTTGGGGGAGATGTAGCGTTGTCATGGGGATGTTTAATATCATCCATAATTTACCAAGATGGTATGCATTGTTATTGACTTGTATACTCTAGAGCTTAAAGATAAGGTAGGAGGCGGAACCTATTATTAGGATATTTTTAAATATTCATAAATTTATCTTAATGAAAAAGGGGTATTTCCTTAAAAGCTCTTTATATTTCTTAAATTCCATCTAATATCATCCCCCCCCACCCTCCGGGGTTGCAGACTAGAAATCTTGGTTTTTTATAATAGATGGTTCTTTTTTGCGTATAAGATAATATGACATTTTCATCTTTTATTTTTTAGTCGCGTTTTTTAGCTGTCATTTTTATGTTTTTTAGCTTGTCAATTTGTTTTTATTTTCATTTTTCTGTGTTTTTAAGACGTAGTCTTTAGCAAGAGTAAGACACGCATTTATGCTTTACTAACATCTTGAAAGCAAATGTCCCCCTCGGAGTCTATCAAATGTGGCGGTAGACACGCCGTTTTAATGAATGTCAAAAAATAGAGAATCTCAGGTGTTGTGGAATAGTTTATTTTTAGAATATGGCTCAAGATAGAAAATATTGGCAAAGGTTTCATGGTCGACTTGCTTTGGGTGCTTTACCATTGGAAGAGAACGACCTTTCGAGTCCTGGCGGGGTCAAGAACTCTAGAAAAAAAGTGAAAGGTGTTTCGAGCGGAAAGTGAAACGCCAAAAAAAGAAAAGCTTTGGGGCGAAAAAGTCAGAATGGTTTTATCTGGCAGTGATGGATGCGCAATCATTACATAAAGTGTGTTCCGCCATTAAGTTAAGTAAAAAAGAATGCTTTGGGGGTTTCGGGTGTCGTTACATTACAAGCAGGGATTTCCCCATGGGTTCCTGTCGCAAAGTACATATCTATCCGTTTGAAACAGGCTAAGTCGTTTGACGTCATAGGAGTCCAGAGGGGTACGTCATGGAGTCTTGGCAACTGTGTTCCCTTTAATAGAACCGGTGACTGCACTGTGCAGGTGCGAGGGGTTGATAGCTCCACTTATCTGACCCTTTAAAGGCAAGGGTGTGAAGCGTGGTGTAACATGTGCTTGAAATAAGTGTTTGTACCGTGACGTCAAAGGGCATGCGCTGGAAACGGGGGTGAGGGGTTAGGAGCTTTAGTTGTTATTAAAAGTTGTGTATTATACGGGCCACATTCCAAGTAGTTGAAACACTCGGAAATTTCGCCTAGAAACAGGGAAAAGGGGTGTGTAATGGAATAAACACCTGACCCAACCTTTGAACTCTTGCCAAAGGGCAGGAATGACGCTTAGAAACAGCGCAGGGGAGTTCAAGATCCTGGGGGGTTCGTCTGGAAACACATCGTAGGGGATTTCAGCCACCTGGAAATTTTGTCTAGAAACATGGCATGCACTAGTAACACAAATTTTTTCAAATATTTCCTGCAAACATAACAAACATCAGCAAAACAAAGAAACATCACACAACATAACCAGAAAACATAACATAACCAAGAAACAACATAACCATGAAACGACATCAGCACAACATAACCAACAATAACATAACATCAATATAACATAACATCAAACCACATAACATCAACATAACATAACATCTAACAACATAACCGTCAACATAAAAACATAACCAGCAAACATAACCAAGAAAACAACATAACCATGAAACAAAATCAACATAACATAACAACAATAACCATCAAATAACAGCAACATAACATAACAACATAACATAACATCAACATAACATAACATCGAACCACATAACCATCAACATAAAAACATAACCAACAAACATAACCAAGACACAACATAAAATAACCATCAAACCACATAGGCAACACACATAACCAACAATAAACAAACATAAAAATAACCAAGAAACAACATAACCATCAAACATCACCAATATAACATCAACATAACCAACAAACAACATAACTATCAAACAACATAACCAAGAAAAATCATAACCATCAACTAGAATCCTGGGAATTTTGCCAGGAGTGGAGATTTGCATAGAATTGCGGTACCTGGTCGCCAAAGAGTAAATCGCTGTTAAACATTCTTCTTGAACCTAAGGAAGAAAAGAGAAGTCCATATGGGCGTCACAGAAAGTTGTAAGGTCCCACTACTGTCAAGTTGCTTCTTAAAATTTAATATATTTAGTGGTTAAATTGCATTTTGGCACCGTACACCATCATGGGAGGATCATAGAAAAGAGGGCAAACGCAGCAGGGCTTATGCTCCTGATCTTTGGACAACTAACTCTACAAAGGATTGTCTTGACCGTGTGGGGGCATCCGCAGTACTGGGGACCTTCCAGTCCACTCTATTGCCACTTGATGTGTTTTGTCCCTCAAGGAAAATATAGCTTAGTAAAAGAAACAGGATTTGGTGGCTGTATTAGGGCTAAAAAGCCTCTTCCTAGCCAATTTTTTCTACTAAGGTTTGCCTCCCCGTAGTAGCATAATACTTGTAGGCACGAATATTTAATGAGTCGGAGGTAATATACTTGAGAATTTCTGTGCAGGATTTCAACTCCTGTTGACAGGAAAGCATCGTGAAGGGGTGAAAAGGAGTTCTTGCTGTTCAGTTCTAAGCCAACTTAAGTGCTTTCGTATATATATGTGTTGAATATGTGTTGGTCCCCATCCTGCTGGGGACCTTTACTTTTCGTCCTAAACCAGTATGGTCCCTACAGCAAACGATAAAGAATTTATTTTCTAAGGCAGGAAGGGTGGGGTACAAAGAAAAGGAGTATGGCAGAAGATAAATAAGAAATCTGCTAAGTCTCGTCTAGGCTGGGAAGGTATTAATAATAAAATGGGAATAACTCGTTTTATGAATAAAGGGACAAGGTATCAGTCATAATAGTGTATGCCTCTGACTGACAGAGAAAGTAGTAACTCAGAGATGAATTTTACTCACAGTAAAAGGAAAAAAATAGAAAGCGTCTCAAGTAGAAATATAATGTTTTTATTAGGAGGTTTTAACGCCCAGGTCAGTAGAAATAGGAATAGATGGTATCCTAACTTTGGTAAATTTGGTAAAGAAAAGAAAATAGTACTGGCTACAGACTGCTACAATTTTGTAGGTATAAGAATCAAGTTATAATCAATACAGTATCTGGTCATAAATTGGCCCATAAGACTCTAGAATATAAATTCGAACAGTTAAATTTTAAACTGTAGAGTTTAAAATTTAACAGTTTAGAAGTTGAATGGATTAATCTTAGGAAAATAATTTGTAAAGTTGTATTAGGAAACAAGGATTGGAACGCTACTAGGAATATTAGTGAAAATGTATTATGTTTAATAGACAGTAGAAGGGTGCAAGAATTTTCTGAATGTAGGATAGATTATATAAAAATAGGAAAATAAGAAGAATGAAAAGGAAGTGGAAAAAATAGTAAAATATCAACTACGGATGTGTTAAGTAGAGACCATGGACAAAATTGCTAGGGATCTACAAAATGCAGCTAGACGTCATAACAGAAGAACATTGTACTAGCAGGTTAATAAATTGACAGGGATTAGTCAATCTGGACTTGTCCCAGTTAAAACTAGGAACAGGGCCACATTTAATGATACGGAAGAAGTTCAAGAGAGATAGGCATAACATTTTGAGAATATGCTAAACCGAGATAGAGATACAAGTAAAGATAAAAAGCAAAATGAAAAAGTTTGTGACACCTTGGATGTGTAGGAAGATTTAATTTGTGAGAAGGAATTAGGGACATTACTTAGAGGATTAAAAAATAACAAGGCCCCATATTCTGATAGGTTGGTAAATAAGTTTCTTAAGTATGGGGGGGTCTCAGTTTAGAAATAAATTAATGAAGATTATTAATTTTATTTTTGAAAAAGAGGAAGTAATTAGATAATTTAAGAAAACTCTAAGTATACCCCTGCATAGGAAAGACGAAAATAGTGAGTCTGGTAATTATAGAGGCATTAGCCTGGTCTCTATATATAGTAAATTACTTATTATGATCACAATTTTAAACTGATAAATGCTCTAGATAAAATTTAAGAGAAGAACAGTGCGGAGAAGAAAATTCTGAGGATGTGTCGATCAAATTTTCACTCTTAGGTTAATAATTGAGAAGAACCTGAATCATCAAACACCGTTACTCTTCAGTTGGATAGATTGTGAGATTGCTTCTAATTTAGCTGATAGAAGAGCTTTAGCGCTGGTTTTGTTTTTGTATCTCATACCAGACAAATACACTAAAGTGATTAGTGCTCTGCACAAGAATCACACTGCTGTAGTTAAGGTAGGAATTGCGTTGAGTTGCAAAGTTTCGTAAAAAATTAGGAGTTAAGTTGGTTAATGTTCTATTAAGATTTATATGAATCATTTTAATGGACTTTGTCTGAAGGAGTCCAAGAATGGCCATCGGAAAACACAGAGTCAAATAGGGACTAAAAAAAGAAATTGGATTGAGCCGATGATTTTAACATCCTAATTGAAAATTGGAGCAATATAAATGAACTTTTAGAGATTTTGTTAGTTAAGAGTACTAAAATGAGATTGTTTTTTCACAGTTGAAATAAGTTTGGAAAAATAGAAAGACAAGTCTGCGCACCAAGATTGGAATAATTAAATAACAGTTATGACAGTGGTCAAATATGGTCCTGAGGCATGGGTGCTTAAAATAACGGAGGAAGATTCACTAGATGTTTTCCAGAGGAATTGCTTACGTATTATTTTGGTATCCGGCTGACTAACCATACTTCAAACAGTAGGCTGTATAAAAAGTGTTGTTCAATCCCACTTTCTAGGACTATTGTGAAAGATATGTTGAGATGGCTAGGGTAAGTTATGCGGATGAAGGATGACATATTACCAAGATTTTTTTTTTTGGCCAACCAATTTTAAATTGACAGAAAGCAGGTTGTCCATGGCCTAGTTGGGAGGATGTCGTAAAGAAATATTTAAGGGAAATGGAAACTTCCTTGTTGTATATAAAGAGGGAACCTTTGAATAGATTATCATGGAGGAGTAGTGTGCGTAGCTGTGTTGGCATTAGGCGGCTTGGTGCTATTTTGAGTTGTTAGTCGTAGCAGCATTGGTACTTAAGATCGAGGCCATTTTCCTGAATTAGGCCTGACACCTCTTATATGAAGCTAGATAAGTTGATTTTCTTTAGTTATTTTGAAAAGTCCGTGTCTCCTGAGACAAATTGATTAAAAATGGTTACATTGTAAAATTTACATAATGAGAGTCTTAACAGTTCTCACATTCCCTTTGTTTATCCTTTAGCAAACCAAATTTTTACTTTCCGCTCTTTTAGTCGATTCATTGCCTTGTGGTGGAAAATTGTGCTGATTCTCAGCTTCATTCATTATTCATATTTTGGATTTTAGTTCATGTACCAGTGGTTTTTTGCCGTGATATGTCCTAAGACAAGTCCAAACTGGAAAAACAGTTTATAGCTAGATTTAATTTCACATCAGAATAGCTTGGGCTCGAACAGTGACGTCCTATAAAAATATCAGTTAAAGTCCCAAAATCACAGCAGACTCTTGTGATTCTAGAGTTAAATTCAAAACCATATTACCAAAATATACAAAATATAACTTGGAAAACTTAGAATTAAAACCTAAATCCCTTTTGCTTTTTGTAAATGATCAACTTCATCGACATATCAAAATCTGAGATAAACTCTTTTAAGAAAGTACAAAGTGGCTTATACACCATGAAAACAAAAACAAAATTCGATTTAAAATTTGTAATTCCAGGCTACAGCTTCTAGTCTTACCTTCAATCCATGAGCCCAAATTTTTTCTCACTGTATTTCGCCCATTCTTCTTTATAAGAAAATCAAGGACTCCTGTGCTTTGAATTGATCGGTCGTTTGTACCATATTCTGGAAAATAGTAAGGGAAGATAGATTTAATAGGACTTAAAATAGTTAATATTAAAATAGTCACTTTTATATTAAAACCTATTATATCAAAATTTGAAAAAAAATTTGTCAGTATTCTCCAGAAAATTTAAATATGCTATAAAGGAGTGTCACTTCAATAAAAAGATCACTGCAAATTTTTATGGACAAGTTTGTCACAGATATGCATTAGAAATCTCGTAAAGAAGCTTTGCACCAATAATAGACATATACTCTTGTCTAATTTATACAAGTAGTAATCCATAACAAAACACGATGGTTCCTTACCTGTGACCATAACAAATACAATGGCGCCTGGCCTGTGGTAATTAAAAAATGGTGCCCTTCCTGTGGCCATATCAAATACAATGGCACCCCTGTCTGTTGCCTTAACAATCCAAATACACCCTACCCAGGGTCTTAATACTTAATAGCCCTCCCCCTAATGCTGCCCTCTTTTCCACTATAGGATGTTATATGTCATACCATGCCTACGATCATAATACCAGTCATCCCATGCCTACGTTGGTATCACCGGTCATCCCATGTCTATGTTAATTTAAAAGGTCGTTCTTCCAGTCATTTTCACTGAGTGGATATAAGGTTTGAACTTTAGATTTATTTAATAATAGTAGGAAAGTAGAGTTCAGAGAAATGACAGTAAGAATATTTTTTTTTTCCTCAAGTTTCATTTGACAAAAGCTACTTTACGATTGAAAATAATTGGTTTCTTTACATTGTTGTAAGTTGATAGTGGAGCGGACAGCAGCAACAGCAATGATACAAAGATAAGAGTACCAAAATTAGCAGTAGAAATTAAAAGGAGGTGTCGGCTAACCCTTGAATGAGATGAGATGCTCGCAAGAAACGTTCTATCATTGAGCAAATTGAAGTTGAAGGGAACAGTTGTGTTACGCAGCAAAAGTAAATGTAATGCATATATATATATATATATAGACTACAAGAAGCATAGACAATTGTGAAATATATTGAGAAAAATGAGTTGAATTAAAATTTAAGAAAGAGTAGGATATATATATGCTATTTTATTATTGAAATTTTGAAAATAAAAATGTTACTAAATAGAATTTTTTTTTTTATTAGATGTCATAATTGGCTATTAACTTTTTACTCTCTCTCTCACTCTCCTTGGAATCAATAGTCGATCAGCCTTAACGGGTACCCAAAATAAATTACTACTTTTCTTTATTGGAATATTAGTTAGTTTAAAACAAGCACTGTGAGAGTCAATAGCAAGAACTGAACAACGTGGACAGACAAAAATTAATGAAAGTCTCGTAGATTTTGAAAAATGATTAAATTTAAATGATGGGTATTAGAGATTGTTTGGGCAGGAAAGAATCTTCAGTCAAAGAATAATTGAAGATATAATGAAATATGAGTCTCCAGCTTTGAATTATGGCATGAGACTTATACCTAGAATCCTAATGCATTTATTCAATTCATTGATGTGTTGCTGGAGACAAAACAAAATAATATTGCACATCCCTTTGAAGATTACCCAGAGTTTCAAATGCTCCAAACACTTCTCTAGTGAGCCGATAAGTGTTCAGCTAAGGTGATTACTGGTACTAAACGTCTGTTTTCTTGAATATATTTTAGTTTGTGATCATCAGTGTTTGAGTGTTTGATTCAAGAGTCAAAATGTTCTAAAAAAATCCATTATCTTTGTACGTATTTGGTAGCTGGTCAACTTATGAGAACTGAAATAATGTTGACGAGTATGATGAAAAGAGTAGACTATGCTATCGATGTAGACTACACAGAGGATATGCGCTAAAAATTGAGGATTGTAATTCATGTATTCAAGAAGTTTCTAACTCTCACAATAGATGATTCCTACACTCTAAATGTCACTATGATAATTGTAATCGGTGGAAAATAGCTATCCTGGTATGATTGTAGAAAAACCTAAACGACATTCTAGTTTATTTCTAAGTGACTGGTATCGTCGTGGTGTTAAATTGTTCTAGGAAAAACAATCTGGTATACGCTCCATTTGTCGAATCACAAGAGAATCTGGTTACTCATTCATCTTTGTGAAGACAATGGTTATTATGATTAAAAATCTAAAGATTTTTATTTTGCTGTTACAGACAGTGAATCCTAATTTGAAAATACTTCTTGTGATATAATATTGAAAAGCAAAATGAAACACTTGAATTTTACAGTGCCAATAAAAAAAACAATCATTGACTTCACGAAGAGATACATTCAGAGTGAAGTTATATTGTACTATAAAGAATGCGATCCTTAGTTTTTGGTTAATGATCAATCTTTGTGAACCCAAATCATCTACCGCCACTAGTTGTTGCCGATAACTGCCTATACTTAGAAAAAAATCTAAATAAAAAGAAAGGACATTTTTAAACATATATTTTATATTGATAAAAAAAATTTACAAACATTATTATAATATTGAATCTTAGGGCACTAAAATAAGTATTATACAGCTATGAAAGTAAATATTTTACTAAGAAGTCATTCAGGCAAGAGCTGGCTAAATATTTGCTGAGAAATTCATAACAAGCATGACCACGACATCGGGAAATGAAATACTATAGTGCTTGAAAACCAAAGCTTTTGATCGTAAATTCTTGCACTCTCTTTTGTTTTGAAGAATATATTTTTCACTGCTTTCAATAAAGTAGTTGGTATACAGAGTGTAGAATGCAAATGTTAGGCCAAGAAGATCAAAAATTTTTATATTCTTTGCTGTTTGAAAGGTGAACAGCTCATTTCCATCCTTTATGTTTGATGGACTACTATTAACATTGATATTGATTTAACAGTTCACTATTGTTAACACTTAGAATTTTTTCAAGGAAATCCGAGGATATACTATAGGATTCACATTCAGACATGCACAGATCCAAGTTAGAGATGACATGAGATGAGATGGGTTTTATTTTCAACTAATAATTACATCATACTTAACTGGCACTTATCATATTTTTTAAATAACATTATCAACAAAATTGATACTTTGCTCATTTGATTTGTGTTCATTGTTTGAGGTCTGTTAATGGTTTGAGGAAAATCCTACCATCAGGGGTGGTTTCCAAACCCAAATTTTAATGGTTCGGCAAAGGTGCACTTTAAATTAACATTTTTCGTTCCTACAATACACATATCTTGAGTGTCAGATAAGTCCAATACAATGACACCATGAGCTTTGTAAACATTACATCGGTTATTCTGTTTTCAAATCGTTATGAATCTTGATCTAGGGATTGCATTGCCAACTCATAAAATCTTCTTTAGAATAATAAATCAAAAGGGGAAATATACAACGAGGCAAGTAGAAGTCAGGTGCACTGTCTATGAAAATGAAACGATTCATCCCACTGCTGCTACCTACACTTCTATCATGGATTATATTTTGCTTAAAACCGAGAAGGTCTCTCACACTATCGTAGAGAATAACTTTATCATTCTCAATGGAAAAAACCAATGTAAATATTGCCCTGTTCCATTTAAAAGTTAAATTCGCAGGCACCAATCTATCAGGTGGAGACGTTTCTACTGATTGCCCGAGACAAATCATTTACACTGCCAATTTCTCAGTATGGTAGATTGAGAAATGGGTATTCAGCAGAAATAAGTGATTCTATCTATTCTTCACTAAGGATCGGACAATCATGAGGTCAAATTTTTCTGTCATATGTACGATTTTCTCAGGATATCATGTGTTTTTTTTAAGAATACAATCTACAAGAGTAATTTCATACTTCCCATTGACCCTGATGGTAGTGGAGATTTCTGTTCTACAGTCACTCGTTTTATTCAAAAGATTGTACATAGGGTTAGAAACATTGCGCAAGAATGTCAAATAGAAATCATTGGGCATCGTGTATGTCTTCAACTCCTACCCAAGAATCAAAATCGGAGTCAAATCTTAGCCTACGAACAAGCACCTGTCTTTTTCCATTCTGAGTTCGAATCTTTGATATTATTTCAATTTTATAGATATCACTATCGTTTTTTGACTCTTTGAAGTTCATAGTCACAAGAACCGCCTAGAATCTCTTCATATTAGGTGTCTCGTAGACGATACGTTACATTGTTAGTGTCTAGAACCCTTGACACTTTAAAAAGTTTGGTGGACTATAGGTATTTTTCCTTCTCAAAAGCAGTAGTAGTTCAATTAATTCAAACTGTATCACCAACAGCAAATTATTTATTCATTTTCTCTTTAACATTACTTTGATTGGAACATTGCTTAAGAAAATGTTAAGTGTATAGTCTCCTCCTCGATGAACTTCCTAACAAGTATTGTTTGACCAAGATCGACGGAGGCTCTGATTCTAAATCTGCGTCATTTTGTCTAAATCATGAATAAAAGCAGGGGTATTTTTCAATCTACAATATCTTGAAATTGTAAGTCAAATAGGTCTTTTAGTTGTTTTGCCAATGCAAACCTATATTGAACCCTGAATATGATGCAGCATGTTTTATATTTCAACAACACCCGCTTTAAATATGGATTAACAAATTTTTTTATTCCGATCCGTTTGAATATTTCTATAGCAATTTGGCTCAAGAATTGTTTCTTGATTTTTGACTGCAATGCAACGGTATATGCATCACGAGCAAAGACGAGTTAAATATACTTGTACGATTTAATGTGACTATTTGAATCTAACCTACAGTCAAAATATCTCCTTGTATTATTTGCAAGGGGATAAAAGCTTTAGTTTTTCGATAGTGTTTACCACTAACCCTATTATTTCGATGTAGAGTGTAACTCAGTTTATTTTGTATATAGTCTCTCCTCACCCTTTTTGAAGTCTAGCGACTTGAGAATGTGAGGTGGGGCAACTTGGAGTCCCAATTTCACCAGAATTCTCACAAAACACGTTTCAGAAACTCAACCGTTTTTAACGCAAGTACATAGTAAGGTGTATGCTACCCTTTAGCATACTAGTGAGTGGTGATGATGGTGGTTAGTTAATATCAAGACGGCATAGCTTTCATCCCACCCCTGGTGTCATCGAATCATTTGATTAAAATTAAATTACTAAAAATTACTAGTCTTATATGTGTAGTATTTTCCGAGACCGATTTAAAATATTTTTCTACTTTTTAATGTTTGACTGCTGTGGCTATTCTCTATTATCCGTTTTAGAATTGCTTTATTGGCAGTAAGACTTTTTGGAAAGTTTTTTTTTGTAATTACAAATTTATATAGGTGATTGTCGAATATTAAAGCTTTTTACGATTTGTAGCCAAATCTGATATCCAATTAAGTATATCATAGCTTTTACCATGAATTACTATCTGATTCTTTTACTTCAATTTGAATGTGTTCACTTTTGATGAGACATGTCAAGAGTCTTTTACATTGCTCATGATATGATTGAAGCAATAGGTCCCCAACACTTTATGTTGGGGACCAATTGTTGTAGTTCCAGAATCTTGAGTCGTTCCCTTTTTGTCAATGACGCTAAAATTGACCTGTCTTACACCATTGGGTTTATGTTAGTCTACTCTTCGAAACACACTTTGAAAAAAAATAGTTTTTTATCATTTGCAATATTCTCATAGTTAATAAATTTGCTGAGATTGTCCTCAAGGTATTCCATTGGTGAAAGGAAGATCTTTGACGTTGTCAACTTGTAGAGATTAGTCATGTTTCTTAAAAAAAACTGTTTACATGTCGGGTAATAATTAGCATTAAAAGTGTAAAAATCTACCACCCGCTTGGAGAAGAAGTTTTCTTTTAAATTTTAAATATTTTCCTTGTTTTGACTGCTAGGGAACGTACTATGGAACGATGCTGCTTTGTCTGTTGTTTAGCTACTTCTGGTAGTTGAATATTGCCCTCATGTACACTTAAACAAAGCTCAGATATGAGACAATAATTTTTTTTCAACATCATGCTTGAGCATGTCTTTCTAGAAGCGCATGTTTTGAATTGCCTATTAAGGAAAATAAAGTTTTTACTTTCATGTAGTTTCTTCGGTGTCATAATTGCAGCTAATAACCTCTCTTACTCTTTACCAGAAAATATACGTTAATTTTTTGTCAAAATTTCTGTGACTACATTCAAATCTTCAGCTGTGCTCTGATTGAGATCCAGTGGAATGTAACCGTGGGGTGTATTTGTTGCCATGGGGTGTATTTCTATGTTATGATAAGAGTAGACAGTAATGAATTGTAGCTTCTCCTGAGACCATTGTTTAATGGATTCGGCTTAATCATCAGTAATCAACCGAGACATTTGTTTCATTACATTAAACACATAAAATCCCTATATAGATTTTGTGACTGTTGCAATAGTCTTTATTTTATCATAGGACTCATGCAAAAACTCTATGGCGATAGTAGATTTTTTCAGGATTTCTAAATACATATGATTACGATTTAGAAATTTTCGGTTTAAAGTGTCTTTTTGCCACACATTGATGGGCTGGCCCCAAAGAAATGATCTGAATTGAATTTTAAATTGATATATATTACTCTGATTGTCCACTTTGTCAACAGAGGGAATACAACTAACTTTAAAACGCATTTTGTCTATTGAAGATTAATAATAATTTCTCTTTCAGTCCTAATCATGCTTGCAGTGGTAGCCAGCATCGTAAAAAGAGACGATCACGTCCCACAGTAAAAATGAATTAGTCAATAACTCCTAAAATAAAAGGCAGATTACAACAAAAAGCGTACTATTTGAACCGTCTTATCCGAAAACCTTCTATAAAAACAGACAGCTCCTTGGCTTGAATAACGAAGAAAATCCATTGGCTTGAAAAATAAAGAAAAGTGGCTGGAAGCAAAACATTCTACGTCGATGGCATTTCCCCCCCCCCCCCTTTTTTTTTCCGCGGCTGATGGATATTGAAAAAATCAGATAGAACTGTTTATTGACTCATTTAGAAGGAAATCGGTGTATTTGAAACCCATTCGTAATAAACCAAATTATTTTTAAAAATAGATTCAATTTTGTACGACAATATAATAAGGAACAAACTCTTGCCTATAGTAACTTTTATAGACAACATAACAATAGTATTTGTTTATATTGGTAGTAATTTAAAACACTTTTTCCACAAAATAAGCTTTTCAAAGAAAAGTAAAGAACCCCATTAAAAAAAAAATTAGCAAAAATAAAATCAAATAATCTACCGAGCGTGAAACTACCACAAATCAACATCGATAAATAAATGAAACCCAAAACAAACAGAAATTACGATAAATAACCGAGTAAAACTCAAAACGAGCAGAAATTAACACGAGTAGGGCTCAAAACCAATATGCCATCCCAAAGCAAGAATATATTTACACTTTACTGAAAAATATAAATGTTTTTACTTTTACAGCTTTAATAAATCAAATAAAAGTAACATTTTGATTACTAAATATCTGTATATGTATTTTAAACTGTCAATCCACATTCATATGTATTTTTTTCAGTAAAGCGCAAATTATGTTCTGGCCTTGGGATGGCATAGGGTTTTTGAGCCCTACTCGTGTTAATTTCTGCTTTGGACACAAATATTAGTGTTTAATTTAGTTTCCTACCTCCTCTAGTTTACCTGAAATAGAAAACTTGAAACCATTCGCAAAAAAATCTGTTTACTTTCTTTGATAGCTTAGATACACTTACACTATTTTGATTTGGTTAAATTTTAAGAGCAGAAGTAGCCCATAAAGTAACCCTCAGTCATTCTTGGGAGCAGAAGTAACCCTCAGTCATTCTTGGGATACTGCTGAGATGCCTTATTGAGAATTAGCATCAACGCAGCGCATTTTGATTTGATCTTAAGGCAACATTTAGTTTTTAAACATAATAGGCAAATAGGAGCCTGGGCGTGGGAGAGGGACTATTTGCCCTCTAATCACTTTAGACTATTAGCCCTTTTTTAGCCCTTTTTATTTTCAATGTTATGAGCCCTTTTTGAAGTTCCTAAGACAACTCCTTCGATACGAAGTGCCCGGTTCTAAACAAAAATAAGAAAAAATAATATTACATTGTACCCCCATTGATGTTTACTATAAAAATGTCAAGCCTTCCAATAACTTTTGACTATCAAAAATGGCACTAAGCCTTTTAATTTTTAATCGAATGAGGCATTTTTGAGGTTCTACGACAACCCTTTCTATAAACAATAAACAAAAATTCTATAAACAAAAAATACTCCAAGGGTATACTCCTCACAGCCCTGAAGGCTGTGAGGGGATTGTCATCCTCAAAGACCTAATTTCCAAACTTTTCAACTACATTAAACAAAATGGCTATCTAAAAATTTTGATTGGATGTGTTTGGGGAAATGGTGGACGTGAGTGGGGCGTTAGTTGCTCTCCAACCACTTTCAATTTATTAAAAAAGTTAATAGCCCTTTTACTTTTCAATTGAATGAGCCCTTTTGAAGTTTCTACGACAAAACTTTCAATACAAACCTTATATGCCCCTAGGGTATAACTTATAACCGTTGCACTGAGGGCTGGAATTAGGTCTTTCATCCTCAAAGACCTAATTTCCAGAACTTTCAATTACGTGGAAGAAATTGCTATATCAAAATTTTGATTGGATGTGTTTGGGGAAATGGTGGGCATGAGAGGAGGGTTAGTTGCCCTGTAATCACTTCTGACAATTAAAAAGGGCACTAGCCCTTTCAATTTTTAATAGAATGAGCCCATTTTGAAGTTTCTACGACAACGCGTTCTATAAAAACCTTATATGGCCCAGGGCATATCTTACAACCCTTGACCTGAGGGCTGTGAGGGGTTTGTCATCCTCAAAGACATAATTTACGGACCTTTCAACTACGTTGAACAAAATGGCTATCTCAAATTGTATATTTTTGGGGAAATGCTGGGCGTGAGAGGAGGGCTACTTGACATCCAATCACTTTCGACTATTTGATGCGTATACTTCAATCACTTTCGACTATGAAAAAAGGCACAAACCCTTCTAATTTTTTAATCGAATGAGCCTTTTTTGAAGTTCCTACAACATCACTTTCTGTAAAAACCTTATATGCCCCAGGGCATAAATCACAACCCTTGCCCCGAGGTCTCTGAGGGGGTTTATCATCCTCAAAGACCTAATTTCAAAAACTTTTAAATACATTTAAAAAAATGGCGATCTAAATATTTTGATTGGATGTGTTTGGGAAAAAGATGGTCGTGAGAGGGGGGTTAGTTGCCCTTAAATTTCTTTCGACTATCAAAAGGGCACTATCCCTTTGAATTTAGCCCTTTCTGAA
Source organism: Artemia sinica (assembly GCA_027921565.1). Taxonomy (NCBI): domain Eukaryota; kingdom Metazoa; phylum Arthropoda; class Branchiopoda; order Anostraca; family Artemiidae; genus Artemia; species Artemia sinica. The sequence continues at coordinate 893,656 of JAPEVW010000052.1, read as the reverse complement.
GTTTCTATGAAAACGCTTTCTGTAAGAAAACTTGTGTGCACCCAGGTCATAACTTACTACCCTTGCCGTGAGGGCTGTGGGAGGGTTGTCATCCTTAAACACCTAATTTTCAGAACTTTTAACTACGTTGAAGAAAATGTCTATCTCAAAATTTAGATTGGATGTGTTTGGGGAAACGGTGGCGTGAGTTGGGGGCTAGTTACCCTCCAATCAATTTTAACATTATAAAAGAGCACTAGCTCTTTGAATTTCCAGTCGAACGACACTTTTTTCAAGTTTCTACGACAACGCTTTCTATAAAATCTTATGTGCTCCAGGGCATAACTTACATCCCTTGACCCGAGGGCTGTGAGGGGTTTGTAATCCTCAAAGACATAATTTTCCGGACCTTTTAACTACTTTGAACAAAATGGCTATCTCAAATTGTGTGTTTTTGGGGAAATGGTGGGCGTGAGAGGAGTGCTGCTTGACATCCAATCACTTTTGACTATTAAAAAGAGCACTAGCTGTTTTAATTTCCAATCGAATGACTACTTTTTGAAGTTTCTACGATAAAGCATTCTATGATAAAAAAACCTTATATGCCCCAAGGGCATAACTTATAACCCTTGCCCTGAGGGCTCTGGGGAAAGTGTCGTTCTCAAAAAGATAATTTCCAGACTTTTTAACTACGTCGAAAAAAATGACTATCTCACAATTTTGATTTGATGTGTTTGGAGAAAAGATTAGTGTGACAAGGGTGTTAGTTATACTTCAATCACTTTCGACTGTTAAAAAAGGCACAAGCCCTTCTAATTTTTTAATCGAATGAGCCTTTTTTGAAGTTCCTACAACATCACTTTCTATAAAAACCTTATATGCCCCCAGGGCATAACTTACAACCCTTTGCCCCGAGGGCTCTGAGGGGGTTTATCATCCTCAAAGACCTAATTTCTAAAACTTTTGAATACATTGAAAAAATGGCAATCTAAATACTTTGATTGGATGTGTTTTGGGAAAAGTTGGACGTGAGGGGGGGGGGGGGGGTAGTTGCCCTTAAATCACTTTCGACTGTTAAAAAGGGCACTAGCCCTTTTAATTTCCAGTCGAATTAGCCCTTTCTGAAGTTTCTATGAAAATGCTTTCTATAAGAAAACTTGTATGCCCGCAGGGCTTAACTTAATACCATTGCCCTGAGGGCTGTGGGAGGGTTGTCATCCTCAAACACCTAATTTCCAGCCCTTTCAACTACGTTGAACAAAATGTCTATATCAAAATTTAGATTGAATGTGTTTGGGGAAAAGGTGGGCATGAGTTGGGGGCTAGTTACCCTCCAATTAATTTTGATATAAAAAAGAGCACTAGTTCTTTGAACTTCCAATCTAACGAGCCTTTTTTGAAGTTTCTACGACAACGCTTTCTATAAAATCTTATGTGCCTACTCTGAACAAAATGGCTGTCTCAAAATTTTGATTGGATTTGTTTAGGCAAATGGTGGGTATGGAAGGGGTGTTAGTTGCCTTCCAATCGCTTTCCACTATTAAAAAGGGCACAAGCCACTCTAATTTCCAATCGAATGAGCCGTTTTTGAAGTTTCTACGACAACTCCTACGATACGAAGTGCCCTGATCTAGACCAAGAACCAAAAATAAATAATACATTGTGCCAACATCGTTCTTTACTTAGGCAGCGCTATTGCATTGCCTATGATATAAAGAATCGGTATATTTATTTTAAAAGTTTACATAAAGGATTGATATGGTTCATTCTGAATGGGGACTGTATAATTTTAATCTTATATAGCTGACACGTAGGAAATAATAGACTTAATTAGCTGTCTGATTCTTTGAAGCTCGTCTCTTGCTATTCTAAAGCAGAAAAAGTCTTAGGCTTTTTCCTTTTAGTAATAAGGGTTATATAAAGGATAAAAAAGGAGCTTATGCAGTCCGTTTTTTTTTTTCATCCGGGTGGCAGCGGAAGCTAGCAACTTAGTAAGAGACGATCACATCCAATACTAAGAAATACAGAAGCCCATAACTTCAAAATATAGAATCAGATCGAAACACAAACTATATTATTAGAACCCCTTTGTCCAGAACCCCAATGTAGGTAAGTTATAGTACCTTGGCTTGAATAAAAAGTAAAATGCATTGGCCTGATATACAAGACAAGTGGTTTGAACTACAATATTCTTCATCGAATGCATATATTTTTTTTTCTGTTCATTCATCTGATTTACGTGAAAGATCGATATAGTTCATTATGAATTATAGAAGGAATTCATATGGGGATTATGTATGTTTCATCGGTGTCATGGCTGTGGAGATGGCTGAAACCTAGTAAAGAACAAACCATAGTTTGCTACCGAGATGCTGAGCTAGTTTGCTGCCTGACTCTCTGAAGTTCATCTTTTACTATTCCAAATAAGAAAACGCCATGTGGGTTTTTAATGTTTGTAATTTTACATTGAATTACATAATGGATCGATATACCTTATTGTAAATGTGGATTATGTGAGAGATTGCTGAAATTTTTATACAAGGGATCGGTACAGTTAATATTCTAGTAAAGAACGATACCCATCATTAGAGAAATATTTTTAAATCTTGTTTTTTAACTTTTGTTTACTATAGGCAGTGGTTCGCCTCTTACTAGGTCATAGCAACTGCTTCAACTATGATATCAATGACATCGTATCTTATAGAAAATTACTACTTAAGACAACTATTACTAATTGTGATTATCACTGCTACTGGCAACAACTGCAAAACCTTGTCACTTTAACTAAAACTTGAGACTATTACAACTACTTGAGACTGCCCCCACAACTATTTGCAATTACTACTACTACCTGCAACCGCTACTAATACTTCTATTAAGAAAAATCAAAAGGCTGTGAGTGAATCAAGGTGGTCGAAATGGCTTAGATAAAATATAATCCAGGAACAGAACGAAAAAATTAAGTTAGTATTTTAGAGAAAGTTGAGGGGTTGTTAAACTGAACCAATAAACCATGTGTATCTGGATTATCCAAAAGGCATCTGTACAATATTCCAGGAACAGCTAGGCATGTTACGTGTGTGAACTTTCAGGGCATTATGTTGAGGATAATGAACTAAATTGAAAGAAACCTCGTGCAACCAACTTGTCAAAAGGGCATATATGTAACGTTTCAGGAATTGCAAAGGAAATTAAGTGTACTTACATTGAATGTCAAGCAGGTGTTGTTCTGAAAAAAAAGATCTTATGTGCAATCAGATGGTCAAAATGAATGATCTAAGGTATCTCAGGAACTGCTAGGATATTAAATTGGACTTTCAGAGAATGTTTAGGGGAAGTGTTTGGACTTATTCGAAAGACACTTTGTGCATCTTCTTTATCAGAAGATTATAGTAAAGAACAAATCATGAAGCACATATAAGGACTAAAGCTGTGTAGTATTTTATAGTAAAGAACGAACTCTAACCCATCGTAACTGAAATATTAAATTAGAATAGAATTAAGGACCCTTATAAGCCCTTTTCAGTAAAATCATGGTTGCAACGGTAGCTGTAACCTACTAAGAATTATATCAAAGAACGAAGTATAGCCAATAGTAATGAAAGTTTTCAAATAAAAAATTATCAACATGAAGATACAACACATTATAGTAAAGAACCAATTTTCAACATTGTAAGAAGTACGTGGATACAGTTATATAAAATGCAATATTTAAAAAAATCCAAGAATATTTATATTGTCTTATTCCGGGTTGCAGCGGCAGCTAGCCATCTGGGATGTAGCGGTGGCTAGCCATCCGGGTTGTAGCGGTAACTAGATACTTTGTAATAGACGGTCAAGTCCCATGGTAAGGGATAAAATAGCCGTTGCTTGGTTTCAACAACAAGGAAAATATGTTAGTTTGAAAAACAAGAAAATTATAGTAAAGAACTAACTCAAGCCCCTAATAACATAAATATGAAAATAGAATACAATTTTCGATAAAAATGCTATCATAAGGTGAGGGTGGCTTTGGTACTATGATTAAGAACAATAAAATAATAATAATACGTATTATTTATTGGTACTCCTTCATTAAACGTACTTTATTTGAGGGGAAAATTCATTAAACGTACTTTATTGAAGGCTATTTAATGAGGGGAAAACTGTTAAGGTCGTCACTTTTGTACTTGAATTAACTCACTTATTGATTTGGGGAAGAAAACTAAAGGAGTCTAAAAAATGAATTTAATCAGACACCCTTTTTATTTTCAATAGTTTTCCAGGTTGAATCTAAAACCAACAGCTTTTCAGATCATTTAGGTATGATATTATATGAAAAAAAACATCTACCCATGTGCTATCTACAACTTCACCTCTCTCTTCTTGTCCAATCGCCGGTAGTATGAATTTCAAATCATAGTTTGAAATGTGTATTTAAATCAGCAAAAAGTACTGTTACTTAAAGTTTTAATTACAGGATGTTTACAGGACCACCCGCAAACCAAACACACTAACCCATCCATAAATACAAGACTATCCTCTGGTGATATGGACAAAGGATAACATTTGTTGCACAGCCTTGACAATGTCTTATTTGCTGTTTTATTAAGCGCTGTCAAGACCATAGCCATGTAATCCTCCCTCAAAATGTCACAAAAGCCTCTACGATTTGCACAGTAGTATTACTCTAGTTTCTTTACTTGGCGTGTACAAAAGAGATTCCAGTGGCTTCATGCTCTTTAACATGATTTAAATTTGACAAATCTCAAACGTCCATGAGCTTATCTGCATAATCAAAAGCAACCTCATCTATTTATAAAAGTGTATTTTGAAAATTCTTAAATCTCTTGATCGCTCAATGGCACAAAACTGTCTCCAAAGACTGATAATCCTTACAACTGGTAGTTTCACATGGTGTTTTAATTTTAATTCAGAATAAAATCTTGACAGACACTTTGAAAAAAAGTAGCATATTACCCGCCAGGGGAGCTCCTTGGTGGCACTAAGGGGAACAAGTAATACGTGTTAAAACCCCGGTTACTTACCGATCTGACGTATTAAGACACCCGTGAATAGGAAGTATTGAGGCTCATGGTAAAGAACGCTAGGATTTGTTATAGCCACAGGTAAGGAACAAGGGTATCTATTGTGACCTCAGGTTGGACGCAATCGCGTTAGTCATGGAAACAGGAAAGGCGCCATCGTATTTGGTTTGACCATAGGCACGGTATCATCGTATTTTTTATAGCTCCAAAGGCAGGGTGCAATTGTATTTGTTATGGTCTTATTACTTATGCCACTAAATGATATTCAAGACAAATAAGATTGCATGCAAAAGTATAAAATGGAGAGAGATTGTTCATCATCAGTTACAGAAAAGGCCAACTTTTCTCTCTTTACAATGATCTTGCATGACTTTGCGCCATCTATATGAATAATTATTGTGCTTAGCTTACTTTTACTGATATTTTTGCATGGATAAAAGACATTATCAAAGGTTATATATACCTATATTGAACTCCTTTGCTTTTAATTCCCATTCAAAATTCAAGTCAGCTACCAACAATTCTAAATACTGAGATTTCTATAATTTTTTGCTAGAGATATCTAGAAGTAAAGTAACCCCATCTAGTTCAGCTACTAATAGAGGCCCTCAATATCCACTCCAATTTGTGAAGTATTTTTTTTACAATATTCTCTGCAATATGACCGAGGAGCCGGTTTTAAGCCAAGTTTTGAATTTTCTGAGGAAATGACGACTGATGGTGTGAAAATTGAATTAATTGTAAAAACAGCAATTGTATATTCTAATCGAGACGTAACTTTGCAAGATGAAAACTCAAGCCACCTGGTAACAAACTTGAAAGATGAGGACGATATTATTGATATGTCTAAAACTCTTTCCACAGCTGCGAAGCCAAATTTTCCTATACCTAAATTTGTTATAGTGAGCCCATGCAAAATTCCAACTGTAGGGGAGGCAGTGCACGCTACGTTTGTATCTCAAGTGAATGAACTGTCGCAAAAGCTCGACAGCTTTATGGAAAATTTTATTTCAACTCCCAAGTGACCTCAAGCTGAACCACAAGAACAATTAAATCAGTCTAATTCTGTCTAAAGTCTCTTATGGCATTGTTTTCAAGAACCCACCCAAGGATTTGAAAAGTCCATCAGAAAGAAAAACTTTTGTAGATAGTTTTTGTCCTAGTGCTGACGGAGAAATAAGTGAGTTCCACCGAAGCAAAGTGGAATGGAGACTTGACGTTTCTATTAAACATATTGCCAGTCAAAATATTGAAAAAGTGAATTGTTCTAAACTCTCATTTGAGGCATCAGTTAAATATCCCGTCTTTGTTGCAGCTGTTAAGCAGGTTTCTGACGATCTGGACGACTCCAAATTTAAAGAACTCATTCAAATTATATTAAAATAGCACAATGTGGAAAATCACAAACATTTAAAGCTTACTTTAAATCCCAAAATGATCTCGACAGATTCCCAAAGCATTCAATCAAAGCTGGATACGAGCGTCCTCCCATGTAAGACTTTATTTTTCTTCCTTGCCAGTGCTTCAACTGTCATGTCACTGGTCATGTCGGTGCAAACTGTACGAAGTCAAGCTTATGTTCAAGATACGAGGCAAGTGACCCCATGTCCACCTCCGATCAACCATGGTAAGGAACTCCAACTTGATTTACTTGTAAAGTAAAAGGTCATACGTTCTGTAAATTAAATTAAATTTGCAAAATCTTAGACGCTTCTTTTCAGTCTGACCTTGAACATACTTGTTCTACTCAACCTCATCATTTTGGGCTCAAGCGGGGAATAGGCTTTGCTGATGCCCTTACAGCTGTAACCAATGTACTGATTGATACCGAATCTTCAGAAGAATGTCTAATTTGATTTCCTATCCCCTCAGTTATGCTCCTCAAAGAGGCCAAACTTTGACTAAATTCTTTGGTGATTCAGTGTCTTTGAGATGTGTACTCTTGATTATGTATATGCCTGAAATTACCTCCGGATAAAAATATGCCCTTTGTTCCAAATAGGAAACTACTTCCTGTCTTGAAAGGTCCACGTCACGGAGCAGTTTCTTCTCCTAACCTTTTAAATAATTGTGAGTTGGATACCCAAGACCAGTCATATAGACCTCTCATATACTGTCTTCATTGAATCTGTCTCTAGTTTGCTATGCAGATGACATTTTGAGTCTCAGCCGTGCCCTCCAAAGAATGAATGAGGTCTTTTTCACACTTCAATTCAATTCAATTCAACTTATTCAAATAAAAATGAAACATAACACCAATAATAATAAGGATCCTTCAAGCGAACTTGTTGAGGACCATAATAAAAAAAAACTGCAATTGAAGAAGAGAGAAAAAAAGGAGAAAAAAGAAGAAAAAAGAAAGAGAATTAAAGCTAATTGATTAAAAATTTAGAGAATGATAATATCAAAGTTTAGTAACATTTTTATACAGCATGCGAAAACTTGTGGATAGCTCGACACTGGAGTATATTATATTCCATTGAAGTATAGATTTATAAAATGGGGGATTGCTGGGTGGAGCTAGAGACACACTTGGGGACAATAAAGGAACGGTTGGATGAACGGAGACAGAGGCCGTCAGAATTGTTACAATTAAAATAAGATAATAATTGGGGAGAAAGAATTTTATGGTAAGCGGAGTATGCAAGGGATACATTTAATTTTTTAATGATTTGTTCACCCAAACAGATCTGCAATATGAGATATATGGGTAAATAAAAGAGTAATAAAGGGTGACAAGGATATCAGGGAGGAACAAAATTATTTACCTGATTAATCATACTTACCGGATGCAAGATTATCGCTCTGATGTAGGAAACATGTATTGCAAATGATAGGGAGGAGTCTATATGGACACCAAGAACTTGGCAACTTCGACCTGCGGGAGGAGATTGGTGGAATATTTTAGGCCAAGTGGTTGCTGAGCTTCATTTTTTTGTAAGGGGTTTTGAAATAATACAGCCTGACTTTTCTTGCTATTAATGGTCATGCAGTTAACAGGACACCACTCCTGTACTCTATTCAGAAAGATTTGAGTAGAGGTGACGACGGATGGTAAATTAGGGCCGGTGATGGAAAAAGTTGCTATCGTCAGCAAAAAGTACTGAATGCACTGACAGACCCAGGTCCGTAGCCAAATCATTAATATAAAGGAGAAAAAGATTTGGACAAAAACAGAGGCCTGCGGGACACCCCTCCGGACGGGTAGGGGATGCGAAGTCACGCCGCCCAGACTCACACTCTATACTCTACCAGAGAGATAAGAGTCGAACCATGAGAAAGGAATTCCACGAATCCCTATGTTCTTGATTTTACTTAATAAAACACTGTGATCAACCATGTCAAAGGCCTTAGAGAAATCCAGAAATAACCTCAACACAGTAATTTTAAGGTCAAGTTGGGAACGTATAAACTGTGTGGCGTCAATTAGTGCATGAGCAGTTGAAAATTTGGAACTGAAGCCATATTGATGAGAAGAAATCAACGAATCTGAAGGATTAATCCCAAATAAATTGGGAGAAAGACGTCGGAAGATAATTCTCCCGAGCACTTTGGATGTAACTGGGAGAAGTGAGATTGGACGATAATAACTTATCTCAGACGGATCGCCTTTTTTATGAATCGGGATAACAATTGCTGATTTAAATGTTTCTGGGAAGACTCAATTGATCATAGACAGGTTTACTATGTGCACAATGGGTTCACAAACATAGGAAGATGCGGTCCTAAGAAGCTTATTACTTATGCCAAAGAAGTTAGGTGTACTTCTATTAGAGAGAGATTCGATAACTTGAAGCACCTCTTTACTATCAGTTGGAGAAAAACATGGATCTGGGATTCTTGCTAGACTGTACTGACTAGGAGGGGGAACAGGAGTTAGCATTTGAAATATTGGTGAAATAATTATTAAAAGCATCCGGAACTGACATTGGGTCAATTAATCTACCACTTATGTCCTTAAGGTTAATAGGTATAGACCTTGAATTCCTTTTTTTGAAAGAATTTCATTTAATGTGAACCAAATTTTTTGCAAGTTCCCTTTGCAGTGAGAGATTTTTGAATAATGATATTTTTTTTTTACTTCCCGGATGAGTTTGGTATATAAGTTTCTGTATTCTTTATTATTATTTCGGTCAATAACGCTACTTGTTTTGCAAGCTAACTTATACAGGTAATTTTTACGGTATGAAGAGATTATCAGGCTATTGGACATCCAGGGGCGTATGTGGGTAGTTTTTCGGTTTGATCTACGGACTGGAAAGGTTGAACTGATAAGATCACTCAGTTCCTGTGTAAAACCATTTGTGGCTGAATTAACATCCTGACAATCCAAACCCTTGGACCAGTCAAAGGATTTTAAATTATCCGTGAACCGGTTTATATTCACAATGTTTATATATTCTATTAGACGTAGGGGTATTAGTTCTAGAGGGTTGAGTAGTGTGTAGGGAGGGTAGGGAGAGATAGATTGAAAAGTGGTCTGACAGGTCAGAGAATATTATTTTGAGGACAGGTGGTTTCCCAGGGAAGGGGATACAAAATGTTATCTATTACAGTAGCGGTAGACCTCATAGGATCAACTCTAGTAGGAAAAAGGATTGTTAGAAGAAGACCACTTGAGGTAAATGTTTCAAAGAAGGTATCACAATCATTATTATTGCTAACATTTAGTAAATTACAATTGAAGTCTCCGAAAACTATTGCCTTCTTTTGTGGTAAATTAATAAAACTAGAACAGTCATCAAACAGATTACAAAAGAAAGGTGTCGGAAATGACGGTGGTTTATAAAACAATGAAAAAATAGAAGAATTGTCGTCACCACTTATGTCTAAAATGATTGAATAATTGCATCCGTTATTTATAGGTTGCGAGAATAAGGATTCACAGTCTAATAGCCTGGTGAATTTTAGACTTGACCGGATGTAAAGAGAAATGCCACCAGAGGACTTGGTGAATTTTCTTTCAATATGAATAGTTTGAAAACCAGGGAGGGTAAATTAATTAGTATCATCAATTTCTGAAAGCCACGTCTCCATTATTCCAATTACGTCGAAAGGGCAGTAACCGTTAATTAAAATTAAATCTTTAAAATTAGTCCACTTATCTCGTATGCTTCTGATGTTAAAGCAAATTACACTAAGTTTGATCTCTTTCATTAGCTTAGGTTTTACAGTTTTTACAAAATCAAAAGTGTCGAGATATTCACAGCTAATTTGGTTTAAGGGGCTATCGGGGCTAGCTAAAGGGTAGGTGGGCAAATTATTTTGGTCATCGTAATAGTTAAAAACAACATTATTGCACAGTGATAAATTCGTGAGAAACGTAAGATCTTGCATAGTACACCTTTAAATATCCATTGTGGTCAGAGTTTCATCATTTCCTTGATTTGAATATTGAAATTCTTCTTCAGCCGACGAAAATATCATTGGTGGTAATTTTGGACTGGGATGGAAAGTTTGCCGTATTTTTTCTTAGATTTCTTGCCTTTGACTAGGGCAGTGACACCAATTTGATTTGCAGTTGAGTCAACAGGCTTAACTAGCTTCGATGTGGAATGTTTGTCCTTTTTGATGAAAGATAGTTGAGCTATAGCTGTTTGTAAGATGTTATCACCTAGGAGTTTAGCGATAGCTTTCTTCTTGAGAATATTTTTGGTTTCCTCAGGTTCATTGCTAACCTCAATTAAGTGACTGACTCTGAGATAAGTTGCAAGTCTTTGCCATTCTTGGCAACTTTCGAATGAACCCTTTGGAGGTCAGCATGTTGAAGTAAACTTAGGTAAGGGATGGAGGGACTAACTAATACCTTGAGTATGAACATTGTTTGCCTCTTTAGGAATTGATACTGTATTTGCATCTTCTACAGCAACTGTTGCTTGGCTTCTACTGGGCCGAAGGGGTGTGGGTTGCCGAGGGATTATTGCAGCTACTACTGAGTAGGGTAGGTTTATTTTATCAGATGTTCTAAGGATTACGACTCACTTTTGGTGATTGTGTGCCGGGCAAGATTGTGTTTGGAGAGCTGTGTGTCCCTTACGGTTACAATCTCTGCAGAAAGGGCCTGACTCAGGACATTCACTAATTGCGTGGCCTGTTTTCCCACACTTAAGGCAAGACGGATGGAGCTGTTTGCAGTTTTTTTTTGGCTGTGGCTGTGGGCCAGACAAGTGGAGCATTGTAGGGGCTTAGGCTTATAAATCTTGTAAAAAAGGGACATACCGTACAAGAATATTTCTCTATTTAGCTCAACTTTGCAGGAACTAAGGATTGAACGGCTTGGGTGAAGGACTCCTTCTTTGTTTAAACTTAACCTTACTGCAGTTGAAGGATTTATGAGACGGCCTGAAGAGTCTATTAGTTCATTTTGAATTTCCTCCACTTTTACACTGGTATCAACACCATAAAGCACATGCTTGTGTAACTTTTTCACATCTTTTTTAGTGGCTAAAATTTTTGAGTCTTCAAGAATTATTTCTTTGGATTTTGACATGACACGGTCTGCCGCCTGAGAAGACGTAAAGTAAATATCAATGGACTCGTCCTGCTTGAAAACAAGTTCAAAATTTACCTTGGCGATCAGAAAGACAGCTTTCCTAATTTGCATTATTCGATCTTTTGAAAAGGGTTGGCCATTGGTTTTTTTTTTTTATTGAGACAGTATAATAATTGGGGTAATCTGTAGCCGTAGTTTCTGGGACACTTGAAAGGAGGGGTTGCACTATCACTGGCGAACGAGTTTCATCCTTTTTCCTCTTTTTGCCAGGCGTCTCACCTCTTTCATGAGAGTTAGTTGCGGCTAAGGCCTGACCGTGTAGCTGGGGAAGGGGTTCTAGGAATAGTTTTAGAAGTAGGTTGGAAGGGCGACTGGCCAAGAGTTTCAGTGGGAGTATCTTTCTCGGGTGGTAGCCTTAGGGGCTGCTTTTTTTCCCGACATTTAATCTGACGAGACACTGCAGATTCACGAACTGTTAATCAGTCTTAATTCAAGGTTTCTTGACCAAAAGTACATATTCAGTTATGAAACTAAATTATTCACTATGATAAATAATAACTCACTTTGTATGAAGTGAACAATCCCTCACAATTAAATCTGCAAGTTAATTGCGCAATCTAACGCAGTACAGTACAAAAGTAATCCGATTAGGTTCACAAGTTAGTTCCTTTTAGTTCAAATACTAACTCATACTGTTCAGATACTAAACTCATACTTCAAAAGAAGTATCTTAAACTTGGGTTTCGGTTCAATGCTGATAAGTCAGAAATAGTGCTTTTTAATTGGAAAGGTGAGCCACCGTCCTCCCTAGCACTTGGCGATGCCACCGTTAGAGCTGTTGGCCACCTCGTTTATCTAGGTCCTCCTATATGTTTTTTTCGATACGCCGCAATCGATCCCTTCTTCTAGACTATCAGGTACGACGTATAACTGCTTCTTATGCGTCGATTGTTGTAGCAAAAGTTCGATTTAACCACCTACTATTAGGTAGCCTTTTCAATGCTGTAGCCATCCTTCACCTTTTGTGTATTGTTTGTTCTGGGATTGTTGTATATTGTATGTGTTGTACTTATTGATTGTATATATTGTTTGTTGTATATCTGGGATATTTGTATTGTTTGTAAATTGTCGTTCTGGGAGCTGTTTACTAGAACTATTTGTCTGAAAGTACTATTGGTCTATTTTCTTTCGGTTCACCAAGTATCGCTTCGACTACCGCCTTGGCATTACAATTTTTCATTGATTGAAAAGTATGGACTTGCTGACCCTGAACTTGCAATCTCTAAGTTAAATTATAAGCGTAAGCGAAGGCCTAGTTCTTCACATTCACAAAATGATTGGTATCCCGTTTTAGATCAATAGTATTTAAGTGATTCGTATTTACTGCGTTTATTTATTACGGAGAGCAGTTTGTTTTTGTTTATTTATGTTTGAATATGCTTATATTGTATGTGCGAATTTGTTTTTGCTTCGTTTGATTTTGTGCTTGTTTTGCCCTTGGATTCGCTTCATTTTGATTCTTTTCTTATTCTTATTTGATATTTGTCTTGTACTATTGTTTTATTTTCTTTATTTTGTTATTTTTTCATGTTTTTTCTCCGTCCTTTTCAAGTTTTTTTAGACGGGGTTTTCAATTAATAAATGAATAAATAAATTAATAAATATTTAAAGTATTATTTCTCCTCAAAATCCGTACAAGATTTATTTTCTTTTGTAATATTGTTTTTAGTCAAAATCAAATATCAGAGGTTTTTTTTTCATATTTTGCTATAATTGGAAGTTTCGTACATAAAGATACCCTCCAAAATTACGGGTTGCATTTTTAACCCCAAAGAATAAAAGATTCCTTAATGTGTAGACATTGCTGTGTTGATTTGTAATATAGTGTACATTGCATTATATATAATACAGTGGCGTATAAGTGTACAGGATGTGTTAGAAGGAGTACCGGTTGGTTTTCTAGTTGTGGGTTATGTATCTCGTAGATTAGGTTTATACAGCCATGTTTTCCAAACCTTATAGAGTTATAAGCCTTGAAAAATGGTTGTCTTGCCCCACTGGATTCCAAAATCTATTTCAGGTTTGCACCTCAATTATTTTTACAAAAGGGGCGTCCATCCCGTTACGAGACCCACTTTTATGCAGATTTGAATGCTATATTAATATTTCTATGAAGCAGAGAGTCTAAACAGGGTGAAGGTGGATAAATACCTTTAAATACCAAAAGCTTAGCAAAGATTTTTTTGGGGGAAAGAAGGATTAAAAGTGCTATATAGAGCTGTGTTTCTAGCGATTTTAAATAGCAATTTTCTCATCTCCCTTCTGTATTTAACGGTTCACTTTATTTAAACATACATAAAAAATGTACTTATAAAATGAAAAACCCCTTTTTTCATCATTAAAAACTACATAGCTTACAAAATTCCCCAGGGTCTTGGAAAGATTAATGCATCTTGGTAGTAAATGAGTTCGTAAAAAGGTATAAAAATATACGAATAAATGTTTAATACAGACACTTATTTCATAACTCCATTTAAGCAAGTTGATTCAGGTTGTTTTGATGAAGTTCTCTACAGAGGGGCACAATTTTAAATTAGCTGTTATGGAGGACTCTTGTTTGTACATTGCACAGTAGGGATTTGGATTGGGCCTGAGAACTGCGCGAGATGTATTTCTCGGTAGCACTTGAGAAATTCTCAGAAATGAAACAAAAAACCAGTTTTCCTAACTGAAATTAAGGAAAAACTTTAAAAAAAAAAAAATAAAAAAAAACAATCGATACCGCAAATCAGCAATGATAAACAAATGAAACCCACAACGAACAGAAATTACAATAAATAACCGAGTCAAACTCAAAACGAGCAGAAATTAACATAAGTTGGGCTCAAAAACCCTATGCCTTCACAAGGCAGAACATAATTTGCACTTTACTGAAAAAAATATAAATGTTCTTACTTTTAAAACTTTAATAAATCATATAATATTGACATTTTTGATTACTAAATATCAGTATATATATATATATATATATATATATATATATATATATATATATATATATATATATATATATATATATATATATATATATATATATATATATATATATATATATATATATATATATATATATATATATATATATATATATATATATATATATATATATATATATATATATATATATATATATATATATATATATATATATATATATATATATATATATATATATATATATATATATATATATATATATATATATATATATATTAAACTGACAATGCACATTAATTTGTATTTTTTTCAGTAAAGTGCAAATTATGTTCTGGCCTTGGGAAGGCATAGGGGTTTTGAATTTCTATTCGTTTTGGGTTTCATTTATTTATCATTGCTGATTTGCGGTAGTTTTACGCTTCGTAGATCATTTGATTTTAATTTAGCTCATTTTTTGTTTAATGGAGTTCTTTACTTTTCTTTGAAAAACTTATTTTGTGGAAAAAGTTTTTTTTTAAATTAATTTATGTTCGTTTTATATTGACATAGTCTTTTCAGGGAAGAAGAAAATAATACTTTAAATCTTTTCGTTTTTTTAAGACTTTACAGTTTGGTCTGCTATTTGTATGCTGGAGAAAAATTTTCAGCAATTTTGAACAAAAAATACACCTTTTAAAAATCTGGACACAAATAGTAGTGTTTAGTTTCGTTTCATACCTCCTCTAGTTGACCTGAAATGGAAAACTTGGTACCATTCGCAAAAAAAATCTGCTTACTTTCTTTGATAGCTTAAGAGCAGAAGTAGCCCCAAAAGTTTGAACAAATTACCCTCAGTCGTTCTTGGGATACTGCTGAGATGCCTTATTGGGAAATAGCATTAACACAGTGCATTTTGATTTAATCTTAAGGCAACATTTAGTTTTTAAACATAAAGGCAAATGGGAGGGTGGGCGTGGGAGGGGAATTAGTTGTCCTCCAATCACTTTCGACTATTATAAAGGGCATCAGCCCTTTCTATTTTCAATCAAATGAGCCCTTTTCGAAATTCCTACGACAAATATCATACATTATACCCACATTGATGTTAACTATAAAAATTTCAAGCCTTCCAATCACTTTCGACTATTAAAAAGGGCACTAGGCCTTTCGATTTCCAATCGAATGATCCCGATTTGAGTTTCTACGACAACGCTTTCTATAAACACCTTATATGCCCCCAGGGCATAAATTACAACCCTTACCTTAAAAGCTGTGAGGGTGGTTGTCATTCCCTAAGACATAATTTCCAGAACTTTCAACTACGTTAAACAAAATGGCTGTCTCAAAATTTTAATTGGATGTGTTCGGGAAAATGGCTAGTCGCTCTCCAATCACTTCAACTATTAAAAAAGGCCTAGCCTTTTCAATTTCCAATCAAATGAGCCCTTTTGAAGTTTCTACGACAAAGCTTATATGCTCCTAGTGCATAACTTACAACTCTTGCCCTGAGGGCTGGGGGGGAGGGGGGTTGTCACCCTCAAAGACCTAATTTCCAGAACTTTCTACTAGGTTAAACACAATGGCTATCTGAAAAATTTCATTGGATATGTTAAGGAGAACGGTGCGCGTGAGAGGGTGGTTAGTTACCCTCCAATCACTTTCGACTTTTGCCCTTAGGGCTCTGGGGTTTTTTCATCCTTAAATAATTAATTTCCAGAACTTTCAACTACGTTGAACAAGATGGCTGTCTCTAAATTTTGACTGAATGTGTTTTGGGGAAATTTTTGGCGCGGGAGGGGGGTCAATTACTCTCTACTCACTTTCGACTATTAAAAAGGGCAATTTTAGTTTCCAAACAAATGAGCCCTTTTTGAAATTTCTACAACAACTTTCTATATAAACCTTATAGGCCTCCAGGGCATAACTTACAACCCTTGCACTGAGGACTCTGAGGGGGCTATCATCCTAAAAGACCTAATTTCCAGAACTTTCGACAACGTTGAACAAAATGGATATCTGAAAATTTTGATTGGATGTGTTTGGGGAAATGGTGGGCGTGAGAGGGGGGTTAGTTTGCCCTTCAATCACTTTTCGACTATTAAAAGGGCACTAGCCTCTTCAATTTCCAGTTGAATGAGCCATGTTTGATGTTTTTACAACATCGCTTTCTATAAAAGCCTACATACCCCCAGGGCATACCTTACAACCATTGCCCTGAGGGTTGTGGGGAGAGGGGTTGTCATCCTTAAAGACCTAAAGTCCAAAACTTTCAACTACGTTGAATAAAATGGTTATCTAAAAATTTTGATTGGATGTGTTTGGGGAAAAAGTGGGCGTGAGAGGGGGGCTTGTTGCCCTCTAATCACTTTCGACTATTAAAAAAGGGCTCTAGCCCTTTGAATTTCCAATCGAAAGGTCCTTTTTCAAGTTTCTACGACAAAGATTTCAATAGAAACTTACATGCTCCCAGGGCATAACTTATAATCCTTGCCCTGAAGACTGTGGGGGGAGTGTTCTGCTCAAAAGGTATAATTTCCTGAACTTTAAACTGCGTGAAACAAAATGGCTACCTAAAAATTTTGATCGGATGTGCTTAGGGAAAAGGTGGGCGAGAGTGGGGGGTTAGTTATCCTCAAATCACTTTCGGCTATTATAAAGGGCAATAGCCCTTTGAATTTTCAGTTGAATGAGCCGTTTTTTCAAGTTTCTACGACAAAGATTTCAATAAGAACCTTATATGCCCCCAGGGCATAACTTATAACCCTTCCCCTGAAGACTGTGGGGAGAGTGTCCTGCTCAAAGGTATAAGTTCCTGAACTTTAAATTGCGTGGAACAAAATTGCTATCTCATATTTTTGATGGGATATGTTTGGGAAAATGGTTTGCGTGGAAGGGTTGTTAGTTGTCTTCTAATCACTTTCGAATATTAAAAGGACGCTAGCCATTTCAATTTCCAATCGAGTGAGTCCTTTTTGAAGTTTCTAAGACAATGCGTTCTATAAAAAAATTGAATCAACCCTTCAAAGACTTTATAATGCTGTGAACTTGCTTAAAAATAAAATTTCTAAAATAGAGGACAAGGTTGACCAACTTGAGCAGGATACCTTACTTGACACCCTAATTTTCTACGGTGTGAAACCAAACCCCAATGTGGAATTGATGGATAATCTTATTGAAGTGATAACAAAAATAATGGGCTTGCAAGATTTCAAAAAAATGGACCTCTTAAAGGCTAATCGATTCCGTATGCCTGCTACCCAAACTGAGAATGTGAAAATTGCCCCCATCCTGGTAAAATTTTCAAACTTGGATATTGCTCGAAAAGTGTTTGCAGCAAAAAGTAAGTTGGTTAAGTCAGGTGTATTTGTGTCTGAAAACCTAACTAAAAAGCGTCGCGATCTATTAAATGCGGCTCGCAGCACCTTTGGTCCAAGAAGTGTTTGGTCTGATCATGGACAAGTTCTAGCCAAAGTTCCGGGTGAAACTCGTATACGTAAAATAAACTATTTGAATGAGTGCATTAGTATGTGACTTGTTAGTATTTTTTATTAATTTGTAAATGCCTTCCATAGTTCATTAATTTTCATTTATTTACTTTATTTATTTTTTTCATTTTTGTTTCTCTTTCCGTGCTAATGGTTCATACTGATAATACCTGCTGTCCAATTAGTTATTTGTTTGTTTGTAATCCTTTGACAGGTTTTTCTTTTGCAATTGATTTAAGTAAAGATTTCTTTTTGGTTCATCTGGTGACTTTAATAGACTCCAAGTAAAACCTGTTTTTGTGAATCTTTTAAGCCATGAGAGTCGGCTTTGTGAGCTTGAAAATAATTCTTTCGATGTAATTAGTATAGTAAATAATTATGTGGGTCAGGCTAATCAAAGTCCGATTAATATTCATTGTTTTTGTTATTTATGTCCCCTATGTTGGCGATTCTTTTTTGTGTTATTATTTTTGGTCCATGTTTTCTTATCTTTTGTTTTCTTTCAGGATTTGTTGGTCTGGATTTTCTCGGTTCTTGGTCGTTTCACTCATGGTATGGTAAGGTTACTATTTTTTCGCATTCCAAGAATCCGGTTTCCATCCCTTCGGATTGATTATTTTAAATGTCAAGTTTAGGTAGGGAACGGCTGGGTTTTCTTGAGAGTGATTCGATGAAATTACATGATTTGGGGGGAGGGGTACTTCACAGAGATTTTGATGTGGGTGAGTTTCATGAGGTTAATCCTGATTCCCGTTATAAGTTTCTGTGTGATTTGAGTTCTATTAGTCGTCAAAATGAGTTTAATATTTTTTCATTTAAATTGTCAAGGGATTGGAAGTTCATACCAGTTTTTGAATGAGTTATGTCTGCAATCAACCCCTCATGTTTTAGCTTTAACGGAGACTTGGTTGAAGAACCATAGTTCTTCTCTGTTAGAGATTGGTAATTATAAGCTGTACATTAAAAATAGAGAGATGCATCAACATGGCGGCTTAGCAATTTATGTGCGTAATGATTTTGAGGTTAAGGTGAGAGATGATATAAGAGTTAATCGAGAAATGGTGTTTGAAAGTATGGTGTTAGAATTGCAGTGTCTTAATTTTAAGTGTTTTATGATTGTCGTTTATAGACCCCCTTCGTATAATATAGATGAGTTTAGCTCACTTTTAGAAGAGCAATTGGATAAGTTTACCAATTTCTACTAGACCTTGTTTTATTTGTGGTGATTTTAACTTGGATTTAAGAACTGTGAATAGTAACCTTAGAGCTAGGGAGTTTCTAAACACTATGCTAGGTTATGGACTACAGCCTTCTATTAATATATGTACAAGAGTGAGCCATGATTCTGCTACGTTGATTGATAACATTTATTTAAATACTGGATATAGTAGTGCGAGTGTCATTGTAAACGACGTTTCGGATCATTTCGGTCTGTTGGTATCTATTCCTTCTCTTTTGAACCGGCCAAGATCAGAGCGTTCTGAAGTACCGAAAACTTGTTTTCCTGTTATTAATGTACCGAAGTTAAAAAATGAGCTTGGAGGAAAAAATTGTGATTTTTTATATAGTAATGATATGGATGTGAATGATAAATTTACACTTTGGTATTCGATGATTAAGGATACGGTAGTTGCTTGTAGTCAAGTTAAGAAGAAAACGTAAGTATTTTGATTCGCCGAAGAAGCCTTGGTTACGAAGAGTATTCTAGTTTCTCTAGCTAGGCGACACCAATTGTATAAAAAGTCCGCATTAAGTAATAGTATTAGCGATGTAAATATTTATAAAGCGTATAGTAATAAGTTGAATAGTATACTTCGTAAGGCTAAGTTAAATTACCTGAGTGATAGATTTAAAAATGCGGAGGGTAACCCGAGAAAGACTTGGAATGTTATAAATTCTGTTATTAAACCGAATAAGCCTGAAATTGTTACTAGTCTTGTTGATGGTGAAAATACTCGCCAAACTACTGAGCGTATGTGTGAGCACTTTTCTAGTGTAGGGGGCCGGTTAGCGTCGTCTATTGAGCAGCATGCAAGTGATGGTGATTTTACTCAGTTTTTTGCCTGAAAGTAGTGACGTTTCTATGTACTTGCGACCGGTTACTGAAAAGGAATTGTGTGATGTGGTAAATGGTATGCGAAACAGTGCATCCGGGTCAGACTTTATTACAACAAAGGTTTTTAAGTCAATTTTTCCTGTGATATCGCAACAAATTTTGTACCTGGTTAATGCTAGTTTTAAATGTGGTATATATCCGGAGTGTCTTAAAAGTGCCAAAGTAATACCTTTATTTAAAGGGGGTGATAGGAAAAATGTGAATCATTATCGACCGATATCCCTCCTTTCTGTTATTTCTAGGCTAGTAGAAAAACTTATTAATTCTAGAGTATCTGAGTTTTTTGGAGAATATTTCCTTTTTCCATTCTAATCAGTTCGGTTTTCGTAAGGGGATGTCTACCGAGCAGGCAGTTTTATTTTTGACGACGTTTGTGCATGATGGTTTGGACCAAGGGTTTAAGGTGGCGTCTATTTTTCTAGATATTGTTAAAGCGTTCGATTCAGTTGACCATGAAATTTTAATTATGAAGCTAGAAAATTGTGGAATTAGAAGAAATGCGTTGAAGTTAATTGAAACTAATTTGAGAGGTAGGACCCAGTGCGTTGAAATTTCTAATGTGAGGTCTGGTGAAAGAATGGTTGATTATGGTGTTCCACAGGGTTCTGTTTTAGGTCCGCTTTTATTCTTGGTTTATATTAATGACTTACGATTTTCTGTTTTGGATTTGTTAGATAGAGCACATTCTAATTGTAGGGTGATTATTCCTAGTTTTTGCAGATGATACCCATTTTACTGCCGCAGCAAAGACTGAATCTGATTTAATAGAGATAATGAGAAGAGGTATGTTAGGTATAGATAAGTGGATGAGAGTGAATAAGCTTTTGTTAAACCATAGTAAATCAGGTTTTATTATTTATGGTAGATCATCAAATTTTTACCCTTGGGTTCTGGATTTGCAAATGGAGAATTATGTAATTAAGCGTACAAATACTATCCGGTACCTTGGTGTTATTGTGGATGATTGCCTTAGTTTTAAAAGTCATGTTTCTTTTATTAGTAGTAAGATTGCAAGAAATGTTGGAATGATGAGAAAGTTAAAAAAATATTTTCCATGATTCTGTTTTGAGATTGATTTATTTTTCGTTAGTTCACCCGTATTTAGTATATTGCGTGAGTATATGGTCTAGCACATTTTCAGTGCATTTGCAGCAGTTACGTGTGATACAAAATATGGCACTGCGAGTGTTGTCCGGAGATAATCGGAGAACCTCGGTGAGATCCCAATATGTACAGTTAAATATTATCCCTGTGTCAGGTCTTGGGAAATTTTACCATGGGTTATTTATGTTTAAGTATTTTTCTAATTTGGTTCCCAACTGTTTTTTAAATTTATTTATTTCTGGTGATGATGTACAAAATTATCCTACTCGTCATGCTAGAGATATACGGACACCTCAAGTTACTAGTACTAGATCGCTATTTTCAATACGTCATGTGGGGCCAGTTGTCTGGAATAATTTGCCTGTTTCTTTAAAAAGTTCAGTGAATCTATGTGAGTTCCGTCGGGACCTTAAAACCCTTTGTCTCCATAGGTATGAATTTGTATGAATTGAATTTGTTTAATGGGTGGTATAGTTGAGTCACTCTCAGGTTTGCCCGGAACCCGTTTTTCCTATATATTTTTATTTTTTTTTTGTTTCGTTTATTTATTATTTATGGGATGGCGGCGAGAAGTTTTGGAGTATGTGAAGTATTGATTTTTGGTTATTGCGACCAGGAGCCGAGTGAGTGTAGGATTTTCATTTTTTCTTCTTTTTTTCTTTCTTTCCTCTTTTTCTCTTTTTTTTCTCTTCTTTCTCTTTATTATGTTATTATAAGTGTTAATTTTAAGAGGGTAAAATACTTCCGAACAAGCGTTAGCTTATGGAAGGTCATTTGTTTTTTTGCGTTGTGTTGTTTTTGGAATAAATCCTTATCTTATCTTATAAAAAACCTTATATGCCCCCAGGACATAACTTACAACCCTTGCCCTGAGGGCTTTTGGGGAGTTCCCCCCTCAAAAACATAAGTTCTATTTGGAAATCAACTACGCTGAACAAAATAGCTATCTAAAAATTTTGATTGGATGTGTTGGGAAAAGGTGGGCGTGAGAGGGGGTTTGTTTGCCCTCCAATAACTTTCGACTTTTAAAAAGGGCACTAGACCTTTGAATTTCCAATCGAATGAGCCCTTTTTTGATGTTTCTACGACAAAGATTTCAATAAAAACTTATATGCCTCTAGGGCATAAGTTATAACCCTTGCCCTAAAGACTCTGGGGGGAGTGTCCTGCTCAAATGTATAATTTCCTGAACTTTAAACTGCGTGGAACAAAATAGCTATCTCAAAATTTTTTTGAGGGCATAACTTATAACCCTTTCCTTGAAGACTGTGGGGAGAGTGTCCTGCTCAAAGGTATAAGTTCCTGAACTTTAAAGTGCGTGGAACAAAATTGCTATCTCATATTTTTGATGGAATATGTTTGGGAAAATGGTTTGCGTGGAAGGGTTGTTAGTTGCCTTCTAATCACTTTCGAATATTAAAAAGGACGCTAGCCATTTCAATTTCCAATCAAGTGAGTCCTTTTTGAAGTTTCTAAGACAACGCGTTCTATAAAAAAACCTTATATGCCCCCAGGGCATAACTTACAACCCTTGCCCTGAGGGCTTTTGGGGAGTTCCCCCCTAAAAAAACATAAGTTCTATTTGTAAATCAACTACGCTGAACAAAATAGCTATCTAAAAATTTTGATTGGATGTGTTTTGGGGTAAAGGTGGGCGTGAGAGGGGGGTTAGTTTGCCCTCAAATAACTTTCGACTTTTAAAAAGGGCACTAGACCTTTGAATTTCCAATCGAATGAGCCCTTTTTGATGTTTCTACGACAAAGATTTCAATAAAAACTTATATGCCCCTAGGGCATAAGTTATAACCCTTGCCCTAAAGACTCTGGGGGGAGTGTCCTGCTCAAATGTATAATTTCCTGAACTTTAAACTGCGTGGAACAAAATAGCTATCTCAAAATTTTGATTGGATGTGTTTGGGGAAATGGTGGGCGAGGAAGGGGTGTTAGTTGCCTTCCAATTACTTTTGACTACTAAAAAGGGCACTAGCCATTTTAATTTCCAGTCAAATGAGCTCTTTTTGAAGTTTCTACGACAACGCGTTCTATAAAACCTTGTATGCCCCCTGGGCATAAATTACAACCCTTACCCTAAAAGCTGTGAGGGTGGTTGTCATTCTCTAAAACCTAATATCCAGAACTTAAAACTACGTTGAATGACATGGCTATCTAAAAATGTTGAATGGATGTGTTTTGGGAAAAGGTGGGCGTGAGAGGGGGGTTAGTTGCCCTCCAATCACTTTCGACTATTAAAAGGGCACTAGTCCTTTGAATTTCCAATCGAATGAGCCTTGTTTGAAGTTTCTACGACAACGCCTTCCATAAAAACCTCATATGCCCCCAGGGACTAACTTACAACCCTTGCCGTGAAGGCTGTGAAAGTGTGTCCTCCTCAAAAACATAATTTCTATCTGGAAATCAATTACGCTGAACAAAATGGCTATCTCAAAATTTTGATTGAATAAGTTTCAGGAAATTGTGGGCGTGGAAGGGGTGTTAGTTGCCTTCCAATCACTTTTGACCATTAAAAAGTGCACAAGCCACTCCAATTTCTAATTCAATGAGTCTTTTTTCGAAGTTTCTACGACAATTTCTTCGATACGAAGTGCCCTTCTCTAAAGGAAAAAAAATAATACATTGTGCCAACATCGTTCTTATATGCCCTTAGGGCATAACTTAAAACCCTTGCCCTGAGGACTGTGGGGGAGTGTCCTCCCAAAAAATATATTTTCTATCGGAAAATCAGCTCCGCTGAACAAAATGGCCATCTCAAAATGTTGATTGGATGTGTTTGGGGGAATGATACGCTTGGGGCAGGGGCTAGTTGCCCTCAAACCACTTTCGACTATTAAAAAGGGCACTAGCCACTCAAATTTCCATTCGAATGAGCTCTTTTTGAAGTTTCTATGACAACTCCTTCGATACGAAGTGCCCGGGTATTGAAAAAAAATAAATAAAATAATAATACATTGTGCCAACATCGTTCTATACTTAGGCAGCGCTATTGCGCTGCCTATGATAAAAAATAATGGTGGGAAACTAGACCCCATCCCCTACCATTTTCCCCAAAATTCGTCCGATCAAAATTTTGAGATAGAGATTTTGTTCAGTATCGTTGAAGCCCCAATAACTTTGCCTTTTTAGGTAAAATGACCCTCCCCCTCCCAGTTCCTAAGGAAAACAACTGTAAGTTATAAGATTTGCCCATTGTTTTCGTGTAGTATTTGTTATTGGTAAGTAGGCATTCATTTTCAGGTGGGGGGAAACAAATTTTCTGGAGGGGGTTTTTACTCGGAAAAAATTTTCTATCAAGAGGAAAGTTTGCAGGGGGTTACATTTCCAGGGGAATTTTACACTAGTGGAATTTGCCAGAAATCCTATGCTAAATTCTTTTTATTTGCCGTGGTTTCTCTTTGCCGACTCAGTTTTATGCATGGAGATATTAAGGCGAGGGTAAATTTTAACTGGGATTCAATTCTCTATAGGATATATCCATGGGGAGGAGGATTTTTTCACGGAGGTGGAGCCATATTTCCTGATAATACTTAATTAGCCAACATAAAAATTATTGGAAGTAAGGAACAACAATAAAACTTAAATCAAACAGAAATTATTATGTATTTGCATTTTCCTAAACGCTTCGCTCTTTTTGCTAAAGTTTCAATTTTGTTTAAATTCTTTAAGAATGACGCCTGAAACAGAAGGGTCGTTTAATTTGAACTAGAAGAAGCTTTTCTAAAAGTACTAAAATACATAATCTGAAGAGCCAAGTTTTTGAGGTGTTGAAGTGTGGGAGCTGAACCCTGGTTCTTCATTGCCCACGCCCAACCCCTAAAAAACATAAAGATATTTCATTCCAAAGCTTATGAGAGCTGATCTCCTGCCCTCCTTCCCTCGAAAAACTAATATTATGAACAATATTTTATTCCAAAATATTTGGAAGTTGATCGCTAGTCCTCCATGACCTAACTCCACTCCAAAAATAAATATTAACGAAATTATATTCTAAAATTTATTGAGCGTAGTCCTGGCCTGGCCCGACATCCTCACAAAAATTACCAAAAATATTTTATTTTCAAAACTTATTGGTGCTGACTCTTTGTCCTCCATGGCCCAATACTCTCCCCTAAAAGCAGAAAAATATAAGCAATATTTTTTTAGAGCCTAAGGGAACCGTTCACTGGTGTTCCTTGGCCAAGACCCACTTCCCTCCGAAAAAAATTATTAACGATATTTAGTCCAAATCGTATTGGAGCTTACCTCTGGTCCTCCATCTCCCAACAATTTTCACCCCTCCCCCTAAAAAAACAACAATATTCTCTTCCAAACTTATGGGAACTGAAACATGGCACTTAATATGCTGACCCCCTTCCCCCAAAAAACTAACAAAATAACTTGCAATACTTTATGCCGAAATCTGGCCCGCGTTGGCCCAACCTTACCCCCACCCTCAAAAACTCATTAAAGATTTATTATTCCAGAACTTATGGGAGATGAATCTTGGCCCTCCATTGCCCAATCCCCCTGAAAAAAAACAATTACAATGTTTTTTTTTAAACTTATGGTAGCTGACCGCTCACCTCCAAGGCCTGACCCCCATGGACCCCATTTACGCCAACCACGATATTAAAATCCAAAGCCTGACCCTCCTTGACCCGACCTCACCCCCCTCCATAAAAAGTATTAAAGACTCTAATTCCAAAACTTATGGGAGCCAATCTCTTGCCCTCTAAGGCCCCATACTCCGTCCCCCCCCCCCAAAAAAAATAAATGTTAACGATATATTGTTTAAAATTTATGTGAACTGACCCTCTGGATAACGCCCCCCCCACCCCACTCAACAAAAGAATACTAACAATTTTATTTAAAATTTAAAACAATAAGACAGCTGAACTCTGGTCCTCCTTATCCCAAATCCTATCCCCCCCCTAAAAAAAAAATATATTGAAAGATATTTATTTCGAGTCTTATGGAAGCTGACCCCTAACTCTCCCTGGCCTCCCCTCACAAAAAAGTATTATTAACTATATTTTTTTCAAAATTTACTGAAGTTAATCTCTGGTTCTCCATGGCCTGACCCCCTGCACCCCATAAAAAATATTAAAGAAGTTTTATTCAAAACTTTTTTGAGGTGACACCTAGTACTCAATGCCACCCCCGCCCCAGAAAAATTATATAAATCATCTTATTCCAGAACAAATGAGAGCTAATCTCTAGTGTTCCTTGGCCTTGAGCCCTCCCCCCCCCCCTCTTCAGATTTTATTATAAAAACTTTAATTCAAAAGTTAGGGGAGCTGACCCAAGGGCCTCCATCTCCAGACCCGTTTTGACCAGCTTTGAAAAAAAAAATCAATATTTGATTCCAAAACTTATGGAAACTTACTCCTGGCCCTTAATTACCTGACACAGCTACCCCCTTCCCTCCCACTAAAAAAAATGAATTATTAACGATATTTTATCCCAAAACTTGTGGGAGATGACTCCTGGCCCTTAATGGTCTAACTCCTCCCTACTCCCATAAAAATGTCAACGAAATTTTATTCCAAAACTTATAGCAGCTGATCCCTGGTCCGCCATCACCTTCCCCCAAAAATTACCGATAGCTAATTTAAAACTTTTTGGAGCTAACTCATGATCCCCTATGGCTCAAATCCCCCCAAACCACCCCACCCCACCCTCCTAACTTTTGTTTTTAAGTTTTTTAAGACTTATGGATGTTGAACCCTCACCTTTTACGGCCTCTACCCCCCTCCTCTCTGGAAAATTGTATTACTAATGATATCTTAGTCCGAAAATTATGGAGTTAACCTTTTTTTTCTACATGGCCTGACCCCCCCCCCCCCCCCCTCAAAGAAATATTATAGAGATTTTATTCCAAAACGTTTGGAGCTGACATATAATCCAACATGGCCCAACCCCCTCCCGCCAAAAAATAAAATATTTAAAGCCTTTTTGTTCCAGAACTTATGAGAACAAAACCCTATTTCTCCCTGGCCCAAATTTACTCCCTCTTCAAATACATTATAGATACTTTAATCCAGAAGCTATGGGAGCTGACCCTGGCCCTCCATCTCCCGACCCATTTTGACCCTCCAAAACAGAAGAAATAAGAAAATTTTATTCCAAAACTTATGGGAACTAACATAAGGCCTTAATGGCCTGACGCCTCTCCCCCCACTAAAAATAACTAGCGATATTTTATTCCAAAATCTGGCCCTCCTTGACCCTCCCCATATCCCTAGAAAATTTATTAGAATATAGAAAATTATGTAAAATATTTCAGACAAAATATTTTATTTCAGACATTACGGGAGCTGAATCTTGGCCCTCCATGGTCACAGCCTCCTTCTATATAAAAACAATACCAATATTTTATTTAAAACTTATGGGAGCTGACCCATCGTCCTCCTTGGCCTGACTCCCTCTGGACTATATTGACCTATAATATTTTATTTCATTTCCTGACCTTCCTTGACGCAACCTTACCCATCCCCCTAAAAAAAATTATTAAAGATTTTAATTCCAAAAACTTATGAGAGCTGACCCCTTGACCCTCTAAATCCCGACATCCCCTAAAAAATATTAACGAAATTTTGTTTAAAACTTATCTGAGCTGATCCCTGGCTGACCCCCCCCCCACCCAAAAAAATAACAATTTAATATAAAACTTATAGGGAGCGGAGCACTGGTCCTCTCTGTCCCAAACCCCCTCCCCCCGCCCCAAAAATATTCAAGATATTTTATTTCAAAACATACGGAAGCTGACCCTTAACCCTCCGTGGCCTGCCCCCTCACCCTCAAAAACTGTATTATTAATAATATTTTATTCAAAAATTTATGGCAGCTGACACCTGAATGGCTTAAACCCCCCCCCCCCCGACCAAAAATGTATTAATAAAATTTTCTTCCAATACTTTTTTGCGCTGACACCTAGTCCTCCATGACTCAGCCCCTACCAACCAACCCCCCCAAAAAAAATGTATATATATAAATCCTTTTATTCCAGAACTTATGAGAAATAATCCCAACGGCTCCTCGTCCCAAACCCACTCCCCTTTAAGTTTATTATAGATACTTTAATTCAAAATTTATGGGAGGCGACCCCTGGTCCTCCATCTCCCGACCCACCTTGACCCCTCCCCCCGCAAAAAACAATATTTTATTCCAGAACGTATTGGAGATGGCTCCTGGCCCTCAGTAATCTATTCCCCCCCCCCTTATAAAAATGTCAACGAAATTTTTTTCAAAAACTTATGGCAGCTGATCCCTGATCCTCAATTGCCTGCCCCTTTACCCCTCCCCCTCCCTCCAAAAAATTAGCAATGTTTTATTTAAAGCTTATGGGAGCTGATCCCTGGTTCTCTATGCCCCCCCAACAAAAAAAAATATTTCAAAACTTGCGGGAGCTGATCCCTAGCCTTCTATGACCCGACACCCCCCCCCCCCCAAAAAAAAATATATTAACGTAATTTTATTCTAAGACTAATGGGAACTGACCCATGGCCCTCTATGACCGGACTTCCCCCAAATAATATAAAAGAAATTTTGTTTTAAACTTATTGTAGCTGACCCCTGGCTCAAAGGGTCAGGGGTCAGCTCCTATAAGTTTTGCAACAAAATAGTTTTATATCTTATTTTCGGGGAGGGGGGGGCTTTGAAAACTAGGGTTCAGCTTTCATAAGTTGTAAATAAAAGGCCATAAAGGGCCAGGGGTTAGCTCCCATAAATTTTGGAATAAAAATATTTTTTTTTAAATCTTAGGGAGGGGGCAGGGTCGGGCAGTAGAGAACTAGTTTTCAGACAATATTATTCTATTTCTGTCTATAATACGAAAATTGTTGAAGGACAAAATACACAATCATAGGTAGCGCGCTAGCGCTGCCAAAGTAAAGAACGACGTGGGCACAATGTGTTTTTTTTTTCTCCATAACCGGGCACTTCGTATCGAAGGAGTGGTCGTAGAAACTATGAAAAGGGCTCATTCGATTGGAAATTGGAGTGGCAAGTGCCCTTATTAATAGTCAAAAATGATTAGAGGGCAACTATCCCCCACGCCCATCATTCCCCCAAACACACCCAATCAAAATTTTGAGATAGCGATTTTGTTCAGGGTAGTTCATTTCCAGATCGAAAATATGTTTTTGAGAAGGACACTCCCCCACAACCCTCAGGGCAAGGGTTTTAAATTATGCCGTGGGGGCATATAAGTTTTTGTAGAAGGTATTGTCGTAGAAACTTCAAAACACGCTCATTCGATTGGAAGTTCAAAGGGCTAGTACCCTTTTTAATAGTCGAAAGTGATTGGAGGGCAAGTAGCCCCCCCCCCCCCCCTCTCCCATCATTCTCCAAACACATCCAATCAAAATTTTGAGATAGGCATTTTGTTCAGCGTAGTTGATTTCCAAATAGAAAATATATTTTTGAGGAGGAAAAAGGGTTTTAAGTTATGCCCTGGGGGCAGATTAGTTTTTATAGAAAAAATTGTCGTAGAAACTTCAAAAAATTCTCATTCAATTGGAAATTCAAAGAGCTAGTGCCCTTTTTAATAGTCAAAAGTGATTGGAGGGTGACTGCCCCCTCCCCCCTCCCCACGTCCATCATTTCCCTAAAACACATCCAATCGAAGTTTTGAGATAACCATTTTGTTCAGCGTAATTGATTTCCAGATAGAAAATATGTTTTAGAGGAGGACACTCCCCCACAGCCCTCAGGGCAAGAATTTTAAGTTATGCCCTGGGGCATATAAGGTTTTTATTGAAATTTTTGTCGTAGAAACTTGAAAAAGGGCTCTTTCGATTTGAAATTCAAAGGGCTACTGCCCTTTTTAATAGTCGAAAAGGAGTGGAGGGCAACTAACCCCCCGTCACGCCCACCTTTTCCCCAAACACATGCAATCAAAATTTTTAGATATCCATTTTATTCAACGTAGTTGAAAGTTTGGGAATTAGGTCTTTAAGGATGACAACCCCTTCCCCCACAGCCCTCAGGGCAAGAGTTGTAAGTTATGCCCTGGGGCATATAAAGTTTTTATTGAAAGCGCTGTCGTAGAAACTTCAAAAGGGCTCATTCAATTGAAAATTGAAAGGGCTAGTGCCTTTTTTAATAGTTGAAAGTGATTGGATAGCGACAAACGCCCCTCTCACGCCCACCATTTTTCCTAAACACATCGAATTAAAATTTGAGATATCCATTTTGTTAAACGTAGTTAAAAGTTCTGGAATTAAGGTCTTTTAGGATGATAACCCCCTCAGAGCCCTCGGTGCAAGGGTTGTAAGATGTGCCCTGGGGCATATAAAGTTTTGTTGAAAGCGCTGTCGTAGAAACTTCAAAAGAACTCATTCAATTGGAGACTGAAAGGGCTAGTGCCTTTTTTAATAGTTTAAAGTGATTGGATAGCGACTAACGCCCCTCTCACCCCCACCTTTTTCCAAAACACATCCAATCAAATTTTGAGGTATCCATTTTCTTCAACGTAGTTGAATGTACTGGAAATTAGGTCTTTTAGGATGATAACCCCCTCAGAGCCCTTAGTGCAAGGGTTGTAAGTTATGCTCTGGGGCAAATAAGGTTTATAAAGAAATTTGTTGCATAAATCATTGGCAGCGTGATCGTGCTGCCTAAGTAAAGAACGGGGACACTCAAGAACGAGACAAGAAACGGGGACTAAGTAAAGAGGAGAACACTCCCCCACCGTCCTCAGGGCAAGGGTTTTTAAGTTATGCCCTGGGGGCATATAAGAACGATATTGGCACAATGTATTATTTATTAATTTTTTCCTATAGAGCAGGGCACTTGGTATCCTAAAAGTTGTCGTAGAAACTTCGAAAAGCGCTCATTCAATTGGAAATTGGAGTGGCTTGTGCTCTTTTTTAATAGTCAAAAGTGATTGGAAGTTGACTAACACTCCTTCCACGCCCACCATTTCCTGAAACACATCAAATAAAAAATTTTGAGATAGCCATTTTGTTCAGTGTAGTTGATTTCAAGATAGAAATTATGTTTTTGAGGACAGTTGCACATTCAAAAACCACATTATGCAATTGTAAATGCAAACTTGCACTTGCACACTTGCAATTGTAACTGACGATTGGACATTCATTTGAAGTTTATATTGAAAGTGTTATTGTAGAAACTACAAAAGGGCTCATTATACTGGAAATTGAAAGGGCTAGTGCCTTTTTTAATGGTTGAAAGTCATTGGATAGCAACTAACGCCCCTCTCACGTC
Source organism: Artemia sinica (assembly GCA_027921565.1). Classification (NCBI taxonomy): domain Eukaryota; kingdom Metazoa; phylum Arthropoda; class Branchiopoda; order Anostraca; family Artemiidae; genus Artemia; species Artemia sinica. The sequence goes on along the minus strand of JAPEVW010000052.1, from coordinate 862,252 downwards.
CACCATTTTCCCAAACACATCCAATCAACATTTTGAGATATCCATATTGTTCAACGTAATTGAAAGTTCTGGAAATTAGGTCTTTTAGGATAATAACCCCATCAGAGCCCTCAGTGCAAGGGTTGTAAGTTATGCCCTGGGGGCATTAAAGTTTATATCGAAAGTTGTTATAGGAATTTAAAAAAGGGCTCATTTGATTGGAAATTGAAATTGCCCTTTTTAATAGTCGAAAGTGAGTGGAGAGTAAGTAACCCCCCTCTTACGCCCACCATTTCCCCAAAAATATTCAATCAAAGTTAAGAGATAGCCATTTTGCTCAACATGGTTGAAAGTTCTATAAATTATGTATTTAAAGATGACAAATCCCCGAGAACCCCAAGGGCAAAGGTTGCAGTTTATGCCCTGGGGGCATATAATATTTTATAGATAGAGTTGTCGTAAAACTTCAAAAGGGGCTCATTCAATTCGAAATTGAGAGGGCTAGTGCCCTTTGTAATAGTCAAAAGGGATTGGAGCGTAACTAACCTCCATCTCACGCTCACCATTCCTCCAAACACATCCAATCAAAATTTTCAGATGGTCATTTTGTTCAACGTAGTAGAAAGTTCTGGAAATTAGGTCTTTGAGAATGACCTTAGGGTAAGGGTTGTAATTTATGCCCTGGGGACATATAAGGTGTTTATAGAAAGCGTTGTCGTTTCCAAAAGTGCTCATTCGATTGGAAATCGAAAGGCCTGGTGCTGTTTTTAATAGTCGAAAGTGGTTGGAAGGCTTGACATTTTTATAGTAAAGATCGATGTGGGTACAATTTATAATTTTTTGTTGTTGTTGTTGTTTAGACCAGGGTACTTCGTATCGAAGGAGTTGTCATGGGAACTTCGAAAAGGGCTCACTCGATTGAAAATAGAAAGGGTTGATGCTCTTTTTAATAGTCGAAAGTGATTGGAGGGCAACTAATCCCCCTTCCACTCCCACCCTCCCATTTTCTCATTATGTTTAAAAACTAAATGTTGCCTTAAGATTAAATCAAAATGCACTGTGATAATGCTAATTCCCAGTAAGGTATCTCAGCAGTATTCCAAGAACGACTGAGGGTATTATGTTGAAACTTTCGGGGCTACTTCTGCTCTTAAAATTTAACCAAATCAAAATAGCGTAAGTGTATCCAAGCTATTAAAGAAAGTAAACAGATTTTTTTGCGAATGTTATCAAGTTTTCCATTGCAGGTCAACTAGAGGAGGTATGAAACTAAATTAAAGAGTACAATTTGTGTCCAGATTTTTAAAAGGATATATGTTGTTAAAAGTTGCTGAAAATTATTCCCCAGCATACAAATAGCAGGCCAAATTATAAAGTCTTAAAAACGAAAAGATTTAAAGTATTATTTTCTTTTTCCCTGAAAAGACTATGTCAATGTAAAACGAACATAAATTAATTAATAAAACTTTTTCTACAAAATAAGTTTTTCAAAGAAAAGTAAAGAACCCCATTAAACAAAAAAAGAGCAAAAATAAAATAAAATAATCTACCAAGCGTGAAACTACCACAAATCAGCATCGATAAATAAATGAAACCTAAAACGAACAGAAATTACAGCAAATAACCAAGTCAAACTCAAAACGAGCAGAAATTAACTTAAGTGTGGCGCAAAACCCTATGCCTTCCCAAGGCTAGAAAAAAATTTGCACTTTACTAAAAAAATACAAATTAATGTGCATTGTGAGTTTAATATACATATACTGATATTTAGTAATTAAAATGTTAATATTATTTGATTTATTAAAGTTATAAAAGTAAAAATATTTATATTTTTTTCAGTAAAGTGCAAATTTTGTTCTGGCCTTGGGAAGGCATAGGGGTTTTGCGCACAACTTATGTTAATTTCTACTCGTTTTGAGTTTGACTCGGTTATTTATTTTAATTTCTGTTCGTTTTGGGTTTCATTTATTTATCGAAACTGGTTTGTGGTAGTTTCACGCTTGGTAGATTATTTGATTTTTTTTTTTTTTTTTGTTTAATGGAGTTCTTTACTTCTCTTTGAAAAACTTATTTTGTAGAATTTTTTTTAAATTAATTTCTTAATACAATGCCTTAAGTTATATAACAGTAAATAAGTAAAAATAACTCACGAAAAGGGGTTACCTCTCTTAAATCTATTCAAAACTGAAAAAAAGTTTTATAATGAGTGTTTTTTTAAGAGCATTCTAACTGTAATGAATATTGTCAATTCAGGTAAGGATACAACCCAAAATTTTGATCAAAAAAAAGAATTTCAAATACGAAAAAGTTGTGAAAATTATCGCATCGGAAGAGTTCATCGTAACTTAAAAAATTAGTTACAGGAGTACAAAGAAAGTATAGCAAGTTAATAAAATTCTAAGTACAGTTCCAATAACAGTGTTAGTGCGTACGGAATAGTAGACAAAATAAAATAATAAAATATCAACATACGTGCCCAGGCAAAGCTGAGAAAAGAAAACAAGTAAATAAGCTTTGAAATCATTTCGAAAGATTGGTTTGGCAACAACTAAGAGACACAGTTTAGTACTGTTTTTTTATCTAAAACAAATATTTTCATAATTGGAATTTACTGCGATGATTTCATGAGTTTGACCAGAGATCAAATCTTTAAATAAAAAATCGAATTAAAAAAGCAAACAAGAGTGAACACTTGCCAATATTTAATCAACTGAAATTTGAAAATAAAACTTGAAAATATAATGAAAATAGCCGTATCAAAATTTTTATTGGGTGTTTTTAGGGAAATCATGGGCGAATGACCGTGGGTGATTGAAAATGGTGGTGGATTATCAGTTTAATTGACATATACATAAATTTATTCCTTATGGTTTTGATTATTTTTGCTTATGAAAGCAAGAAAAGTGAAAAAATTTAAAACATATTTTGTTTTCATTAAGGTGCAAATTGTGGTCTTGTCTTGAGAAGGCGTGAGGGTTATCAGCCCTAGTCATGTTAATTTTTCCTCGTTTTGAGTTTGATTCGGCTTTTTATTGTAGTTTCTGTTCGTTTTGAGTTTCATTTGTTTGTTGATAGTGATATGTGGTAATTTTACGCTTTGAAAATAATTTGACTTTATTTTAGCTTATTCTTGGCTTAATTGAGCTTCACGGAGAAAATAATATTTTTTGTATCTCTTCAGTTTTTGTCTATAATAATCCAGATTATAGGTTGCTATTGGTAAACTGGAGAAACTTTTTACACAATTTTTAATCCTGACAAAAACAGTGTTATTTAATTTAATTTTATAGCTTCTGAAGTTGACCTGAAAAATAAAACTTAATACCATTCCCAAAAGATTGTATCTATGCTCTTTGACAACCTGGATAAACTTACACTCTTTATATTTATTTAAATTGTAATAGCAGAGTAGTTATAGCACTATCCCCAAAGGTTTTAACTTAACACCCCCAGTCGCTCTTGATATGTTTTTGAGGTGTCATATTGGCAACCATAAACACAATACCTTTTGATCAAGTTTAAACGCATTTAGCTCTAAAGTATAATGGGCCAATTGAATAATTGTGGGGAGTTTACATGCTTTTTATCCCTAAAAAAATTGTTGCTGGACCGTTTTAATATATTGAACAAAATTGGTATCTCAAAGATTTAACTGGTTGCGTTTGGAAAATCAATGTACTTGAGAGAAGGGCTGCTTCCCTCCAATCTCTTGTTACTCTTAAAAAGGGCACCAGCACTTTTAACTTTGAATTGGATTAGCTACTTTAAAAGTTTGAATAACATTTCTTGCTATTATGGAGTGGCACTTCCATTAATATTCCATATATGCCCTTTTGAAAACCTGCATGCATACAGTTTTTTGATTTAATTAAAACTCCTAAGCTTTCCCAAAGAATTCCATCTTAATTCCTTTAGCGTCATTAGTTAAATTAACTGTAGTGGTAATATTGGAAATATACATATAGTGCCTAGTTCAAAATATGGAAATATGGAAATAAAAAATATGCCATACTGCCTAGTTCAAAATCCCACACAAATTACCCTTAAATGTCTTAATTAATAATATAAGTTGACAATGTGGGGAGATTGACATTCCCAAAGACATAATTACTGGATCTTTCAATAATACGGATAAAAAATAGCTCTCTTAAAATGTAGATTGGAAGTGTTTTGGGGAATGATAGGATGGTGGGGGGAGGCTGGTTGTCCTCCTTTCACTTTTAACTCTTAAAAAGAGTGCTAGATCTTCCGACTTCCAAACGAATGAGTCCCATTTGATCCAAGTTTATAAAACCATCCGTTCCATAAGAACCTTTTATGCCAGGGGCATAACTTACAACCCTTGCACCTGGGCTCTGAAGGGTAGTGTCCACCTTGAAGTCATTGTTATACACTCTTTTGACTATTGTGAACAAACTAGCTATCTCACAATTTTAATTGAATGCGCTTGGAGAGAAGAGGTTTTCGGGGGGGGGGGGGCTAGTTAATCTACATCAATTTCGACTCTTAAAAAGGAACTAGAACTAAACATTTCCAAACAAATGAGCTTGTTTTAAAGTGCAAACAACCACACCTTCCATAAAAGGCATATAGGTTCCCAGAGCATAACTTAAAACCGTGGCCCTCAGACTCAGGGGGGTTGTTTAAACCCCAAAGGCCTTTTATGCGGTCTATGGACTGCTTTCGAACAAATGACTATCTCAAAATTTCTGTAATATAGCAAATGAAAAAACATAAATTTCTTAATATAATAGCTTAATCATAGGCAGCGCAATCGTGCTGCCTAAGTATAGAACGGAGTTGGCACAAGGTATTATTTATTTTATTTTTTCTTTAAACCAGGGCACTTGGTATCTAAGGAGTTGTCATAGAATATTCAAAAAGGCCTCATTCGATTGGAAGTTGGAGTGGCTTGTGCCCTTTTTAATAGTCGAAAATGATTGGAAGGCAAGTGACACCCTTCCATGTCCACCATTTCCCCAAAAAACATCAAAAAAAAATTTTGAGTTGATCATTTTGTTCAGCGTAGCTGATTTCCAAATATAAATTAGGTGTTTTTGGAGGAAACTCCCCCACAAACCCTCAGGGCAAGGGTTTTAAGTTATGTCCTGTGGGCATATAATAATGATGTTGGGACAAGGAAAAAAATTATTTATCATTTTTTCCTTTAGACCAGAGCACTACATATTGACAAAAGTTGTCGTAGAAACTTCGAAGAGAGTTCATTTAATTAGAAACTGGAATAGCTTGTGCCCTTTTTAATAGTCAAAAGTGATTGGAAGGCAACTAACTTCAAGGCCCACCATTTCACGAAACACATCCAATCAAAATTTTGAGATAGGAATTTTGTTCAGCGTTGTTGATTTCCAGAGAGAAATTATGTTTTTGAGGAGGACACTGCCCCATAGTCCGCAGGTAAAGGGTTGTAGGTTATTCCCTGTGGTCATATAAAGTTTTATAGAAATCTTTGTCGTAGAAACTTCAAAAAAGGCTTATTCGATTGGAAATTCTAAGGGCTACTGCCCTTTTTAATAGTCGAAAATGAGTGGAGGGCAACTAACCCCCCTCTCACGCCCACCTTTTCCCCAAACACGTCCAATCAAAACTTTTATATAGCCATTTTGTTCAACGTAGTTCAACGTTCTGGAAATTAGGTCTTTGAGGATGAACCCCCCCCCCCCCCCCCCACAACCCTCAGGGCAAGGGCTGTAAGTTAAGTCCTGGGAGCATATAAGGTTTTTATAGAAAGTGTTGGCGCAGAAAGTGCAAAATTGAATCATTCGATTGGAAATTGAAATGGCTAGTGCATTTTTTAAGAGCTGGAAGGGATTGGAAGGCAACTAACACCCCTTCCACGCCTCCCATTCCCAAAACACAAACAATCAACATTTTTAGAAAGCCATTTTATTCCTCCCACTTGAAAGTTTTAAAAATTATACCTTTGAGCAGGAAACTCCCCCCAAAGTCTTCAGGGCAAGGGTTATAAGTTATGCCCTGGGGATATATAAGGTTTTCATTGCAATCATTGTCGTAGAAACTTGAAACAGGGGTCATTCAATTGAACATTTAAAGGGCTAGTGCCTTTTTTATAGTCGAAAATGATATGAGGGAAAGTAACCTCTCACCGCCACCTTGTCCCCAAACACATCCAATCAAAACTTTAGATAGCAATTTCATTCAACATAGTTTTAAGTTTTGGATATTAGGTCTTTAAGGATGACAAGCCCTCCCCCCACATCCCTCAGGACAAGGGTTGTACGTTATGCCCTAGGGGAATATAAGGTTTTTATAGAAAGCGGTGTTGTAGAAACTTGAAAAAGGGTTCATTCAATTGGAAATTGAAAGGGTCTGTGCCCTTTTTAATAGTGGAATGTGATTGAAGGGCAACTAACCCCCCTCTCTCCCATCATTTCCCCAAACACATCCAATCAAAATATATAGATATTTATTTTTTTCAACGTAGTTAAAAGTTCTGGAAATTAGGTCTTTTCGGATGATAACCCCTTCAGAGCCCTCAGTGCAAGGGTTGTAAGTTATGCCCTGGGGGCGTATAATGTTTATATGGAAAGTTGTTTTAGAACTTTCAAAAAAGGCTCATTTGATTGGAAATGGACATTGCCCCTTTTAATATTCGAAAGTGAGTGGAGAGTAAATAACCCTCCTCTCACGCCCACCATTTCCACAAACACATTCAATTAAAGTTTAGAGATAGCTATTTTGGTCAACCTAGTTGAAAGTTCTGGAAATTATGTATCTAAGGATGACACCACCCCCCCCCCCCCCCCCCCCGAGCCCCTATGGTTGTAAGTTATCCCCTGGGGGCATATAAGGTTTTTTTATAGAAAGTTTTGTCGTAGAAAGTTCAAAAAGGAATCTTTCGATAGGAAATTCAAATGGTCAGGGCCTCTTTTAATAGTCGGAAGGGATTGGAAGGCAACTAACAACGTTTCTACCCCCATCATTACCCTAAACACACCCAATCAAAATTTTGATAAAGCCATTTTGTTCCACGCAGTTATAAGTTCTGAAAATTTTTCCTTTGAGCAGGAAACTCCCCCCGCAGTCTTCAGGGCAAGGGTTATAAGTCATGCCCTGAGGCATATAAGGTTTTCATTAAAAACTTTGTCTTAGAAACTTGAAACAGGGCATATTCGATTGTAAATTTGAAGGGCCAGAGTTTTTAATAGTCGAAAGTGATTGAAGGGTAACTAACCCCCTCTTACGCCTATCAATTCCCCAAACACATCCAATGAAAATTTTGAGAAATCTATTTTGTTCAACGTAGCTGAAAGTTCTGGAAATTCTGTCTTTTAGGATCATAACCCAATCAGAGCCCTCAATTCAAGGGTTGTAAGTTATGCCCTGGGGGCGTATAAGGTTTGTATAGAAAGTTGTTGTAGAAATTTCAAAAAGGGCTCATTTGATTGGCAATGGAAATTGCCCCTTTTAGTACTCAAAAGTGAGTGGAGAGTAATTAACCCCCCTCTCACGCCCACCATTTCCCCAAACACATTCAATCAAAGTTTAGAGATAGCCATTTTGTTCAACGTAATTGAAGTTCTGGAAATTATGTATTTAAGGATGTAAAACGTCCCAGAGCCCCCATGGCAATGGTTATAAGTTATGCCCTGGGAGCACATATGGTTTTATAGATAGAGTTGTCGAAAAAAAAACTTCAAAAGGGGCTTATTCAAATGGAAAATGAGAGAGCTAGTGCGCTTTTTAATAGTTGAAAGTGATTGAAGGGTAACGAACCTTCCTCTCACGCCCACTCTTGGGGTTGAACCCCTGTTTCTTTTATTTTCAGAAAATGACCCATTTTCCGTTCTGTAATTATATATGCCTATAAGATAATTTTTAAATCTAAGTTGAAGTCTGGTTGCTCAGCTAGATTCTCTCGCAATAAGTAATATTTGGTCTTCCAGGTCTGAGTAATTGAAAGATAAAGCTAAGAAAAAGTAGAATGGATTTTGAATGGGGATTGAGAGGATTGACTTGGGCCAAGCAAAGGTCCACCCCTATGTAAAGTTTGTGTACAGAACGAATATTATTTTTGAGTAAAACTAAATTTAGACCCCGGTTGGTAATGTCTATTCTTTTTGGTATATGAGTGTGACCTTTGGAAGATTACAAGTAAGATATTTTCTACAGCTGTGTAGACTAATTTTTCCATGAACCCAGACAGGTTAGGAACAGAGATACGAGATACTGTCATTATTATATTGACAGGGGGGTTTGTTACCTCCAAGGTGATACTTAGAGATTTTTTAGTTGTGACCCGGGTTGGGTACACCCTTGGCCTTAGAATTTGGCCACTGGACCGCTCGATCACGTTTTCTTACCCTGAAGTAGGTTATATTGTAAATTGGGTACTAGCACACCCTATATTTACAGAACCGTTGTGGTAAGCGCGGGCATCCCATTATAATATTTAGTGCCGCCAGGGCCTTTCCCCTCCAGTAAGTGGTGTAACACCAGTTTTGCACCAATAAGTGGTGACACATGTACCTTATCACAACAATACTCGTGGTAGAAAAAATGGAGCTATCAGCGGCACTGTTGGCAAAAGAACGAGCGTCTCCAAAAAGACTGGTGAAAATTAGCCTATAGTATAGGCTGTAAAAATCGGCACGGAAAGACAGAGTTGAAAGATTTCGAATTTCAAATTTGATGAGCCAGGTTCCTACCTAGGAATGACGCAGTGCATGAAAAAGGGTAGGACCCCCTTTCATTATCTCCTTTCATCAAGGTTTGGGCTAAGCCTAAACGGAAATTTGAGAAAAAGAACAAGAAAAAACGGAATTAAGAAGATCTAAAATGGGCTGTGCCTTGCTAGACAAAAAATAAAAAGAAATAACATAAAATTAATCGAATTTTGAGTTTAAAGTGGGGGAATCTTACTGTATTAGAAAGTATTACAAGGTTTAAGGACAGATAAGAAAACGGTGATAGTTGGGTTATTATTTGACTTAATTGGCGGACTTAGATATAATCTTCAGTGACGAAGGTTATAAATTTATTGAAGACAGCATATTAAGAGAGTTTGTCAGTTTGTGCACACATTTGATAAGGAAGGTGGGAGGAACCTGTCCTATTGACTAATCGGCCTAAGAGGTGATTACATTTGGAGTACGAGTATCTCGGGAGGATACGTGATTTGTTTTACAGGGTAGTTCCCCTGTTTGAGTTTTAGTCCAGCTAATTCACTAGAGGAATATTCATGCGGTTTTTCAATTTACTTTCTTGTCCAACCCCTGTTAATTCATTTTTCGGAGATATATTTCACTCTCGTAAAATTGCTTGCTGCGAAAAAAGTCGTTATTCCCTAATGAAGTCTAGGTATTTCGATTATTTGAAAAATTGTTGAATCTCATTTCACGGCGGTAATAATTCGCAATAGCAATTGCGTATCATAATTTTTGCGTGTGCCAATTGTTGACATTTTCAAGATTGACTAATTGATTAAGAGATAATATAAACGGAAAGGAGTATGCACGGTAAAATGAGGGGGTACGAAATAAACAAGAAAGAACTAATATATGAAAAACAAGACGAAATCACCCCTCAGATGCTATACAAAATGAAGGGGAGATGTGGGCAAGAGAAAATACGGACAAAGTCAGAAAATTAATTAAAATCTAACAATGACAGACAGAATCAAAGTAGTTCGAATAGAAGGAGCTGTGTTGAATCGAGATCCAGCAGGGGGTCACGAAAAAGTAGTCATGTAGATATAACACAATATATATTAAATTTCATAAAGGAAGAAAGAATAGTCAGAGAAAGAAAAGAGAAGGAAGATAGAGAAGAAAGATAGATTATCAGAATAGCTAGAGAACAAAAAGAAGAGGCTGATAGAATAGCCAAAGAACGAAAGGAAGAGGCTGATAGAATAGCCAGAGAACGAAAAGACGAGCAAGATAGAAAAGAAAGAGAGAAAGAGAGAATAGTTAGGGAGCAGAGAGTAGAAAATATTAAAATAGCTAGAGAACAAAAGGAGGAGGAAAATAGAAAAGAGGACGAAAGGGCTACAGTAGCCTATAAAGAAAGAGATACGAAAGAAAAGGAAAGTAGGCATGAAACTGAAAGAGGGGGGAAAGGCCCATATGGAGGCTTTTGAGAGAGATCAACCGAAAAGTTTCTGGTTTCCGGATGTATGGAGACCAACTAACCTTAAAAACGCTAGCTCTAGATTGAATAGTCGTTCTAAGATACTTAGCAACCAAGATATTCTAAAAAGAATCGCGTCTAAAGGAATTAATCATAGCCATAGGAAGATTTTGAGAAAACTAGTAGAATTCAAAGAAGCTAGTGAGGCAGAAGATATTGCTTTCAAAATCCTTACGGAGGCCGATAAAAAGCAATTACAAATACATGAAGAAATTGTTAAGTAAAACAAAAAAGATCGGTCGGCAATTGTTGAAATGTTTCAGAGTCATATTTAAATTTTAAAAGGAGGGATGCAAAGATATAAAGAGGATGAAAAGATGGTTCTTAAAAACGTCAACAGATTATTGAGGATCTATATAAGGAATTGGATGGGGTTCGTCCCTCTGGTGAAAAGGAAAACTTTGCTTACGAGGCTGGTACAACAGCACTCAGAGAAAATTTTCAACCCTACGAAGAGTTAAATAAGAGGGTTGACAAATTTCGGATGAAAATTATTGGCAGGGTTCTTCTATTAATTAAGAAAATTCTGTATCGAGAAAAGAATACATCAGTAGTATAGCTATAACAGTTTCAAGCGCATAGTCCCCCCCATATAGCTATAATGATAAGTAGCGCACAGTCCCCGCATATATCTATAATGCTTTCAAGCGCACAGTACACCCGCCAATACAAGCAGACAGTGTAATGACCGGATTCAACTACCGTGAAAATTCGTGCTGATCTCTGTTCAAAGTGCGTGATGTTTTCATGGTAGTGATTTGTTTCCTTTGTATGAAATTGTGAAATTCTTTCTGTTATTTAATTTGTTAGGTGTGGTTGACTTATGTTTAACCTTGAACACGGATATAAAACTGGAGGGAGTTGCAGGGAGGGGGTTGGAGGGAGGGGTTGGACGATTGTGGCACTTTGGGCCGATGGGGAAGGAATGTGGGGAACTTTGGGTCGGAATAAAAAATTGGTATGATTTACCTCATGTGCTAACCTCGCAAGCCATTTAAATGCAGTGTTTACATACTTTTTTTCATGTTTTGATATTGCTCTTTACCGACCTCTGGAGATCCAGGTTCAAAAAATATTTAACAATCTGTTAACTATAATAGGGTCTGTATAAATTTTAGTAGAATTAATTTCTTTACCCACTAAGAATATAAAAGAATAACTTACTTCTTGCGTGTAGGTTTCGTCAATATTCCTTTTGTTTGAATGCATCATTATATTTCAAATGCCAATTCTGAACTGATAAAATAATTCATTGTCGGATGTATGGAGACCAACTAACCTTAAAAACGCTAGCTCTAGATTGAATAGTCTTTCTAAGATGCTTAGCAACCAAGATATTCTAGCAAGAATAGCGTCTAAAGGAATTAATCATAGCCATAGGAAGATTTTGAGAAAACTAGTAGAATTCAAAGAAGCTAGTGAGGCAGAAGATATTGCTTTCAAAATCCTTACGGAGGCCGATAAAAAGCAATTACAAATATATGAAGAAATTGCTAAGTAAAACAAAAAAGATCGGTCGGCAATTGTTGAAATGTTTCAGAGTCATATTTAAATTTCAAAAGAAGGGATGCAAAGTTATAAGGAGGATGAAAAGATTGTTCTTAAACGTCAACAGATTATTGAGGATCTATATAAGGAATTGGATGGGGTTCGTCCCTCTGGTGAAAAGAAAACTTTGCTTACGGGGCTTGTACAACAGCACTCAGAGAAAATTTTCAACCCTACGAGGAGTTAAATAAGAGGGTTGACAAATTTCGAATGGAAATTATTGGCAGTGTTCTTCTATTAATTAAGAAAATTCTGTATCGCGAAAAGTGGACCGGCCCATAAAACAAATTGGGAGGCTGCGCTGTCCTGTCGGAAAAAATAAAATGCTTGGTACTCAAAATTCAATAATCTGGTAAAATATGATTCCTCTGAGCCTTTTTCTAAGAATTGCCATAATAGAGATGCAAAAGTAACCTATAAAAGAACATACTGAACTATGGCCCTTAATAAAGGAAATTTTGACCAGGTTGTGAGATCACATAAAATAGAAGGAAAATTAAACGGAAATTTGACGGAATGGTAATTGACTCAGGGAGTGAACATACTTTTGTGCGAATGGACTTTATTAAAAAGACGAAAATAAACCATAAAAATAATATTAAAACAGTGTGTTATTATGGAGACAAGCAGCAATGCCCGTCTGCTTGGGTAAGAATAGAAATTGCAAGGAAGGACGGTACGGTCCAGAGAAAAACGATAAAAGTATGCTTAGTACCTACTCTAGAAGTAAATGTTTTTGTAAGAGGAGACTTAGGGGATACCGGAAATCTTCTATCGTTAAAGGTGACTTCGTTAACAGTAGTAAAATTGCAGAACTACAATAAGACGGAAAAATATACAACTTTGTTAACTCCGGGGGGAGGTGGACCGGCCCATAGAACAAATTAGGAGGCTGCACCCCTCTGTCGGAAAAAGGAAATGCTTGATACTTGTGTTCGAAATGTTGATAATCCACAAAAATGGGAGACGGAAGTAAAAAGACCACTGAATATTGAAAATAAGATGCGCGAAAATGATTTTTTTCGGCAAAATTTCCAGAAAATGGAAAACTTGAGATCACTTTTAACGAGTGTGAGACGCCGAAAAAAATTTGCCAAAATGAAGCACTGATTGTACAAGAGAAAAAGGAGACGAAATTTACTGTACTTGCTTTTCCTCGTAAAGTTCAAGAAATTTTAATACAATATAAAAAACCAAATGTCTGAGTTCAGTTCCCATTTGATGACGAAATATTTGATTCTGCGGTAAAAGTAAAGAAGACTAAAATAGAGAAAAAGATGCAAAACGGAACTACAATAAAGAAATGCAGTCAAAGATAGTGGACGATTGAGTTAAATTCAAATTTAATGTTGATTTATTGTGTGCGATTGGAAGATTTGAGAAAAGTAGAGAGGAAAAGAGAAATGCAAAAAAAAAGACAAAATTTGAAGATTCAGCCGGCAGTGGTGTAAAATAAAAAGTTGGATGGGGTGTGCCTAGCTAACATAAATAATAGGGGGGGGGGGGACAAAGAAGTCCAAGACCCACTGGGAAAATTACAAAATTACAATAAGACTAAAAAACTTAGGAGGGAGGAGAAGACCCATGACATATTACTAGAAACTACAGATAATCATGACATAGAATTGACTTGTCACCAGTGGGTTACGGAAAGATTGGGAGATACTGAATTTTGGGTTGGACTTAATAAAATTGGGAAGAAATCTGAGACTGGTTTTATCAACTCAAAAGAGGGTTTTTTCCTTTATGAGGGGAAGGAATCCCTTGGAGAAGATCCCCTGCGGGAAGACGTGAAAGATAGCCCTTTTCCTCAATGTAAAACTGGCGGACAAGTTGTGATCCCTTTACTGAAGCCTTGTCTTTCCAGTCTTCTATATTATCTTCATCCCTCAACGCCGAGCAATATTCATTCAAATATTTTAGGGGACAGGACCCAGAAAAAAGTGATTTAAGGTTCGCTCACATTTTTACTTCATTTCCTGAACCCCTATCGTTTTCAGAGCCTGTGTATTTTCGGCCTTGGATTGCTTCAAATTATGCCAAGGGGAAATTTATACTTTAATTGAGATGTGGGATTGTTTCCGCCGATGGAAATTAACAGGCTAGTGCAGTCAATTTTTCATGGTGGCTGGCATCATTGAATGTTCCAGAACGTTATTCTACGCTTCTCCTAAGTGAATATTTCGTGAGAGCGAGAAAATTTTTATTTAATTATCCTGTGCAGGATTAAGTTCCACGAATCTCAATGGATTTTTCTTCCTTCTTTGAAATCCCAAGCTTGATGAATAGAGCTGTACAGACAATAGCTTTGATTGGTTGGACAGAAACAAGGAATGGCAATGGAATAAAGCCAAGGGGATGGTATACTCGTGAAGCCATAAGCCAACGGTTAGCTGCATTGGATATGTACAAAAGAAATAAAAACAGAAGGTAGACAAGTTGGTGATCTTGAAGTTATGTGTTATATTTGTAAGGGTAGACCAGCGTGGGACATGGGTGGTCATTTATCTTACTGGGGGAGGTGCCGGGGTCCCACCCCTGTTTCATTTCTTTTCAGATAAATGACCCATTTTCCTTTCTGTAATTATATTTGCCTATACGATAATTTTTAATCCTAAGTTGAAGTCTGGTTGCTAAGCTAGATTCTTCCGCAATAAGTTAGCTGTGAAGTAAATTCTATTTTGGTCTTCCTGGTCTGAGCCATTGAAAGATAAAGTTAAGAAAAGGTACAATGGATTTTGATTGGGGATTGAGAAGATTGGTTAGGGCCAAGCGAAGGTCCTCCCCTATGCAAAGTTTGTGTACAGAACGGATATTATTTTTGAGTTAGTCTACATTTAGACCCCGGTTGGGGAAGTCTGTTCTTTTTGTTATATGTGTCTGACCTTTGGAAGATTACATGTAAGATATTTTCTACAGCTGTGTAGACTAATTTTTCCAGGAACCCAGACAGGGTAGGAACAGAGTTACGAGATACAGTCATTATTATATTGACAGGGGGGTTCGTTACCTAAAAGGAGATAGTTAGAGATTTTTTAGTAGTTACCCAGGTTGGGTACACCCTTGGGCTTAGAATATGGCCATTGGACCGCTCGATCAAGTTATCATACCCTGGCGTAGGGTATATTGTAAATTGGGTAATAGCACATCTTAAATTTACAGAACCTTTGTGGTAAGCCCAAGCATCCCATTATAATATTTGGTTCTTCCAGGGGTTTTCCGCTCCAATATGTGGTGTAACACCCTTTTTGGACCCATAAGTGGTGACACCCGTACCTTACCATCACAATACCCACCATTCTCCCAAACATGTCTAATCAAAATTTTCAGATAGCCATATTGTTCAACGTAGTAGAAAGTTCTGGAAATTAGGTCTTTGAGGATGACAACCCCCTTCTCCCGCAGCCCTCGGCAAGGATTGTAAATTATGCCCTGGAGCATATAAGGGTTTGATTGAAAGCGTTGTCGTAGAAACTTCAAAAGGGCTCATTTGATTGGAAATTGAAAGGGCTAGACCCTTTTTTAATAGTTAAAAGTGATTGGAGAGCTTTATTCACGCCTTTTTATTTCCCCAAAAATATACGATCAAAATTTTGAGATAGCTGTTTTTTTAAGGTAGTTTAAAGTTCTGGAAATTAGGTCTTTGAGGATGACAACCACCCTTACAGCCCTTAGGGTAAGGATGTAATTTATGCCCTGGGGGCATTTAAGGTGTTTATATAAAGTGTTGCCAAAGAAACTCAAAAAGGGATCATTCGAGTGGAAATGGAAAGGCCTAGTGCCCTTTTTAATAGTCGAAAGTTATTAGAAGGCTTGATGTTTTTTATAGTAAATATTGATGTAGGTATAATGTATTATTTTTTTGTTGTTGCTGTTGTTTACACCAGGACACTTCGTATCGAAGGAGTTGTCGTAGGAACTTCGAAAAGGGGTCATTTGCTTAAAAATACAAAGGGCTGATGCCCTTTTTAATAGTCAAATGTGATTGAAGAGCAACTAGTCCCCCTCCCATGCCCACCCTCCAATTTGCCCATTATGTTTAAAAACTAAATGTTGCCTTAAGATGAAATCAAAATGGACTGTGTTAATACTAATTCCCATTAAGGCTTAATATAATAGTAAAGATGAAATGCATATTGAACATGTGGATGACCCCCCAGTAAAAATTGTGTATGACTCAAAATGGATTAATGATTATTCTACTGACTACGAACTAAGAGAAGAGAGTAACTATAGTATCAAGAGAGAACATGATGAATTATAAATTCTTTCAAAACCTTTTGTCGGATAGGTCAGGATAAAATTGACAAAATCTAAGTATCAGAGCGAATAGATTCTTTATCAACATCCTTTGCCGGATATGTCGGTTAACATTATCAAAACCTAAGTGTCAGAGTGATGAAATTCTGTGTCAATTTCTATTGTCGGATACATGGGGTAACATTGAAAAATCTAAGTATCAGAGAGAAAAACTTTTTCAATAAACATCTTTGTCAGATACATCGGATAAAATTGACTAAATCTAAGTATCAGATTGAATAAATTCTATGTAAACATCCTTTGTCGGATATGTCGGATAACATTGTCAAAATCTATGTATTAGAGTGAATGAATTCTTTGTCAACTTCCTTTGTCTGTTACACCAGATAACATTCACAAAATCTAAGTATCAGAGTGAAAAAAAAATTCATCGTCTCTGGTCAGATATGCTTGATAAAATATAAATTCTTTGTCAACTTCTTTCGTTGGATACATCAGGTAAAATTCACGAAATCTAAGTATCAGAGTGAATAAATTCTATAACAACTTATCTTGTCGGGTATGTCGGTTAACATTATCAAAACCTTAGTGTCGGAGTGATGAAATTCTATATCAACATCTATTATCAGATACATGGGATAATATTGAAAAAATCTAAGTATTAGAATGAATAATTTTTTTTCTATCAACATCTTTGTCGGATACATCGGAAAGAATTGATTAAATCTAAGTATCAAATTGAATAAATTCTTTATCAACATTATTTGTCAGATAAGTTGGATAACATTGTCAAAATCTAAGTATTAGAGTGAATAAATTCTTTAATAACATTTTTTTTATCGATATCATTTGTCGGATACGTCGGATAAAATTGACAAAATCTAAGTATCAGAGTGAACAAGTTCTTTATCAACATCCTATGCTGGATACGTCGGATAACATCATCAAAATCTAAGTATCAGAGTGATTAAATTCTATATCAACATCATTTGTCGGATGAATAGGATAACATTGACAAAATCTAAGTGCCAGAGGGAATAAATTCGTTATCAACATCCTTTGCCGGAAATGTCAGTTAACACTGATAAAATTTAAGTATCAGTGTGAACAAATTCATTAATAGCATTCTTTATCGATATCATTTGTAGGATACACCGGATAACATTGACAAAATCTATGTATTAGAATGAATAAATTTTTTCTATCAGCATCTTTATCGGATAAATCGGATAAAATTCACAAAATCTAAGTATCAGATTGAATAACTTTTTTCTATCAGTATCTTTGTCGGATAAATCGGATAAAATTGACAAAATCTAAGTATCAGATTGAATAAATTCTTTATCGACATCGTTCACCGGGACACATCGGATAACATCGTCAAAATCTAACTATCAGAGTGAATGAATTCTTTATCAACTTCTTTTGTCTATTACATTAGATAATATTCACAAAATCTAAGTATCACAGTGAATTAATTCTCTATTAACATCCTTTGCCGGACATGTAGGTTAACATTATCAAAACCTAAGTGTTAGAGTGAAGAAATTCTGTATCAACATCTATTGTCAGATACATGGGCTAACATTGATAAAACCTAATTATCAGAGCGAATAAATTTTTTCTATCAACATCTTTGTCAAATACATTGGATAAAATGGACTAAATCAAAGTTTCAGAGTGAATAAATTCCTTATCAATGTCTTTTGACAGATGTGTTTGATAACACTGACAAAATCTATGCATTAGAATGAATAAATTCTTTATCATCATCCTTTGTCGGATACCTAGGATAAAATTGAGAAATTCTAAGGATCAGAGTGAATAAATTATTTATCAACATCTTTTGTCAGATATGTCGGATAAAATTAACAAAATTTAAGTATCAGAGCGAATAAATTCTTTATCATCATCATATGCCGGATACATTGGTTATCCGGATAAAATTAACAAAATCTTAGTATAATATTGAATAAATTCCTTATCAGCATCCTTTGTAAGATACCTGAGACATGCAGAAAGTTAGATTAATTTAGGTTCACTTGGAGTGGTGCGCCAGTATAAGTGAACCTAAATTAACCTAACTGTTTGCATGTCTCTCTCACTAGGAGTGTGTGTCTGAGCGAGTGTGCTGCCATATATAACCAGTCTAACCTCCATTCAACGTAACGATGCATAGAGTCAAATTAATATAACTTTATTATTTATAGAAGATTTTATGAAGGATATCTGATGTATCCAATAATGACGTTGATAACGAATTTATTCACTCTGATACTTAGATTTTGTCAATTTTATCTGATGTATTTGACAAAGGATGCTGATAAAAAAAAAATATTCTCTCTGACACTTATATTTTGTCAATTTTATCCATGTATCCGAGAAGAGGATGCTGATATAGAATTTAATCGTTCTGATACTTAGATTTTGATAGTGCTATCTGACGTATCCAGAAAAGGATATTGATAATGAATTTATTGACTCTGACACTTAGATTTTGTCAATGTTATGCTATGTATCCAACAAAGGATGCTGATATAGAATTTAATCACTCTGATACTTATATTTTGATGATTTTATCCAACGTATCCAGTATAGGATGTTGATAAGGAAATTTGTTCACTCTGATACTTAGATTTTTTTAATTTTATCTGACGTATCTGACAAATGATGATGATAATTGATTTATTCGCTCTGATACTTAGATTTTGTGAATGTTATCCGATGTATCCAAAAAAAGAAGCTAATAAAGAATTTATTAACTCTGATACTTAGATTTTGACAATGTTATCCGACATATCTGACAAAGGATGCTGATAAGGAAATTATTCAATCTGATACTTAGATTTTGTCAATTTAATCCGGATAACCGTTATATCAGGCATATGATGATGATGAAGAATTTATTCGCTCTGATACTTAGATTTTGTCAATTTTATCCGACATATCTGACCAAAGATGTTGATAAAGAATTTATTCACTCTGATACTTAGAATTTCTCAATTTTATTCAAGGTATCCGACAAAGGCTGATGATAAAGAATTTATTCATTATAATACATAGATTTTTTCAATTTTATCTGACATATCCAACAAATGTTATCGATAAAGAATGTTGATAAAGAGTTTGTTCACTTTGATACTTAAATTTTGTCAGTGTTATCAAACGCATCTGTCAAAAGATATTGATAAAGAATTTATTCACTCTGATATTTAGATTTCGTGAATGTTATCTGATGTATCGGACAAAATAAGTTGATATAGAATTTATTCACTCTAATACATAGATTTTTACAATGTTATTCAACTTATCCGACAAAGAATGTTGATAAAGAATTTATCCACTCTGATACTTAGATTTAGTCAATTTTATCCAATATATCTGGCAAAGAGGTTGATAGAAAAATTTATTCTCTCTGATTGTGAGATTTTATCAATGTTATCCCATGTAACACAATAGATGGTGACACAGAAATACATCACTCTGACACTTAGGTTTTGATAATGTTAACCTACGTATCTGGCAAAGGATGTTGATAGAGAATTTATTCACTCTGATACTTAGATTTTGTAAATGTTATCTAATGTAATAGACAAAAGAAGTTGATAAAGAATTCATTGACTCTGACAGTTAGATTTTGACAATGTTATCCGATGTGTCCGGCGAATGATGTTGGTAAAGAATTTGTTCAATCTGATACTTAGATTTTGTAAATTTTATCCAAATTATCTGACAAAGATGCTGATAGAAAAATTTATTCAATCTGATACTTAGATTTTGTCAATTTTATCCAATTTATCCGATGAAGATGCTGAGAGAAAAAATTTATGCATTCCAATTAGTAGATTTTTTTTCAATATTATCTGGCGTATCCGACAAATGATATCAATAATTAATGTTAAAAAAGAATTTGTTCACTCAGATACTTAAATTTTATCAGTGTTAACTGAAATTTCCGGCAAAGGATGTTGATAAGGAATTTATTTACTCTGGCACTTAGATTTTGTCAATGCTTTCATATGTATCCTACAAAGAATGTTGATATAGATCAGATTTTTGGACACCCAGAAGAGATCATATAGATTAGATTTTTGGGCGACTCTGGGCGCCCACCCGCCCAGAGTCTCGGGCAAGTGACCCAAAAATTAAAAAAATTTGTGAAAAATTCGAATTTTTTTCAGAATGTGGGGCTAAGCTTAGGCAACGAATAGGTACTATTTGAAAGATAAAGATGGCTTTAAACGATTGTTTGCCTGTCATTTCAAGCAAATTTATGGTCCTATGTCAATTTTAAATTCTTAGTCAACCTTCTTAAGACCATAGGCGGGCGTGCCTTGTTTGCCTCTCATTACAGGCAATCTAACGGTCTTATGTCAATTTTGAATTCTTGATCAGCATGCCTAAGACTCTAGGCAGGCATGAATAACATGACAAGTTTGTGTCCAATAAGAGAGTCATGCATACTCCTGCCATTTACCCGTGCCCGAACCATTTGAACATTTGCCTCTCAATTACTTGGACTATCTGTCTTGGCATTTCTCTGTCTACATTACCCAGCATCTTGATGCAACCTATGTAACCTATTGCAAAATACTTGATAACTTCCATTCAATTTTACCCGTGCCCCAGGTATTTAAACATTTGCCTCTTAATTACTTGGACTATCTGTCTTGGCTTTTCTCTGTCTACAATTACCCAGCGTCTTGATGCAACCTATTGCAAAATACTTCATAACTTCAATTCAAAATCAACGGATTTTGAGGCACGGGTAAAAGCCAAAACGAGGTCGAGGTCGAAGGCCTCGACCGAGTCCATTGATTTTGAAATATAAAGTTATCAAGTATTTGCAATAGGTTGCATAGGTTGCATCAAGACGCTGGGTAATTGTAGACAAATAAAAGCCAAGACAGATAGTGCAAGTAATTGAGAGGCAAATGCCTAAATGGCTGGGGCACGGGTAAATGGCAGGAGTATGCATGACTCTCTTATTGGACACATAATTGTCAGGTTAGTCATGCCTGAATAGAGTCTTAGGCATGCTGATCAAGAATTCAAAAATATGATACTTTATCAACATTCTTTGTCGGATACGTAGGATAGCATTGAGACTCTGATACTTTGATTTTGATGATGTTATCGGACGTATCCAGCATAGGATGTTAATAAAGAATTTGTTCACTCTGATACTTAGATTTTGTCAATTTTATCCGACGTATCCGACAAATGATGTTGATTAAGAATTTATTCATTCTAATACATAGATTTTGTCAATGTTATCCAACATATCCGACAAATGATGTCGAAAAAAAAATATTATTAAAGAATTTATTCACTCTGATACTTAGATTTTGTCAAAGTTATTAAACGTATCTGTCAAAAGACATTGATAACGAATTTATTCTTTCTGATACTTAGATTTTCTCAATTTTATCAAGCTTGTCTGAAAAATGATTATGATAATGTATTTATTCGCTCTGATACTTAGATTTTGTGAATTTTATCCGATATATCCAACAAATGAAGTTGATAAAGAATTTATACACTCTTATACTTAGATTTTGATAATATTATCCGACATATATTAGAAAAGATGTTGATAAAGAATTTATTCAATCTGATAGTTATATTTTATCAATATTATCCGGATAAGCGATGTATCCGGCATATGATGATGATGATAAAGAATTTATTCGCTCTGATACTTAGATTTTGTCAATTTTATCCGACATATCTGACAAAAGATGTTGATAAAGAATTTATTCATTCTGGTACTTAGAATTTCTCAATTTTATCCGACGTATCCGACAAAGGATGATGATAAATAATTTATTTATTCTAATACATAGATTTTGTCAATGTTATCCGACATATTTGACAAATAATATCGATAAAGAAGGTTGATAAAGAGTTTTTTTTCACTTTGATAGTTCAAATTTGTCAGTGTTATCAAACTTATCTTTCAAAGGACATTGATAAAGAATTTTTTCACTCGAATGCTTAGATTTAGTCAATTTTATCCAATGTATCTGACAAGAGATGTTGATAGAAAAAATTTATCCACGCTGATAGTTAGATTTTGTCAATGTTATCCCATGTATCTGAGAATGTTGATACAGAGTTTGTTCACTTTGATAGCTTAGTTTTGTCAGTTTTATCAAACGTATATGTCAAAGGACATTGTTAAGGAATTTATTCACTCTGATACTTAGATTTTGTCAATTTTATCCAATGTATCTGACAAATATATTGATAGAAAAAATTTTATTCACTCTGATAGTTAGATTTTATCAATGTTATCCCATGCATTTGACAATAGATGTTGATACAGATTTACATCACTCTGAAACTTAGGTTATGATAATGTTAAGCTACATATCTGGCAAAGGATGATGATAGAGAATTTATTCACTCTGATACTTAGATTTCCTCAATTTTATCAGTAATATCTGACAAAGTATGATGATAAGGAATTTAATCACTCTGGTACTTAGATTTCGTGAATATTATCTGATGTACCCGACAAAATAAGTTGATATAGAATTTATTCACTCTAATACATAGATTTTGACAATGTTATTTAACTTATCCGACAAAGAATGTTGATAAAGAATTTATTCAATTTCATACTTAGATTTAGTCAATTCTATCCAAAGTATCCGACAAAGATGTTGATAGAAAAAATTTATTCATCTCTGATACTTAGATTTTGTCAATGTTATCCCATGTATTTGAGAATAGATGTTGATATAGAATTTCATCACTCTGACACTTAGGTTTTGATAATGTTAACTGATATACCACAAGATAAGTTGATATAGATCTTATACTTAGATTTCGTGAATGTTATGAATATATCTGACGAAAGAAGTTGATAAAGAATTTATATTTTATCAAGCATATCGACAAGAGACAATGAAAAAGAATTTACTCACTATGATACTTAGATTTTTTAAATGTTATCTGGTGTAACAGACAAAGGAAGTTGATAAGGAAATATTCACTCTAATAGATAGATTTTGACAATGTTATCCAACATATCCGACAAAGGATGTTGATATAGAATTTATTCAATCTGATACTTAGATTTAGTCAATTTTATCCGATGTATCTGACAAAGATGTTGATAGAAAAGATTTATTCACTCTGATACTTAGATTTTGTCAATGTTACCCCATGTATCCGACAAAAGAAGTTGATAGAGAATTTCATCACTCTGACACTTAGGGTTTGATAATGTTAACCGACATATCCAGCAAAGGATGTTGATATAGAATCTATTCGCTCTGATACTTAGATTTTATCAATTTTATCGTGACCTTTTCGAAAAAAGGTGTTGATGAAGAATTTATTTATTCTGATACTTAGATTTTCTCCATGTTATCCTGTCTATCCGACATATGATGTATGCAAATTCTATTTCCTACATCTCCGATGTTTTAATAGACATTCTAAACGTTTGATATGTTAGCAAACTCTAAAAATAATGAACACATAACAATGTAATGCATAATATATTTTTAATGAAATAATTTCATGTAGGATATTATTACATAAATATATTATTATACATTATTAATATCGTTGAACAACTTTGGACATTTTGAATCTGTTTCATAAAATAATTCATTATGTTCTCTCTTGACACTATAGTTACTCTCTTAGTTCGTACTCAGTAGAATAATCATTAATCCATTTTGAGTCATACACAATGTTAACTGGGGGGTCAACCACATGTTCAATATGCATTTCATCTTTACTATTATTAGGCTCATTGACAACTTGATCAACAGTAGTAATAACGTTCACTTGCGCTTCATTTTCCATCAATTCATCTTTATATTCCTTAGTGAAATTTTCTACCATTGCCCTTTTTTTTTTCCTGCAATTTCACTGTGTATTAGCACATTGTTTTTACATAGGTAACAGTTCCAACACGTAGGCAAGATATGATTTATGATATTAGTTTAAGAGTACGCCTGTCTTCTTTTGATCTTCCGTTGAATGCTAATACCTTAAAGCTGACGATAGGATGTATGTATTAACAGCAACAGCAGCAAGGAGTTGTCCTCCATCCTCTATCCTCTGTCCTCTATTGACGATTATTTTTGTGTTGGCATTCTCTTTGAGCGCAATCTTCTCCGGATGTCTCAATCTCGCATATTTACCATCATAAGAGTTGAATTGTTATGGTACTCAAAAGAAATTTAATTCCTTACTGTCATGGGGAATGCACGCATATATTCCCAATAAGATCTCCACTTGTACTTGTTTCACAGTTCAAATACTTCTCCTTGTCAGCATTCGATTCTACAATAACACTATCTTGTGAACACACTTTCTTAAAATGCTTCGTCTTCACTTTTCTACAGATATGAATTATGTGTTTATCCTTCCACTGCGTAAAAAATAGTGATTTAATACATGCATAAAACTAGGTAGTGTCGATAACCCGCCATAGAGTACCAGGGGGAAAGCCACGTCGTGTCTATGAGCATGCATAGAGCATGATTGATAGAGCCGCAAGCATATTTCATGTCATTTTAAGATAAGTAAATAAAGTTGAATAATTTCTAAGTCCCAAACAATTTAGTCTAAAAAATAAGTTCTACTACAAACATTATTTTTCTAATAGTAAGAGTCATGACTAATATATCTATACCATTTTCATTTTGAGTTTGGAAAATATTGAATGTAAATTTTTATGTTTTAGGTATGTTTTATCTCATTCTAAGACATGTAAAAAACAAGTTGATAAAAATATACCATGTTAAAAAAGACAAAATAAAAAGTTAAAAAAAACTTAAAAAAAGTATAAAACAAATGGGGGGAGGGGGGCCCAAAAAGTTGGGGGAGGGAGGGGGGGCTTGGAGGTTAGGGATAGGGGACTCTTGGAGGTTGAGGTCCTTCCTGGTTCAGGTCATTGGTGGTTGCGGTCCATGAAGGTTCAAACCCATAATCATCTCACTAGTTGATTTCTAAGGATTTCTAAGGATTGTTCTGAATTTTTTTATTAAAATTATTTTCCTGGCATCTACATCTGTATTACTATAAACTTTTTAGTATACTACAATGTTAAAGCATATTTTATATTGACAACACTGCTCAAATGGTACTTGTATATTATACAGAACACAGTCGAGAATTAAAGCTATGTCAAGTCACAAGTCCAGCTTGTCATTGGTAACCATTTCCATAGATTGATTAGTATCAACTTTTTAGTATACTACAATGTTAAAGCATATTTTATATTGACGACACTGCTCAAATGGTACTTATGTATTATACAGAACGCAGTCGAGGAGTAAAGCTAGGTCAAGCCATAAGATCATCTTGGTGCCTATGAGTCTATTACATTCAACTTTTTAGTATGCCCCAATGTTAAATCATATTTTATATTGGTAACAAAGCTCAAGTGGTTTTTGTGTGTTATACAGAACACAGTCAAAAAGTAAAGCTAGGTCAAGTGCCATGATCATCTTGTCATCGTTAATCGTTTCTGTAGCTTGATGCCAACGATGATCTTCCAAATTTATAATAAATTGCCTATGAGTTAGCAACCCCTTCAGGGTTACCTTAACTGGTAAGAACTTCAACCCTTTTTCATCACCTTCATACAATCCAATTAAAAATTTTATCGAGCTCTGTTTCATCCTTATTATTCAATCACCAATTAAGATCATTTAGACCAGAGTTGTGCCAATGGAATACCTTTTTTCGCAAATTGAGTTAGTTTACGCAATGATACAACTTTTTATCATTATTAGATACCGCTAATAATGTAAACGACATTGGATGAAAAGCAGTTTAACCCTTTTTACCACCTTAATACAATCCAATTAAAAATGTTACTGAGCTCTGTTTCATCCCTATTATTCAATCACCAATTAAAATAATTCATTGTTCCTTTTTTCGCAAATTGTGTTAGCTTTTACGCAAAATGATACAACTTTCAAGTTGAAATAACTATGACTATACCATATCATTCATTGTTCTGTCATTACCCATGATGCATTCTTAGCCAAAGGAATACTTTTTTCGCGAATTCAGTTAGCTTTTACGCAAAATAATATAACTTCCAAGTTGAAACAATTATGACTCTATCATATCATCCATCGTTCTGTAATTACCCATGATGCATTCTTAATCACACCTGAAAGTTTTGAGTTGAAAAAACATGATTATATGACCTCCGGGCCAAAACTAGTATTTCTCTATCTCTTTGTGCCTTTGTGTCTGAGCAGATTTTTCTTGTCTCCATGTCTTTCTTTGTATGATTTTGTATCTGACTCTGTGTGTTTGTAGGTACTTTTGCCTCTCTCTCTCTCCGCCTGTGCGTCTGAGTGAATATTTGCTTTTCTCTATATCTGTCTGTGTGTGATTTTGTGTCTCACTCTTTGTGTGTAGGTATTTTTGCCTCTCTTTCTCTGTGCCTGTTTGTCTGAGCCGATGTTTACTTTTCTCTATGTCAGTCTTTGAGGAATTTTTGTCTTACTCTGTGTGTTTATAGGTATTTTGTCTCTCTCTCTCTCTCTCTCTCTCTCTCTCTCTCTCTCTCTCTCTCTCTCTCTCTCTCTCTCTCTCTGTCTCTGTCTCTCTTGTCTGAGTAGATATTTGCTTGTCTCTATATTTTTTTTATGATTTTGTGTCTGACTCTTTGTGTTTGTAGGTATTTTTGTCTTTCTCTCTCTTTCTATCTGTCTCTCTCTCTCTCTCTCTCTCTCTCTCTCACTCTCTCTCTCTCTCTCTCTCTCTCTCTCTCTCTCTCTCTCTCTCTCTCTCTCTCTCTCTCTCTCTCTCTCTCTCTCACTCTCTCTCTCTCTCGCTCTCTCTCTCTGTGCCTGTGTATCTGAGCCAATGCTTACTTGTCTCTATGTCTGTCTTTGTGTGATTTTGTGTCTGACTCTGTGTAGGTATTTTTGCCTTTCTCTCTCTTTACATTTGTGTCTGAGTGAATGTTTCATTTTCTCTATTTCTGTCTTTGTGTGCTTTTGTGTCTGACTCTGCGTCTTTGTAGGTATTTTTGCCTTTCTTACTTTGTGCCTGGGTGTCTGCGTATATGTTTGCATGTCTCTATTTCTGTTTTTGTATGATTTTGTGTCTGACTCGTGTGTTTTGTAGGAATTTTTGCCTCACTCTCTCTGAATTTAATTCCTCCGTTCAAAGTTTGAAATCCACAGCATTAAACCTTTTAGTCCTTAAGAAAATTCAAGGATTAAACCATATCAAAATTTAATTCGTCTCTTCAAACTCTTTTATCAACAGAGTAAAATGTTTTTGATAATTTTTGTGGTGATCAGCTAGAAAGTAAAACACTACCTGAGTTTATTGCAGTCAAAAGTGCTTTTATTAGATTTTTGATGCTGATTCACCAATGAAGACATTCAGAAAATGCCTTTTAGCTGAGTTTGTTCGATGCAAAAGCGCTTTTCTATTAATATTTTGATACTGAGTCACCAATTAAAAGACATGGAATTTCCCATGTAGCTGAGATTTTTGTAGTCAAATGTGCTTTTATTGATTTTTGGTACTCAGCAAGCAGCTCTAACACTCGGAATTTATGAATTACCTGGGTTTATTGTAATCAGAAGTGTTTTTTTTTTTAATTTCGATGCTTAGTCAGCAACTAAGACACTCCAAATTTAAATACTAGCAGAGTCTGTTGTACTCAAAAGTGCATTCATAAAATGTAGTAACTCAGTAAGCAACTAAAACTTAAACTTACTTACCGAAGACTTAGGTCTTCTACCGGGTGCTACTTGGCGTAGAGGGTGACGTGTGCCTCCTCTATCCACTTCGGTCCATTGCAAGGGTTTGCACTTCACTTGGTCTGATTTTTGTCATCGCTAGGAACTTGGATACGCTGTCGGACCATCGCTTCTTTGGTCGGACGCAAGGTCGTTCCAACCGGTTTTGACAGGGTCAAAGTCAAAGATTATCTTTGCAGGTAAGTGTGGGGGCATTTGAAGTAGATGTCCAAACCACCGTAAGGTACGCTTGGCTGCTTGGGTAGAAAAGCGAGACTTCTTGGTGAGATGCAGCAGCTTCTCGTCACTCACGAAGTTGAACCACTGTAGACCTTCTATCCTTCTCAGACTCTTTGACTGGAATCTAAGGATAGCAATTAGGGTTGCGGCTGATTTTGGTCAAGTCTCAGCTCCATAAGGCATCACAAGACCGACGAGGGTTTTGAAAATTTGAAGTTTGGTTGAACGACTGATATTCCTTCCCTGATTGTCTTATCAATACTAGAAAGCCTAAGTTTTTCGGAATAATCCGTGGTGTGGATATCGAGTTCGACATTGAAGCTCTAGCAGCCACTTTGCCTGGGATTCTGGAGTTCAGGC
The DNA here is from genome assembly GCA_027921565.1 of Artemia sinica. NCBI lineage: Eukaryota > Metazoa > Arthropoda > Branchiopoda > Anostraca > Artemiidae > Artemia > Artemia sinica. Next base: position 833,951 of record JAPEVW010000052.1, on the reverse strand, counting down.
GCCTTGGAATGTCGAGAACAATAAAGGTGTCGTTTGAGTCCGAAGCATTTTTAAATTATTATATCGTCCATGGGATTAAGTTCGGTTACGAGCTCTACAGAGTTGAGAAAGACAAGGTGCTTCCAAAACGATGTTTCGCATGTCAAAGTCCCTCTCACACCGAAAAAAACTGTGATTCTTCTACTCTGAAGTGTGCTCGTTGCAGTGGAAATCATAGATCAACGAAGAATACTCCATGTACTAACCCCATTTGTTGTGCAAATTGCAACTCAACTAACCACCCGTCTTACAGTTTCAGTTGCCCTGCTATGAAAAAGCTTTTTAAATGAATATTGGTTCTACGATTACGTCCTTTAATTCGAATGGAGTCATTGGCAAATTTGTAGTGCTGAATGAATTTGTTTCTGAAAATAGTTCAATACTATGTTTGCAAGAGCATCATTTGTTGGACCATTCTTTGAATATGTTAAGTTCCCTTTCAAGTCTACATGATATATTTACCGTTCCTGCGAGGCCTACCGGAGGCCGCCCTGCGGGTGGCATTGCTACATTTGTTCCTAAAGAATTTAGTGCTATTTTATCTTGTGCTGATGAGTCTTTTCTTGCCTGCAAACTTTTTGATTGTGTTTTGGTCAATTGCTATTTGCCTACTGACTATCATGTTGATTCGTCCTTTGAAGCCTTTACGTCAGCTTGCCATAGACTTAGTAGCTTTATTGCCCTATTAGATTCGAGTTTACGTATTTTTATTTTTGGTGATTTTAACTGTGATCTTGAGAGTGTAAATGAACGTAGCACAATTTTATTTTCGTCTTTACCAAATTTTTAATATCTGCCGTAAGACACTTGATTTTACTTATTCTCATTGGAGTGGGAGTACGAGTAATATTGACCATGTACTTTTTAATTTTTCCCCATCTATTATAGTAAAAGTTATCCCGGATTCCCGATAAGTGATCATTTACCTATTCAGTTTTTGACATCGTTTTCTGTAATTCATGATTCTGTTTCTGCTTCTAATTTTATTCCAATTCGCCCTAAATATTTTGAGAGAATTATCTGGGATGAAAAACTGATTCCGGCTTACCAAGATAAAGTTGATTCTTTAGCTCGAAAAGTAGTTGTACCTGATATTCTGAAGTGTCATAAAGATAACATAGAGCTTGAGCTTAATTGCATATATCTTCAGTTATTACATTGCTTAAAATATGGTGCTAAAGAAACTTTTGGAGTTAAGAAGTGTAAACCCAATGTTGAAAAACCTTTTTGGTCGTCAAATCCGTTTCTTGTACATGCTAATCATGAATCTAAATTAGCTTTTAGACATTGGAAAAATAGTGGAAAACCGCGTGATCTTCATCCGGCTTTTCTTTGCATGAAAAAAAGAAGGCAATTTTCCAGTCGGAGCTTCGTCGTCATAATAATATTTTTTGCTTATGGATGCTTCGTCTGAAGTTGATATGAATAAAAAGAAACTTTGGAAAGCTCTACGTTCAACAAAGAGAGTTAATGAACCTTCTAAAAAGAATGGCCCTTCTCTTGTTGAGTGGGAAACTCATTTTGCAAACCTTTCGAAATCTTGTGATGATCCTGAACAACTTTCGCATGTTGATATAATTTTAAACAGTTCTTTTAATTCGCATGATTTTTCTATTTCGTTTGATTCTTTGTTGGGTGCATGCCGTAAATTAAAGCCACAATCCTCTAAAGACCATGATGGGATTTTTTCAAATCATGTGAAATTTGCTCCAACTTCTTTTCTTCTTCTTCTTTTGACTTTTTTTAATCTTATTCTCAAGTTTGGTATTGTTCCTCCGTCTTTTAGGATTAAGGTGGTAACTCCTATTCTAAAATCTGGTAAAAGAGATCTCCGTTCTTGTGATTCGTATAGGCCGATAACGAAGGGTTCTATGATTGGTAAACTTTTTGAATTATGTATAAAGGATCTTTTTGATTATTTGGATGTTGGTCTTAATCAAGTAGGGTTCAAAAAAGGGATGGGTTGCGACCATGCGCATGCAACGTTTGATACTATAATTAAGGAGTCAAGATCTACTGGCTCCCCACTTTATACACTATTAATTGATATAAAAGGAGCTTTTGACAATATTTCGCATGCTTCCGCTCTTTCAGCTCTTATTTCTGGTGGGATTCCCCTTTCTGTGGTTAGAGTTCTTAGATCTTGGTATTCGGGGCTTAGGATAAAAATTTTTGCACATACTTCTGATTCTCTTTCTAATCCAATTTCCGTGGGTCGGGGCGTGAGACAGGGTGGGGTTTTATCTCCTTATATTTTTAACGCATGTCTGGCGGAGTGTCTTCGTTCTTTATCTACAACCCTTATTTCTTGGGGACGGGATGTGTCTTTTCTTGCATATGCTGATGATATTATCCTATTGAGCCGTTCTAAAGCTAGTCTAATTAAGAATTTTAATTCCCTTTCTAGTCTGCTTAATGTTCGTGGCCTTTCTATTAGTATTAAAAAATGTCAATATTTTCCCGTTAATGTTAATGACCGAGCTGAATTAATTTGCGATAGAAATATATCATTTCCGGTTTCTGATGCTGTTGTTTATCTTGGGTTACCTTATTCTGCTTCAGCTCGTGAATCTAAGTCGATGCTAATTTTACATATTCAAGAAAAAAATTAGAAAGGCGTTTGGTTCCATAATACGGCTACGTGGTGTTTATCGTCGTGAAATTCTAGGTTCTCTTTTTAATGCAGTAGCCCTCCCGCATGTTCTTTATCCTTCCCTTCTTCTTCGAGACTTTAAAATTTGTGATTTTTCAGCAATTCGCGTTTGTTATTTTAAATATTGTAAGTTTTTACTTGGTTTTCCAATTTCCTTTAGTAATTCTGAATTAGTTTCAAAATTTAAAATTAAAGAGCCGTTGGAAATAGCCAAGGTAAAAAAAATAATTTTTACCGTAATTCTGAAAATATACTTTATGTTCATAATCTTTTTCCTTTTTTTTCTATAGTTTAAAAAGTGCATGATTTCATTATTACTATTTGTTGCATTTGATTAAGTTTTCTTTTGGGCAACTTGTAAATTGTTGCTATGTTTGATGGTGTGTTATTTGGATTTTTGAAGAGTTATTTAATTATCTTTTATACTCCTCGTTTTTGAGGGAAATAAATAAATAAATAAATAAATAAATAAATATATGAGAAGATCAATATTGAGATTAATAAGTCGCTAAGGCTAGGAATAACTGATGATGAAAAGTTGATGTTCGGTAGGAGAAGATCGATCATGTGGTCGGCTGTAGTTACCCATGTTTTATTAATATTATCTTCCAAATTTTCAAAATTTTAAACTCTTTAGTTTTGTATTCAACTGTCCCTGGAATATTCCGTTCAAACTCTCATCCTGGAATCTACAAATATCATAACTTCCCGGGAAGTAGTTAATCTTCCGAAATTTTTGCTTTAAATCAACCCTAGACACTACTGGATGGTGACTTTTACTTTAACATTAATGAAAAAAACTTTTTCCGCAAAATAAGTTTTTCAAAGAAAAGTAAAGAGCTCCATTTAACAAAAAATAAACACAAATCAAATCAAATAATCTATCAAGCGTGAAACTATCACGAATCAGCATCGATAAATAAATGAAACCCAAAACAAACAGAAATTACAATAGAGAACCGAGTCAAACTCAAAACGAGCAGAAATTAACATAAGTTGGGCTCAAAACCCCTATGCCTTCCCAAGCCCAGAACATAATTTGCACTTTACTGAAAAAAAATATTTTTTTTTACTTTTATAAATTTAATAAATCAAATAATATTAATATTTTGATTACTAAATATCAGTATATGTATATTAAACTGACAATGCACATTCATTTTGTATTTCTTCAGTAAAGTGCAAATTATGTTCTTGCCTTGGGAAACCATAGGAGTTTTTAGCCCAACTTATGTTTATTTCTGCTCCTTTTTAGTATTAAAAAGGGCATCAACCCTTTCTATTTTCAATCGAATGAGCCCTTTTTGAAGTTTTTACGACAACTCCTTCGATACAAAGTGCCCTGGTCTAAACAACAACAACAACAACAACAAAAATAATATATTATACCCACATCGATCTTTACTATAAAAATATCAAGCCTTCCAATCATTTTCGACTATCAAAAAGGGTTCTAGGCCTTTCGATTTCTAATCGAATGAGCCCTTTTTGAGCTTCTGAGACAACACTTTCTGTAAACACCTTATACACCCCAGGGCATAAATTACAACCTTTACACTAAGGGCTGTGATGGTTGTTGTTATCCTCTATGACCTAATTTCCAGAACTTTCAACTACGTTAAAGAAAACCTCAAAATTTGATTGGATGTGTCTGGGAAAATGGTGAGCGTGAGAGGAGCTTTAGTCTTTCTCCGATCACTCTAGCCCTTTCATTTTCCAATCAAATGAGCCCTTTTGAAGTTTCTACGATAACACTTTCAATAAAAACCTTATATTCCCCAGGGAATTACTTAAAACCCTCGCCCTGAGAGCTGAGGGGGGTTGTCATCCTCAAAAACCTAATTTCCAGAACTTTCTACTGCGTTGAACAAAATGGCTATCTGAAAAGTTTTGATTGGATGTGTTTGGGGGAATGGTGGGCGTGAGGGGGGGAGGGATTAGTTACCCTCAAATCACTTTCAACTATTAAAAAGGGCACTAGCCCTCTCAATTTCCAATCGAATGAGCACCTTTTGAAGCTCTTACGACAACTCTATCATTAAAAACCATATATGCCTCCAGGGCATAACTTATAACCTTTGCCCTGGGGAGTCTGGGGGTTTTTCATCTTTAAATACATACTAAAAATAACTTTCAACTACGTAGAACGAAATGACTATCTTTAAACATTGATTGAATGTGTTTGGGGAAATGATGGGCGTGAGAGGGAGTTAATTACTCTCCACTCACTTTCGACTATAAAAAGGGCAATTTCAATTTCCAATCAAATGAGCCTCTTTTGAAGTTTCTACAAAAACTTTCTATATAAATCTTATATGCCTCCAGGGCATAACTTACAGCCCTTGCACTGAGGGCTCTGATAGAGTTATCATCCTAAAAGACCTAATTTCCAGAACTTTTGACTACGTTGAACGAAATGGATATCTCAAAATATTGATTGGATTTGATTGGGGAATTGGTGGGCGTGAGAGGGAGGTTGGATGCCCTTCAATCACTTTCGACTATTAAAAGGGTACTAGCCCTTTATATTTTTAATTAAATGAACCCTTTTTTATTTTTTTACAACATTGCTTTCTATAAAAACCTTATATGCTCCCAAGGCATAACTTACAACCCTTGCCCTGAGGGTTGTGGGAAGGATTGGTTGTCATCCTTAAAGATCTAATTTCCGAACTTTCAACTACGTTGAATAAAAAGGCTATCTAAAAATTTGATTGAATGTATTTGGGGGAAAGGTGGGCGTGAGAGGTGGGTTAGTTGCCCTCAAAAACGCTCTCTACTATTGAATAGGGCACTAGCCCTTTGAATTTCCAGTCGAATGACCCCTTTTCAAAGTTTCTACGACAAAGATCTCAATAAAAACCTTAAACGCCCCCCAGGGCATAATTTATAACCCTTGCCCTGAAGACTGTGGGGGGAGTATCCTTCTCAAACGTATAATTTCATGAACTTTAAACAGCGGGGAACAAAATGGCTATCTGTTTCAACGAAGTTTCTACGACAAATATTTCAATAAAAACCTTATACGCCCCCAGGGCATAGTTTATAATTGCCCTGAAGACTATGGGGGGAGTGTCCTGCTCAAAAGTATAGTTTCCTGAACTTTAAACAGCGTGGAAAAAAATGGCTATCTAAAAATTTTGATTGGATATGTTTGGGGAAATTGTAGGCATGGAAGGGGTGTTAGTTTTCTTCCAATCACTTTCGACTATTAAAACTGGCACTAGCCATTTCAATTTCCAATCGAATGAGCCCTTTTTGAAGTTTCTACGACGACAAGTTTTATAAAAACCTTATATGCCCCCAGGGCACACCTTACAACCCTTGCCCTGAGGGGTGTGGCGGAGTGTCCTCCTTAAAAACATAATTTCTATCTGGAAATCCACAACACTGAACAAAATAGCAATCTAAAAATTTTGATTCGATGAGTTTGGGGAAAGGGTGCGCGACAGAGGGGGGCTAGTTGCCCTCAAATTAGCTTTGACTATTAAAAAGAGTACTAGACCTTTGAATTTCCAATCGAATGAGCCCTTTTTCAATTTTCTACGACAAAGATTTCAATAAAAACTTATATGCCCCAATGGCATAACTTATAACCCTTACCCTGAAGACTTTGGGGGGGGAGGGGTTGTCGTGCTCAAAGGTATAATTTCCTGAACTTTAACTACGTGGCACAAAATTGCTGTCTCAAAATTTTGCTTGGATATGTTTGGGGAAAAGGTGGGCTTGGAAAGGGTGTTAGTTGCCTTCCAATTACTTTCGAATATTAAAGAGGGCACTAGCCATTTCAATTTCTAATCGAATGAGCCCTTTTTGAAGTTTCTACGACAATTCGTTCTATAAAGACTTTGTATGCCCCCAGGGCATAACTTACAACCCTTGCACTGAGGGATCTGTGGCAGAGATCTAATATACAGAACTTATAACTAAGTTGAATAAAATGGCTATTTCAAAATTTTTATTGGATGTGTTTTGGGAAAAGTTGGGCGTAAGAGGGGGGTTATTTGCCCTCCAATCACTTTCAACTATTAAAAAGGGCACTAGCATTTTGAATATCCAATTGAATGAGCCTTTTTTTTTATTTTTTTACGACAACACCTTCTATAAAAACCTTATTTGCCCCCAGGGCATAATTTACAACCCTTGCCCTGAAGGCAGTGGGGAAGTGTCCTCCTCAAAAAAATAGTTTCTATCTGGAAATAAACTATGCTGAACAAAATGGCTATCTCAAAATTTTGATGGGATGTGTTTGGGGAATGATGGGCGTGGTGGGGGGCTAATTGCCCTCCAATAACTTTCGACTATCAAAAAGGGCACTCGTACTTTTAATTTCCAATCCAATGGGTCTTTTTTGAAGTTTCTACGACAACGCCTTCTATAAAAACCTTATATACCCCCAGGGCAAAACTTACAACCCTTGCCCTGAAAGCTGTGTTGGAGTTTCCTCCTCAAATACATAATTTATACCTGGAAATCAACTACGCTGAACAAAGTGGCAATCTAAAAATTTTGTTTGGATATGTTTCAGGAAATTGTGGGTGTGGAAGGGGTGTTAGCTGCATTCCGATCACTTTCGTCTGTTAAAAAGGGCACAAGCCACTCTTATTTCCCATTGAATGAGCTCTTTTCGAAGTTTCTACGACAACTTCTTCGATACGAAATGCCCTGCTCTAATGGGGGAAAAAATAATACATTCTGCCAACATCGTTCATATATGCCCTCAAGGCATAACTTAAAACCCTTGCCCTGAGGGTTTTGGGGGAGTGTCCAGCTCAAAAACATATTTTCTATTTGGCAATCAAATACGCTGAACAAAATGGCTATGTCAAAATTTTGATTGGATGTGCTTGGGGGAAGAATGGGCGTTGGGGGAGGCTAGTTGCTCTCCAATTACTTTTGACTATTCAAAAGAGCTATAGCCCTTTGAATTTCCAACCGAATGAGCCTTTTTTGAAGTTTCTACGACAACTACTTCTATAAAAACCTTATATGCCCCCAAGGGTATAACTTACAAAACTTTCCCTGAAGGCTTTGGGGGTGGGTCCTCCTTAAAACATTATTTTTATCTGGAAATAAACTGCGCTGAACGAAATGGCTATCTCAAAATTCTGATTGGATGTGTTTCGGGAAATGGTGGGCGTGGAAGGGGTGTTAATTCCCTTCCAATCACTTTCTAAACTAAACTAACAACAACTCACCGCAGCCCCTAGCCGCCTGAGGCCAACACAGCTACGCACACTCCTCCTCCATCCCAATCTATTTAAAGCCTCCCTTTTTACGCTCGCCCATGAAGTTCCCATTTCCTTTAAATCTTTCTTTACGATGTCCTCCCACCCCAGACGAGGACGACCTGCTTTCCGTTTAGCCCTAGACGGTAGGCCGAAAAGAACAATCTTCGGCAATCTGTCATCCTTCATCTACACAACGTGTCTTAACCACCTCAACCTTTCTTTCATTATAGCCCTAGAGAGCGGTATTGAACCACATTTTTCGTATAGCCTATTGTTTGAAATACGGTCAGTCAGCCGGGTACCCAAAACAATCTTTAAGCAACTTCTCTGGAAAACATCTAGCAAATCTTCATCCGTTTTTGGGAGCGCCCATGCTTCAGAGCTATATTTGACCACTGTCATCACTGTAGCTTCTAATATTCTAATCTTGGTTTGCGAACTTATCTTCCTATTCTTCCAAACTTTTTTTAACTGTGAAAAAACACCTTGATCCTTGGCTATTCTACTTTTTCACATCTTCACCGCTCAAACAGTTTTTACTAATAATACTACCAAGGTAAGTGAAGCTGTCCACCTGATCAATCTTTTCATTACCCAACTTCACTTTTCATCTTCACTTATTCCTAGCCTTAGTGACTTAGTCTTTTTAACATTAATTTTCAAACCTGTTCTAGCACCCTGAACTCGTAAAACCTCTAAAACTTCATTCATTTTGCACACACTTTCATCTAGGATGCTGAAATCATCAGCATAATCAAATTCCAGTAGACTTTATCCTCCCCATTTGATTTCGTGGTCTCCCACTGCCTTTCCTGTGTTCCTTAAGAGAAAGTCCATAAAAATAATCCATATAAAGGGGGATAGAACACAACCCTGCTTAACTCCTGATTTAATACAAAACCAGCTGCTAACCTCATTTCCTACCTTAACCGCAGCAGTGTTATTCTCGTACATAGCACTAATCACTTTAATGTATTTGTCTGGTATACCATACTCGCAAAACCTCTAAAACTTCATTCATTTTGCTCACAATTTTATCTAGGATGCTTAAATCATCGGCATAATCTAAGTCCAGGAGACTTTTTCCTCCCCATTTGGTTCCGTGGTCTCCCATTGCCTTTCCTGCGCTCCTTAAGACAAAGTCCATCAAAATAATCCATATGAAGGGGGATATAACCCAACCCTGCTTAACTCCTGATATACATAGCACTAATAACTTTAATGTATTTGTCTGGTATACCATACAAGGATAAAACCTTTACTAAAGCTCTTCTATCAACAGAATCAAACGTTTGCTCATAATCTATAAAACTGAGGACCAAAGGTGTTTGAAAACTCAGGCACTTCTCAATTATTGACCTAAGAGTGAAAATTTGGTCGACATATCCTCTACCTTTTCTAAAACTTCACTGTTCTTCTCTTAAAACTTTATCTATGGCATCTCTCAGTCTAAGAAGTATCATATTACTAAGTAGTTTACTACCTACAGAGACCAGACTAATCCCTCGATAATTACCACACTCACTTTTATCACCTTTCTTATAAAGTGGCTTAATTAAGTTTTTTCTGAAATGGCTAGGTACTTCCCCTTATTCAAAAATCATATTCATAATCTTCAGTAACTTTTTCTAACCTCAGAGCCACCATATTTAAGAAACTCATTAACCACACTATCAGCACCTGGAGCTTTATTTTTTTTAGTCCTTTTAGTACTGCCGCTAATTCCTCCTCACAAAACAAATCTTCCTTCCCATCCAAGGTATCGTAAACTTTTTTATTTTTCTCTATATCTCTTCCTTCAACTCTATCTCGGTTAAGCAAATTCTCAAAATGTTTGGGGCCAATCTCTCTTTATTTTTTTCCATATCGCTAATTGCGACCCCATTCCTATCTTTAACTGGGCCAAGTCCGCATTGACTACTCCCTAATTTGTTAACATGCCAGTACAATAGTTTACTATTACGTCGTCTAGCTGCATCTTCCAGATCCTCGGCAATTTTATCCATGGCCTCTATTTCACACCTCCTTAGTTCATATTTTAATGCTTTCTCCACTTTCTTTATATTAATTTTGTTTTCATATGATCTGTCACTAAGGTAATTCTTGTACAAGTCCTTTTTCCTTTCTATCAAACATAAAGCTTTTTCACTAATATTCTTAGCTGCAGTTCTCGATTTCTTCCCTAAGACACGTTCAGCAACTTCTCAAATTATTTTTCTAAAATTATTCAAACCATCTTCTACATTATCAAATTTTAAACTCTGAAGTTTAGCATTCAACTGTTGCTGGAAAGTTTCTCTCAAATTCTTATCCTGGAGTCTACCAACATCAGAACTTCCCGGGAGGTAGTTACCCTTCGGATATTTCAGCTTTAAATTAACCCTTGACACTACTAGATGGTGATCTTTACTCTTAACATCAATAACGGCACTCCTATATACCCTAGTATCTTGTATTGATCCTGTCAGTCTTCGGTTTAAAATAACATAATCAATAAGGTTTGCTGTCTTGCTATCACGCGGATACAATGTTAACTTATGAGCCATTTTATGACCAAATACGGTATTGGTTATAGCTAGATTGTTATAGCTACAAAATTGCAAAAGTCTGTATCCATTACTTTTTTTCTTTTCCTGCACCAAATTTACCTAGGCTAGGGTACCATCTATCCCTACTTCTACCAATCTGGGCGTTAAAATCCTTGCCCCAAGGGTTGGTGGGGAGTGTCCTCCTCAAAAAACATATTTTCTATCTGGAAATCAACTAGGCTCAACAAAATGGATATCTCAAAATTTTGATTGAATGTATTTGGGGGAATAATGGGCGTGGGGGGAGGCTTGTTGCCCTCCAATCTTTTTCGAGTATTAAAAAGGACACTAGCCAACCCAATTTCCAATCGAATGAGCCCTTTTCAAAGTTTCTACGACAACTACTTCGATACGAAGTGCCTGGGTATGGAGAAAGAAAAAAATAATACATTGTGCCCTGCACTGAAGGCTGTGGGGGAGTTTCCTCCTCAAAAAAAATAACTTCTACCTGGAAATCAACTAAGCTGAACAAAATGGATATCTCAAAATTTTGATTGGATGTGTTTTGGGGTATGATGGGCGTGGGGAGGGGGTTAGTTACCCTCAAATCAATTTTGAATTTTAAAAAGGGCACTAGCCCTTTGAATTTTTAATCGAATGAGCCTTTTTTGAAGCTTCTAAGACAACGCCTTCTTTAAAAACCTTGTATGCCCCCAGGGCATAGCTTACAAACCTTGCCCTGAAGGCTTTTGGGGAGTGTCCTCAACAAAAACATATTTTCTATCTGGAAATCAACTACGCTGAACAAAATGGCTATCTTAAAATATTGGTTTGATTTGTTTCGGAAAATGGTGGGCGTGGAAGGAGTATTAGTTGTCTTCCGATCACTTTCGACTATTAAAAATGGCACAAGCAACTCCAATTTCAAATTGACTGAGCCCTTTTCGAAGTTTCTACGACAACTTCTTCGATACGAAGTGCCCTCCTCTAAAGAAAAAAATAAATGACACATTGTGCCAACATCGTTTTTATATGCCCTTAGGGCATAACTTAAAACCCTTGCCCCGAGGGTTGCGGGTGAGTGTTCTCCTCAAAAACGTATTTTTATCTGGAAATCAACTACGCTCAACAAAATGGCTTCCCTAAATTTGATTGGATGTGTTTGAGGGAATGAAGGGCGTGAGGGGGAGGGGGCTAGTTGCCCTCAAATCACTTTCGACTGTTAAAAAAGGCACTAGCACTTTGAATTCCCAATAAAATGAGCTTTTTTTTGAAGTTTCTACGACTAAACCTTCTATAAAAACCTTATATGGCCCCAGGACATATTTACAACCCTTGCCCTTAAGGCTGTGGGGGAGTGTCCTCCTGAAAAACATAATTTCTATCTGGAAATCAACTACGATGAACAAAATGGCTATCTAAAAATTTTGATTGGATGTGTTTCGGGAAATGGTGGGCGTGGAAGGGGTGTTAGTAAGTAGAGTGGTACCTACCATTTCTAGGAGCTTATGTTCCTTCCTATGCTATTCTAGGAGCTTATGTTCCTTCCTGTGCTATTTGGGGAGATTACATTCCTTGGCACCTTTCCACTGCATGTACCTACGGATGTGGGTGCTTTATGTTCCTTGGCGTCTTTTCAGGGCATGTACTTATGGATTTGGGTGGATTATGTTCCTTCCTGTGCTATTTGGGGAGATTACGTTCCTTGACACCTTTTCAGGGCGTGTATTTCTGGATTTGGGTGGATTATGTTCCTTTCTGTGCTATTTGGGGAGATTACGTTCCTTGACACCTTTTCAGGGCATGTACTTATGGATTTGGGTGGATTATTTTCCTTCCTGTGCTATTTGGGAAGATTACGTTCCTTGACACCTTTTCAGGGCATGTACTTATGGATTTGGATGGATTATGTTCCTTCCTATGCTATTCTAAGGGCTTATGTTCCTCCCATGCTATTCTAAAGCGCTATGTTCCTTCCTATGCTATTATAAGGGTTTATGTTCCCTCCCATGCTATTCTAAGGGTTTATGTTCCCTCCCATGCTATTCTATACTGCTATGTTCCTTCCAATGTTATTCTATGGGACCTCTACACGTGACTAAACACGTTTTGAAACTACATGCTATTTGCTTATGTCCAGTTGGTACCTTTCCAAACGAGCGGGGATTCCTCACCGGTTCCTAAACATTGCAAAAAAGATAGCAGTATGAGCGGGGGATTCCCCACACAAGTTTGCTTCAACTCTAAGTTTTTCAACCAGACTGTTTTTTGAGTCAACATCCGTTTTTTAGGGGCCAATCAGAGACAGCGGAGGTATTTACTCCTCTCTCTCTCTATCCCACTCAATTTGTTGTTGTTGCTAGCTCAGTTTCATTGTGGCAGTGAGAGTGTCAACACATGAAAAAATGTCCATACATGCCCGCTATGTATGTACACACTGGGCAGCTGGTCATCATGTGAGACTTGCACAATGATTGATGAGTATGATGAAAAGTGTAGATTATGCAACCCGTGTAAATTGCATAGAGGATATGCTGCACAAATTAAAGGTTGTAATTCCTGTCTTGAAAAGGTGTGTGACTCTCATCCTAGAGGGCACCTATGCTCCAATTGCCACTATGATAAATGTAATCAGTGGGAGAATACATATCCCGGTATGATTGGAAAGAATCCTAAATGTGATTTTAGTTTATTGCTACGAGATTGGTATCGTCGTGGTTTTAGATTCTTCTGGGAGGAGGAGCCAGGTCAGCGATTCAACTGTTGGAACAAAAAAAGAATGTGGTTTCTACGTCATCGTTGTGAAGACAATGACTACTATGATTATAAGCCCACTGATTTTTATTTGGCTGTGTGACGGAATGTGATTCGCCACTTGAGGACACTGTTTGTGAAATTGCTTCAAATAAGCAAATTGAAACTTGTGAATTCTATAGAATGAATGAGAATAGTATCATTGACTATACAAAGAGATATGACAAGAGTGAAGTTACACTCTACTGTAGAAAATGTGACCCTGACATTGCAGTACATCAGGATCAGTATACTGTGAATTCAGATAATCTACCTGCATTAGTTGTTGTCGACAAATACCTATACCTAGTAGAAGATGAAATATAAAGAGTAGAAAAGTCGTTTTATCATGTATATACATTTTTTCATTTATTAATAAACAATTTCACATACATTTTTAGAACATTTTATTCGTAGGGCGCTAAAATCAATATCAAATATGCTTGTAAGTATATTTTCCACTAGAAAGTCGTTCAATCGAGGTAAGTCAACGTAGATGTCGAGAAACTGCTTGTAGGTATAGCCACGACATCTGAACATGAAAAAGAGTAGTGCATGAAAGCCACGTGTCTTAGTCGTTAAATCCTGTATTCTTCGTTGATTTTTGAATAATAGTTTTCCCACTGCTTTCAATAAAGTTGCTGATGTATGGAGTGTAGAATTTATACGATAGGCCAAGAGGATCAAAAAATTCAATATTTTTCGCTGTTTGAAAGATGCTTAGCCAATGACCTGTCTTCAAAGTCGATGGACTGCTATTAACAATGATTAGGGTATTGTTAACACTTGGAATTTTTTCAATGAAGTCCGATGGTATACAATAGGACTTGTACTGGGACATGTATGGGTCCATACTAAATACGTTGAGTATTTGGTTTGTGTTCATGGTGCTAGGTCTAGTAGAACACTGCCGTCGGGTGTGATTTCCCAATAGGTTTCAAATTGACTCAGTGATATTAGCGTGATGCTCTGAGTCAAAGCATCGGCAAATGTACACTCTAAACGTACATTCCCTGTTCGTAATATGCTCATATCCTGAGTCCCCAACAAGTCCAAGACAATTACTCCATGATTTTTTGAGAACATTGAATTGGTTATTCCATTTTCAAATAGTTGAGAGTCATGATCTAGGGACTGCATGGTCAACTCGTACAGAGTTCTATAGGATTTTTTGTCAAATGATAGAGTGTACAGGGGAATACCATTCACTTTGCACACAAGGCTAGATAGACCGAAAAATTAAAATCATGGGACCATTTAGTCCAGGATCCAACGGCACTGCCACTCTTCACAAAGGCCAAAGCCAATTTTGATGGGATCTCTCCATTGATAAATGATGAATCGCTATAGCTACGAGAGCCGGTGGCAATGTGACGTGGATTGGCGATTGAATGGGGGACAAGAGGTTTAATGTTGTTGCCATTGGCTCTTAGCTTTTCCACCGCCAATGCAACAGAGCTCATAACTTGTTGTTTTCGGACGTGGAGAATTGCCGATGTGATAATGATATTTACATCGGGTGCTGCAGGAAGTGTTTTTTCTCAGAATGAAATTTGATGGGGCCAGTTGCAACTCTATGTCAATCTTGACATTGGGGGGTAACCATTGAGATATATTGGATATCTCATGATTTAATTTTCCAACCAGATGATACGCCTGGCTCACTGCAGTAGTCAACTCACCATCAGTATAAGCACCTGATCGATATTCATAGCCCAATGATTGTCCTCTCAACTCCTTGTACGCCTTTGGTGTCATCATCATAAATTGTATAGGGCTTGCATAGTTGGATAAGTTATTGCTATTGCTCACCAATGTTCCATTAATAAATACATTAATTTGTTTGAATAGGTTGTGTAGAATACAGTTTTCGTAGGAGAGACCGTCGGCAACAGTTGGAGTTGTATTATCTGACTTTTTCTTCACCGCAACATTTAAGTAAATAAATGCTGATGACAAATCCATAAAATAGTCTTCATTGGAAAATATTTGAAATTGTATATTTTCTGAGAGGGGTTGTTGGGGATGAAATTGTTCATAATAACCATACTTGACACTGACATCAACATTTTCAGCATTGAATAGATTCAATGAGGAACTGATTGATGGATATGATTCCTTGTGGGGAAGATAAGTCATCTTAAGAGAAGAAATCCTTCTTTGATCTAACAATCTTTTTCTTTTTCTTCTTCTGCTTATTTGTCTTCTTTGTTTTATTCCTCAAAGTCCTTGTTGATGTCCTTCGCTTCCCGCCTGGGTGGAGACTGATGAGTGAATGACGCGCATGCTTCCTTTTCAATCCCTCCCAATTTTTCCAAGATTTTAATTGCTCACCAACGGCTGTTGCTGAAGATCTAATATTTTCCTTAACACTCTCCTTGAAATTCTTGCCCAACCCCCAGTCCTGTAGTGTGGAGGCAGCAAAATTTGATGCAACAGGTACAAGATATTTTCTGGCAAGGGGTAGAGCAGAACGAAATAGCCTAGCAAACCAGCTACCAAGAACATAGCCAGACATTGTAGTACGCCCCTTGTAGTAGTCCAATCCATTGCCTATTTGACGTGGACTCAGAGCACCAACATAGCAATCGATATCGGGACAGACAAATGGAATTCTTCTATTGTTCATTTTAGGTGATGGTGCTGTCGCCGACAATGGGTCGAAATTGACATGTAATCACTGCTAAGCCTTTTTTTATTGCTAGAGGATCAACCAATTCACTTCTTAGTGTTAACTGACAGAGTTCCAAATACGAAGTGTTTACAGGAACATACTGAAGATGCTTTATATTATAGTGATGAATAAGTTCATGGGTTGTTTTTCGTTCAAGAACACTTAGGAGGGGGACATTTGAATTACCAACTCTCGATGTTTCGACAAAAGATGCATAGAGAAATATGCAAGAGGCCGTGGCGAAACCAGGTGGATAATCAGCAAAAATAACTTGATCCATCCCGTAAACGGTTCCAGCATTTTTCCCAATGATCATATTCTGTTTAAAGCCAAGAACATCTCTCAGATTATCATTGAGAATAATTATTTCAGTGTCAACAGGTGAGGTAATGTAAATCCTATCGTGTTCCAATGAATAATTAAAGTGGAATGTACCATTCCTACGATATGAGATTTTTCTATTGATTGTATGACACAAATCTCTCATATCATCATATTCAATATATTTCAATTTGACATGTGGATATTCGCTAGATTTAAGTGCTTCAACCCATTCATACTCGACAAAGAGTGACCAATCGAATGGTATAATTTTTTATATCATACACACGATCCTTTCTCAGGATGTCATAGGTATTTTTGAGAATACAATCGACAAGAGCCACTTCGTACGCGCCGTCAAATTTGATAGCGGGGGAGAGTTTCGTCCAAAAATCACTTGTCTTATTCAAGTCGTTGTAGAGAGGATCGGAAACGTTGGACATAAAAGTTACATAGAAATCATAAGGCATTGTCAATATCTTGAACACCGATCCAAGAATCAAAATCAGAGTTGTATCCTAGCCACAGAACAAGTAACTGTTTCCTACCCATGCGAGTACGAGTCTTTAATATCTTTTCAATTTGATAGATTTCACTATTATTTTTAACTTTTTGTAGTTCATAGTCATAAAAGCCGCCGAGAATCTCTTCATCTTGGCATCACGCAAACGATAAGTTATGGGTTTAGTGTCTAGGATTTTTGTCACGTTAAAAAGTTCTTTGGACCACAAGTAATTCCCCTTTTCAAAAACATTAGTTGTTCTATTAATTCGAACAGTAACACCAACATTGAATTTTTTCTTCTTGACACTCGTTTCATTGGAATATTGTTTAAGAAAAGTGTCAATTGTATCATGATCAGAATGATGAACTTCCGATGGAGTTGAATTGGACAATGATCGATGAGGTCGTAGATTATAAATCAACATGATTTTATCTAAATCATGAATAAAAGCAGATATATTTTTCAATGTACAATATCTTGAAATTAGAAGTCGAATAGTTCTTATCAATCGTTCGGCCAATGCGGCCTTTATAGGGCTATGACTATGATAGAGCAGTGTATTATATTTCGCTAGTACTTTTGCAACATGGGGATTAACAAATTCACTACCACGATCTGTTTGAATTTTTTTATACGAATCCTGTTCGAGAATAGTTTCAATGGCCTGAGCAACTTCAACACCTCTCTTTGACTGCAATGGAACGGCATATGCATAGTGACTAAAAACACTGATTGCAAGTAGAATATACTTGTAGGGTGTATTGTGACGTCTTTGAATCTCATCTAGAGTTAGGAGATCTGTTTGCAGTATATGCAATGGGTAAAAGGCTTTAGTTTTTCGATAATGATTAGCACGAAGTCTATGATTTCTATGCAGAGTGTAACTTGATTCATTTTGTAGATAGTCTTGTACACTTTTAGCGTTAACACCAGTGACCTTGGAAAGAGTGGTGGGGGAACTTAAACTCCCCACTTCACCAATATTTTCATAAACACGTTTCAGAACTTCAACCATTTTGAATGTAAACGTGTAGTGTAACGTCCGCTACCCTTTTGTATACTGGTGGTTGGTGGTGGTTGTGGGGACGTTGACTTGATACGTCTTCCCTTTTGTCTAGCTATCAATGGTGTGCTGCTGCTCCTTATTGTCAAGTTTCCACTAGGTGTGCTAGTATTTTCCAAAATTGATTTAAAATCTTCTTCCTCTTCTTCATATTTTAATGGTGTTGACAATAGTGCATGTTCATTTAATTTTTTTAGAATTTGCCTATTGCTAATAAGGGTTTTGGGAAAGTTTAATGTATTTAGAAAGTTGTATAGATGAGCGTCAAGTGACAATATTCCTTTACGATTTGTAATCATATCATAGATTAAATCAAGTAGATTATAGCTCTTGCCTTGAATTATAATCTCTTTCCCATTGCTATCAACTTGAATATGATCTTGACCACTTTCCATGTGATAAATTATGAGTCATTTACTTTGTTCACGATATGAGTAGGGCATTAGATTTCCAATTTTCGATACAATTGAATCCAATTCCTCCTTCTTTAATTATGTTCCAGCAGCAGCAGCAGACTTCTGAGGAGATGATTCTTTTTTTGTGATCATGTGATATTGACATAAAGTTGCAACTGGCCCCATCGAATTTCATTCTGAGAAAAACACTTCCTGCAGCACCCGATGCAAATGTCATTATCACATCGGCAATTCTCCACGTCCGAAAACAACAAGTTATGAGCTCAGTTGCATTGGCAGTGGAAAAGCTAAGAGCCAATGGCAACAACATTAAACTTCTTGTCCCCCATACAATCACCAATCAACGTCACATTGCCACCGGCTCTCGTAGCTATAGCGATTCATCATTTATCAATGGAGAAATCCCATCAAAATTGGCTTTGGCCTTTGTTAAGAGTGGCAGTGCCGTTGGATCCTGGACTGAATCGCCCCATGATTTTAATTTTTCGGTCTATCTAGCCTTGTGGGAAAAGTGAATGGTATTCCCCTGTACACTCTATCATTTGACAAAAAATCCTATAGAACTCTGTACGAGTTGACCATGCAATCCCTAGATCATGACTCTCAACTATTTGAAAATGGAATGACCGATTCAATGTTTTCAAAAAATAATGGAGTAATTGTCTTGGACTTGTCGGGGACTCAGGATATGAGCATATTACGAACAGGGAATGTACGTTTAGAGTGTACATTTGCCGATGCTTTGACTGAGAGCATCACGCTAATATCACTGAGTAAATTTAAAACCTATTGGGAAATGACACCCGACGGCAGTGTTCTACTAGACCTAGCACCATGAACACAAACCAAATAATCAACGTATTTAGTAGGGACCCATACATGTCCCAGTACAAGTCCTATTGTATACCATCGGACTTCATTGAAAAAATTCCAAGTGTTAACAATACCCTAATCGTTGATGATAGCAGTCCATCAACTTTGAAGACAGGTCATTGGCTATGCATCTTTCGAACATCGAAGAATATTGAATTTTTTGATCCTCTTGGCCTATCGTATAAATTCTACAATACATACATCAGCAAATTTATTGAAAGCAGTGGGAAAACTATTATTCAAAATCAACGAAGAGTACAGGATTTAACGACTAAGACATGTGGCCTTCATGCACTACTCTTTTTCATGTTCAGATGTCGTGGCTATACCTACAAGCAGCTTCTCGACATTTACGTTGACTTACCTCGATTGAACGATTTTCTAGTGGAAAATATACTTACAAGCGTATTTGATATTGATTTTAGTGCCCTAGGAATAAAATGTTCTAAAAATGTATGTGAAATTGTTTATAAATTTATGAAAAAATGTATAGACATGATAAAACGGCTTTTCTACTCTTTAGATTTCATCTTCTACTAGGTATAGGTATTTGTCGACAACAACTAATGCAGGTAGATTATCTGAATTCACAGTATACTGATCCTGATGTACTGCAATGTCAGGGTAACATTTTCTACAATAGAGTGTAACTTCACTCTCGTCATACCTCTTTGTATAGTCAATGATGCTATTCTCATTCATTCTGAAGAATTCACAAGTTTCAATTTGCTTATTTGAAACAATTTCACAAACAGTGTCCTCAAGTGGCGAATCACATTCCGTCACAGCCAAATAAAAATCAGTGGGCTTATAATCATAGCAGTCATTGTCTTCACAACGATGACGTAGAAACCATATTCTTTTGTTGTTCCAACAGTTGAATCGCTGACCCGGCTCCTCCTCCCAGAACAATCTAAAACCACGACGATACCAATCTCATAGCAATAAACTAAAATCACGCTTAGGATTCTTTCCAATCATACCGGGATATGTGTTCTCTCACTGATTACATTTATCATAGTGGCAATTGGAGCATAGGTGCCCTCTAGGATGAGAGTCACACACCTCTTCAAGACAGGAATTACAACCTTTAATTTGTACAGCATATACTCTATGCAATTTACACGGGTTGCATAATCTACACTTTTCATCATACTCATCAATCATTGTGCAATTCTCACATGATGACCAGCTGCCCAGTGTGTACATACATGGCGGGCATGTATGGAACATTTTTTCATGTGTTGACACTCTCACTGCCACAATGAAACTGAGCTAGCAACAACAACAAATTGAGAGAGAGAGAGAGAGGAGTAAATACCTCCGCTGTCTCTGATTGGCCCCTAAAAAACGGATGTTGGCTCAAAAAACAGTCTGGTTGAAAAACTTGGAGTTGAAACAAACTTGTGTGGGGAATCCCCCGCTCATACTGCTATCTTTTTTGCAATGTTTAGGAACCGGTGGGGAATCCCCGCTCGTTTGGAAAGGTACCAACGGGACATAAGCAAATAGCACGTACTTTCAAAACGTGTTTAATAATGTGTAGAGGTCCCATAGAATAACATTGGAAGGAATATAAGGCCATAGACTAGCATGGGAGGGAACATAAACCCTTAGAATAGCATGGGAGGGAACATAAACACTTATAATAACATAGGAAGGAGCATAGCGCTATAGAATAGCATGGGAGGAACATAAGCCCTTAGAATAGCATAGGAACGAATACAATCCATCCAAATTCATAAGTACATGCCCTGAAAAGGTGTCAAGGAACGTAATCTCCCCAAATAGCACAGGAAGGAACATAATCCACCCAAATCCATAAGTAAACGCCCTGAAAAGGTGTCAAGGAACGTAATCTCCCCAAATAGCACAGGAAGGAACATAATCCACCCAAATCCATAAGTACATGCCCTGAAAAGGTGTCAAGAAATGTAATCTCCCCAAATAGCACAGGAAGGAACATAAGCTCCTAGAATAGCATAGCAAGGAACATAAGCTCCTAGAAATGGTAGGTACTACTCTCCTTTAGTAGCCTTATAATCACTTTCGACTATTAAAAAGGGCACAAGCCACTCCAATTTCCAATTGAATGATCCTCTTCTGAAGTTTCTACAACAATTTCTTCGATACGTAGTGTCCCGCTCGAAAGGAAAAAAAAATTATACATGATACATTGTGCCAACATCGTCCTTATATGTCCTCGGGGCACAACTTAAAACCCTTGCCCCGAGGATTGTGAGGGAGTGTCCTTCTCAAAAAGTATTTTTTATCTGGAAATCAAATACACTGAACAAAATGGCTATCTCAAAATTTTTTATTGGATGTGTTTGAGGGAATGATTGGCGAGGGAGGGGGGGGGGCTAGTTGCCCTCCAATCACTTTTGACTATTAAAAAGGGCACTAGCCACTCCAATTTCCAATCGTTTGAGCCTTTTTTGAAGTTTTTACGACAACTCCTTCGATACGAAGTGCCCAGGTATGGAGAAAAAAAATACATTGTCCCCTCACCGTTCTTTACTTTGGCAGGGCTATCGCACTGCCTATGATCAATAGTAGCAGTCGAATATATTCTAGTATCTTGTATTGATCCTACCATTTTTCCGTTTACAATAAAATAATAGATGGGTCCTGCTGAGTGTACATTTTAGGGGCCTTCTTCCTCTTCCACCTGTAATTACGGCCCATTGTGAGGGTTCCCCAGTTTATATTGTGTAAACCCTGGGACAAGGTCCTTTTTTGGATCGTGCTTCCTAAAGAGGTACTCTGTATTTCTGTAGGGTGTTCCCTTATTGCAACCTGGTTAAATGTCCTTAACATTCTGTCGTTGGATCCTGTTACTGATCAAATATTGTCTCAGGAAGAAGCATAAGAAATAGCAATATATATATAAATATATATATATATATATATATATATATATATATATATATATATATATATATATATATATATATATATATATATATATATATATATATATATATATATATATTTATATATATATATATATATATATATATATATATATATATATATATATATATATATATATATATATATAAATATATATATATATATATATATATATATAAATATATATACATATATATATATATATATATATATATATATATATATATATATATATATATATATATATATATAATATATATATATATATATATATATATATATATATATATATATATATATACATATATATATATATATATATATATATATATATATATATATATATATATATATATATATAATATATATATATATATATATATATATATATATATATATATATATATATATATATATATATATATATATATACATATATATATATATATATATATATATATATATATATATATATATATATATATATCTATATATATATATATATATATATATATATATATATAATATATATATATATATATATATATATATATATATATATATATATATATATATATATATATATATATATATTTATATATATATATATATATATATATATATATATATATATATATATATATATATATATATATATATATATATATATATATATATATATATATATATATATATATATATATATATATATATATATATATATATATTATATATATATATATATATATATATATATATATATATATATATATATATATATATATATATACATATATATATATATATATATATATATATATATATATATTTAAATGGAGTAAATATCCATTTATGGGCGTAAAACTCCTCTCATCCTGTTCAAGCGTCTCAATAACATACTTATAACCTAAAGATTTTTGAACAGCATGTAGTACCAAGGACATTAAAATTGAAGATTGTTGTGAAGTGTATATTTAGGGTATTTGGTGGTTGTTGTCGTAGATGCCTTTATTCTCCCTTTATAGGGGAGATAAACTCTGGCCCTAAGGTAATTAAACTTTGGTAGCGTGCCTTAGGCTGTGACCGAACTAATGAGGCGTACCGACTGGGCATGTTCGAGGGGCTAAAGGTAGATCGTAGAGAGGTTGTCTAAAATACAATATTTTTATTCCATTTACACATAATAATTACAGATATAGATATGCTACTGGGACTGGCTGCCCCAAGTACACCACAAGTCTCAAAAACTACAATAATATATAATAAGATACTTAGACACTTACATTGATAAGACTAAATACCAAGGTATTTCTAAAAACAACGGACCAGAGGTCAGTCCGGCATAAAGTTAGTACTAGATCCCCCCTTCTGATAAAATGTATCTTTTATACATTTTTATCAACCACACCTTCCCACGTAATCGCTAGGAAGTGGTAATTTCTCAATTTCCCGTTAAACAGAACTTGGCAGGATATGTTCCTTGTCTTAATAAAAAGTGGTATTTCAAACTTCGTCATATATATTTTTACTAAATTAATAATTCATTAAATTAGAAAGCTTTACCACAATACTCCCCATTTAAAGAAGAATTGTCCCAATTCTCAATATTTTACTTTTAAAACAACTTAATTTCGTTTACAGCTATTATGCTGCCATCTTTGGGTCATTATGTGCATCTACCCTCAATGAGTTTCCTTAGGGTTACGTTTCTGGTCCAATATAGGCCATGTTCTTTTTTTTTGTCGAAGGATTTCAATTGGAAATTCATCCTTGTTTCTCTTTTTCTCTGTCTCTAGGACTGACAATCACTCTTTTACCCTCTTCATATGCACCTTCTGTTTTAACTTGACCCCAAGCGGCTTAAACATAATATTAGTGGTTTTGCTTAAATTAGATTTCAAGTTATATTAGACAAGTTTATGAATTATTTGAGTTTAAATTTAATTCCCCTTAATAATTTAATTTATGTGCGTGATGTGGTTGGTCTACCGTTTATTTTTCGTTTTAGAATTACCTTGGATAAATTACATATAACATTATTGATTTTTAAATTTTCACTTATTTTTCCAGCACAAAGCATTTTTACATATTTCAATAACATAAGTCATTTGGGCTATATAGCACAATATCTAGGCCTAAATTAAGTTCTGATTTTATCTCACTTTTGATGAACTTATAGTAAAGTCTGTATTTCTGCTATAGTTTCCAAATATCAGTTGATCAAGTATGGTTTGGTTTCTGATGGTATGAGATGATAGTATCAGGATATATTTGAGCTTTTTTCGAAATTTGTTACTCTCCAAAAATGCGTCAAAAAAAAGATTGAGAAATGGATCCGAAAGGATCCACACGAAAAAATTTGATTTCCAAACAAAAACACTAAGGCTGTATCTAAAATGAATATCCACATTAGAATACACATAAAGCATAAAGTTTTTACATATATAGTAGAAAGAAACACTCAATTTCGTAAAGTTTAATTACTTTTATTTACTTTTCTCTCTTTTAATTACTCCAAAAAATAATATCCCGCTTAAACTGAAACATTATGTTTCTTGCTGGATTATTCTTTTAAACTTACTACTAAAAGGATTATTTTACAATAAAAATTATTAATACGTTGACTCGTGGTCAAACATTTACATATAACATTAAATCACTAGTTAAAACTTAAAGTTGATAAAAACATAGTATATATATATATATATATATATATATATATATATATATATATATATATATATATATATATATATATATATATATATATATATATATATATATATATAAGCATTGTGTAATAGCTTACATAAGTATTTTTTTTTTAATTCGCAAAACTAGATAGGATATTTAACTACTGTTTAAAATTTAAAGCATTAAAAAAAATAATACACGGTATAGATAAGCATTGGAATTAATTCCAATTATTGTTTTGTTAATTGTTTATGAAGTATTAATGTAGAATACTTCTTGAATGATATAAAAATAAAAAAACACAAATACTCAACATTTAATTCACTATATTTACATCGATAGTTTAGGATATATATATGTATATATATATGTATATATATATATATATATATATATATATATATATATATATATATATATATATATATATATATATTATATATATATATATATATATATATATATATATATTATATATATATATATATATATATATATATATATATATATATATATATATATATATATATATATATATTAACAAAAGTTATGTTGATACATAACTTAATTGTTAAGAACAAATAATAATTATGTACTTTAATAATTTATTTAATCACTGCAATATTTATTCGTTGTACAACTTTTAAATAAGTCCATCAAGACTTTTATATGATAAGTCCTAACTGTAATTAAAATATTTACAAAACAACTCCAACAAATAGATTTATGCACTATAACTGATAACTGTGATTAGCCTCTATATAAGGGCTTGGCAACATTTCATATAACATAACTTTGCTATTTACATTTCTATAATTTTTTTTAAATACAATTCTCTGTTTATAAAAGGTTTTTGAAATATATTTATAACAGTAGATATTTTCTCAATTACATTTGTTACAACTATATAACTTTTCCCATATACGAATGTGTACATTTTGTTTTAAAACTTTGGTTCTATTTTGAACCCACTTGTGTCATTAACTGTCATTAGCTTATAAGCCTGTTTGTTTATTCAGACTTTTAAGCTTTCTAATTCTTTTCGAATTTTTTTTGGCACTTGAGACAGTTTTATAACGTTTTTGTCTGTAATCTCTCTTTTTTTTCAGCTTTAATGTCCTTTTGGTTTAAGGCTTTATTTACAGCTTATATCTGATAAGCTAAAAATTTTTGCTGTTCACCTTATACCTGTTATGCCATTATCAAATGACTTTGCCTCTACTCTGAAGGCTCGCTTACCGGACTGCCTTCTGGTATCTCGTTATAACGTTTCCAGGTCCTCTTGTCCTGGGCTACCGCTAAAAGGACTATTATGAACCTGCACACACAATAATTAATAATTTATAGTATTGCCACACTTTTTGATTTGTGGCCACAATTTTCTCTTGGGCTATTCTTTTTTCAGAAAAGTGGCCCTTCTGCAGGAAAAAATACCTGGCCTTCATGGCACACAGTAATTTGTAACACACATAACACACAGTAATAATGGCACACAGCTCTGTAGTATTAATGCTACTCATTTTGTACTTATTTAGTACATTTTTCGTACTAGTGTCGTTCAGCAAGTTCAATAAGTGCGTATAACAGAGTTTAACTGACTCCATTCAGTTTCTTTTCCTTGTTAATTTTGTCTGGCTATATTTTCAACTTGAACCCTTCTTTTTTTTGATTTGTTATTTCAATGGAACCTAAGGGTTTTTTCAAGTCTTTTCCGCTTTTTCAGTAAAATAGGTCTTTCCTAAGCCCATACTTATATGTTTCACGTATTTTTCAAAAACCCTTAGCAAGTTTTTATGCTGATTACCCTTCTATGGTCAAATTCATTATCTTCATATTTTTAAGAGGTGGGGGTGGGGTCTAATTTTTGCAACCTGTATTTTTTTTCAGCTGATTTTAGAACTTTTTTAATTAAGCTTTGCCCGCATTTGCTAGTTCTCATTTGTTCGTAAAAATGTACGTTTTTACGAATAAATGAGAACTAGGAAATGCATCGCAGACACATATTCCTTATCTGTGGCATTTCACCAAAATTTAGTGCCAATTTCGTGCCAAAAGTTGCTTAGAGATAGGGGTTATGTGGTTTTGCTCTAATCTTTTATACTATTTGCATCTGGAATTATCCTCATTTAAATTTGCACCCTAGTTTCATACAGTCACTGAGTGCTATTTGTCCCTCTCGTGAAATCCTGACTATTACCTTGTTCTATGAGTTTATGGGTTTAGTGCCCGTATAAAATCTTTCCTCCTGCTATTTATTTTAGCAAGAAGGATTTTATACAAACACTCGACAAGACGTCTAGCATTTTCGTTTTTAAATGCAAACGGTCCTGTCATTGGTGTTTTTCACCTGCAATGTCGTCGCCCTGTTATTTCTGTTAATGGTGTGTTGTGAATTTATTTAATATGTGAAATTAATTATACCCGAGAAAACTTTGTTTTACATGGTTCTATACTTTTTAAATTGTGACCCATCTTATCTACGGCTTCTTGTTTATACATATCTTCCTTATTGGTAAGTGTTTAATTTATTGTATCTTCTACTATTTATAACAAGATTACAGCTAGCTTGTACATGGAGCGCACACTTAATGTAAACTCTCGCTGTTTTTCCTATTATAATTATTTTAAAATTCTTCAAAAAATATTTTTTTTTTAATTATCCCCCCAAAATATATTTTTTCAATATACATATTAAAAGAATTGCCTTTTAATGCTGATTCTAAGTGTATAATTAAATTAGTTTCACAACACCTATTTACAAGTTACGTGGCCTTATTAATTTCTTTTCTGAAATGAATCTTAATTTGTTTTGACAAGTCTTGTCACCATTCGTGAAATTTTATCTCGTCTCGGAAACAAAAGCTTTTGCAGGAACCTATGATGTCACTTCAGATCAGAGCTAATTATTTAGCGTTAGAACGTGACGGTAATAATTTTTACTGGCGATATATATTTGAAGGAAAACTTGATGTTATTTATATACTGATTAAAAAGAAAATATAGATATTTCTTTAGAGGCTTTTTACTCGTTTTATTTTTATTTATTATTTTTTCGTTACAATCGTTTTATTCAAATATTAATCTGCTGGGGGCTACGCTTGTTCTGCCTTTCTCCGTTTCCTGGTCCGAATTTTGGACCCCAAATTTTTGCTTTTCTTCTTTATAATATTTGCAAGTTTTTCCGTGGTCTCTGGGGAGGTACAATATATAAATAATCACTTCAGTCTGAATTTATGATGGGTGATTAATTTCATTAACCTGTTAAAAGTAATAACAGTGTTTAATTATTTGAATTCAAAAAATGTCGACTAATTTCAACAAGCTTAATAAAACTAAACAACTTGGGTTGACAAACTTAACTTAACAACTTAACAAGCTGGGTTAATTAATCTGCGTATTCAAGTGAGGGTGATAGGGTTAATATCTCACAGAATGTGTCATGTTTCCCTTGGTTTTGAACTACTGCGGAAAAATCTAAAAAGAAAAAATGATTTTTTTACCCGCTAGATTAAAGACATAATTTTTTACTGAAAAATTAAGCAGTTTAAGAAAAAGAACACTTTGTGCAGTAAAAAAATGGTGGTTTCAGGCAGTTAGGTACGTAAAACAACTAGGCCAAATAGGGCCAAAATTTCGTCGAGTGAAAAATCACGACATAACCAATCGATTCTGCGTTATTGAGAATCTGTATAGCCTAAGCACCATATTGCACTTTCCAGGTTTTGGGCATAGACAATGCAGTGGCGTATTTGTCTTTATAGCTTTTATTTCTGCTTTGTAATTGTAAAAAGGCTCTGAATCCGAGTGCTGTTTTGTTGCCTCGTCAAATATCTTTATTCTTTGTTTCTCTTAAAGTTTGGCCTTTTTCATAAGTACTTTAGCTACTTGTGCTGCTGACAAAGGAACTTCTTGCTGCCTTTTTGGTTTCTTTACTGTTCTCCATAATTTTTCTCTTAAAGAGGGTTTTCTTGACGATGGCCCAGGTTTAGTTATATCGGTTTCTGTAGAAGAATTTTAAGTGTCACATTCTGTTAGCTCGCGTCGGGTAGATGGCGTTTGTTCCAAAAGCCATTTTTGCGTTAAGACTGTAGGTGAGTCTAATGTATGAAAATCAGATAATTCATTGGTTCCTTCCAATTTTTCTTCCTCTGTGAATTTTACCCTTGGTTTATCACATTTTAAATCCTTATGCTGTGTTTGATTTTCTTCATCGCTAGTTTCTGATGAGTATCGAATATTTCTCTTTTTCTCTTGTTTGTTGTGTAGAGTTTGTAGCCAAGACCGGGCTAAATACTCCTTCTACTTCTCCCAACTTTTGTGGTCATTAAAAAGGTCATAAAATTCATATGGTCTCCTGATATATACTGGTGAAATCGTGTCCTCTATTTCTTCTTCTGAAAGTATAGGCTCTGTTTTCCACTGTTTTGAAAAATATCCCTTTATCATTCTATTATGGTTTACTACTTCTTCCTTTTCCTTATACTGATGCTTTAGAACATATGTTATTTGGTAGAATTCTTATAATCCTGTAGGGTCCATCCCATTTCGGTTTTAACTTTTTTGTTCCTTCCTGATTCGTTTTGTAAACATAAACCAAATCTCCTAAACAATAACTCGTTTTATTTTTGCTTGTTCTGTCATATTTTTCTTTTTGTTCTGTTTTCGCATCTTCCAGATTGTCTTTAACTTGTTCCAAAGCTTTTTTCATTCGCATCACCATCTCTTGCTTATATTGGTCTAGGTTGTAATATATTCTGTCATTTTGTATTTCATCTAAACAAATTCTGGGATCTCTTATTTGTTGAAAAAAATGGCGTTTCTTTTAAGGTACGTGAAAAAGCCGTATTTATTGCAAAGACTACAAATGATAAATGTTCATCCAAATTTTCATTTTCCTCTCTTGCATGTATTCCCAGAATGTAAGCTAATTCCCTATGGTTACGTTCAATCTTCCCATTAGCTGCTGCCATGTAAGACGAGGTAAACCATCGTCTAACATCCAGATATACTGTAATTTCGTCTAATATATGGCTCTAAAACATGACCCATTGTCGCTAAGTAAAACTCTAGGGAAAATCCCGTGTTCCAGAAATAGGCGATTGACCAAAACTTTCGCAATGGTTTTTGTCTTTTCGTCTTTAATTGGAAAAGCGTATAAATATGAATTAAAATGGTCGACTATGGTTAGTACGCAGCTGTTTCCTTTCCTGGAAACTGGTATACTTCCTCCGGTTCCCCAAATGTCTATTGACATTAATTCTCCTACCCCTGAAGGGGTGGGGTATTCACTTAATTCAGCCCTAGGGGTCCTTGGTGGCGACTTTTGTTTGGCACACTCTTGGCAGCTTTGTATAAAAACTGTTACTTTTGAGTACATTTTTGGAAAATAAAAATTTCCTTTCAGTCTCCCCATAGTTTTTGCTTCTCCCATGTGACAGCCAATCGTTGCATGTGCAATCTGTAAAACTTCTCCTTCCAGAGATTTTGGAATTACTGGAATAATTTTTAAGTCATTTTTTCTATATTCTTGCGATGGTCTATGATATCTTACTAGAAGATTTTTACTTTCGTCCAGATCAAAATTATCTAAGTCCTTTAAAAAATGTTTAAAGTGCTCTGGCAGTTCCGTTCCTTTTGATAAAAAGGATTTCATTGCTAAACAAAAATCATCTTTATATTGATGCTTCGAAATATTTTCATTAGACAGTATTTCTACCCCTTCCAGTTTGTTCTGGATGGTTATTACCAAATTTCCTTCCGTATCTGGATTTCGTGACAAATAGTCTGGTAAAATGTTTGTACGGCCCTTTATATATATATTGGGGTATATGAATATGCTTGAAGACGTAGTATCCACCGTGTCAGCCGGGCTGAAGTATTTTGCATTGTATGTAGCTAAATTAATGATTTTTGGTCTACGCGTAAAATGAATTTTTTTCCAAGTTAAAATTGTCGAAAATATTCTGTAAAAACTACAACTGCTAAACACTCCCTTTCAACTGTCGAGTATTTTTTTTCTGCCTCCGACAGTGACCTGCTCGCGTATTGGACTATTGATTCTACTCCTTCAGAATTTATGTTTAATAATATGGCGCCGATACCGTACCCCGAAGCATCTTTTTCCAAACAGAAGTCTTGTGAAAAATCTGGTAGTTTTAGTATTGGTGCCAGTAATAATTGCCTTTTTATTTCATTTAGCGCTTGTTTCGCTTCCGCTGGACATTCGAATTTACCTGATTTCTTCAAAAGGTTTGTCAAAGGTTGTGCTATTGTGGCATAATTTTTAATATATCGTCTGAAATAGCTTAACAAACCACAAACTGATCTGCAGCTTTTTTTATCTTTAGGAGGCTGTGAATTTTCTATGACTCTAAATTTTTCTGGATTTGGTGAAATAGTACCTTGGTTTATCAGGTGTCCAAGAAAAACTAATTTTGGTACTACTATTTTTAACTTTTCTGGTTTCAATTTTAAGCCTGCTTTTTCAAACTTTTCTAGTATTTTTCTAAGTCCGACCAAGTGGTCTTCTAGGTTTTCATTAAACAAAATTACAGCATCTAAATAAGCCAAGGTATCTTTTTTCCTTCCTGGTTCGTTATCTTTCAGCACCAAATTCATTAGTCTACTAAAACAATTTGAACTAAATGATAAGCCAAAAGGCGTACGTTCAAACGTGAACTTTCTTCCATCGTCTAAGAATACTGTAGCCTTATGCTTTGTTTCTGCATCTAAAGCGATTTGCCAATATCCTGCTATTAAATCAAAACTAATGTAATATTTTGAACCCCCTAACGAATCTAAAATCGTATCAATTCTTGGTAACTTCATCACGTCCTTTACCGTGACGGCATTTAGTGATCTAAAGTCTATACATAATCTCCAGGTGTTATCTTTTTTCCTGACTATTACTAGTGGAAAGCACCAATCACTTACACTTTCTTTAATTATTCCCTGATCTTCAATTTCTTTTATTTGGCTTTCTAGCCATGGCTCTAAATGATAAGGTGTTTTATACGGTGACTTTTTGATTGGAGGAACCTCTGTGGATATCTTGTGCGTGATTAAGTGAGTTAATCCGTAATCCGCTTTGTGTTTTGCAAAAGTCCATTTAAAATCCCAAAAAAAATTTTCCACCCTAGTTTTTACGTTTTCCGGTAAATGTTTTAAATCAAATTGCTGCAAAAAATCCGTTTTCGACATTCCATACTCTTCTTGTGGTTGCGGTTTTAATGAGGATAAATGTTCGTGGCTAGTGAAGTTTACGCTTAATTCTGGACTGTTTATAGATTTTATTTCTAAATTTGAAATCTTTTCTACTGATCCAAGTTCTACCTGGTTCAGTTTTATTTTATTATTACTTAGATTTGATATTTTTAAGTATGTTATACCATTTTCAATTTTTATAGCTTGATTTTCCACGAAAATCATTGGGTTTTCTTTTATGGTGTACCCTCCTATCATGGCGTCCATTGTTTTAACCTTTCCTTCTTTTTTATTTAATGTCACTAGAACTTGAGCTGTCGTTCCCCCTTCTATGGTGATTTTTCCGCTTATTTTTAGGTTATAATTCGAATATTCACTTTCGTTATCTGTTGTTACGCAAATTTGCCTATTATTTTCATTTGCCTGGTTTATGGTTATTGTACCGGATATGGGTTTCCATACAATCCCATATTTTCTGATGGCATCTACTCCTAGAATACAAGGAAATGGTAGCTGCTTGCATATTATTACTGTTACTGTTATTTCTTTATCCCCTGCACTAAATTTCAGTGGACATTCTCCCAAAATTGTCAGCTTGTGCCCTGTCACTGATGTCAGGGTATTCTGGCATCTGCTTACTCGATTTTTGACACTAGAAGGAAACCTCTTAAAAACTTCCTCTCAAATTAAGGATTTAGATGCTCCTGTATCTAGTAAACATGGTAAATTTTGAAAACACTCAGTTTTAAAACAACGCAGAATCGGAAGATTATTATTATTTGCATTTGTATCACAACATTATAAACTATATAGGGGTCTTTGTAAGGAAACAGCTCTTTCGACCCTTACAGGCTGGTTTCTCCGTTTAAATGCCCACTGTTTGGCCAAAAGTTTCTGGTATTATCCCAGTTTTCTTCAGCGCTGCTACTTTGACCCTGGGTATTCTTAACCGTTTGCCTCCTAGGCCTAAATTCAGGAATATTATTAGGTGTTTGCCAAGCATTATTTGTTCCCTGCCTTCCTAAATTTCTGTCCTCCTGCGTTCTGAATTCGTGTCTTGTCTTGTACGTCTGGCCTTCTTTGCGTATTCTATTCCAGCAATCTGCTGCATAGTGGTTTGGTTTGCTACAATAATAGCAATAAAATTTTCTATTAAATTTGTTGTTTGTTTCCTGGTTATTTCTAAATATTTTTGATCTTTCCTTGTTGGTTCCCCAACTATCTGTCTTTGGTGGGGGAGGGTTCCCATATTTTCTATAGTTATTAGCTGCTAATCTCTCAAGGTCGTGGAGTCTAAAAGCTATTTCCCTAGACGGCAACCCTCGGCCTCCGTCGCGCCTTTTTGGTTCACGATTCGGCTCCTCAAAGCTCAACCTTTTCTGTCCCCTTTCATATTTTATACTTTCTTGGTCTCCTGTGTTATTCATTGACATCTGGTCAAACTTTTTCATAGCCTCGTCAATTTTTACCTCTGTTTCGACTAGTATTATAGCTTGCTCTAAATTTTCAGGTTTCCGCGATAATATTAGTCTTAATAAATTTTTTGGTAACCCTTGGGTAAAAGTATGTAGTTGTACTTTCTGTACTGTCTCGTCATTTCCGCCTTTCTCTAATTGTAAACACACGGATGTAAAAATTTTGTCGGCATATTCCCTGATACTAGTTGAGGTATTGAATGTCACTACCTCTGTTCTTAGCCTCTCGGAGATGCTTGTCTCTATGAATCTTGTTTTAAAATATTCAATTAGAGTACTGATGTCCTTGGGCTTTTTTTCCTTAATTGCCTCAAAATGTTTAAGGGCGCTTCCCTTTAATCTGGCTGCAACGCATTGCTCTTTGACCTTATCCTCAAACGCTTCAGTTAGTTCGTCGAAGATTTTTAATTTTTCGATAAACTCATCTACATCTGAATTTCCCGCGTATTCTGGTATAATTTTTGCAATTTCAAGTACTGTTGATAGGGAAGTCATTTTTCCTCTGGTAAAGCCATCTTATTTCAATCTACTATTTTTATCTAGCCTTTTCGACCCGGTTTTTCCAGCGACCACCAGTTGTTGTGAAGTGTATATTTATGGTATTTGGGAGTTGTAGTCGTAGATGCCTTTTTCTCCCTTTATAGGGGAGATAAACTCTGGCCCTAAGGTAATTAAACTTTGGTAGCGTGCCTTAGGCTGTGACCGAACTAATGAGGCGTGCCGACTGGGTATGTTTGAGGGGTTAAAGGTAGATCATAGAGAGGTTGTCTAAAATACAATACTTTTATTCCATTTACACATAATAATTACAGATATAGATATGCTACTGGGACTGGCTGCCCCAAGTAGACCACAAGTCTCAAAAACAACAATAATATATAATAAGATACTTAGACACTTACAATGATCCGACAAAACTCCAAGGTATTTCTAAAAACAAAGGACCAGAGGTCAGTCCGGCATAAAGTTAGTATCAGATCCCCCCTTCCGATAAAATGTATCTTTTATACATTTTTATCAACCACACCTTCCCACGTAATCGCTAGGAAGTGGTAATTTCTCAATTTCCCGTTAAACAGAAATTGGCAGGATATGTTCCTTATCTTAATAAAAAGTGGTATTTCAAAACTTCATATTTGCGTCTTATATATTTTTACTAAATTAATAATTAACTAAATTAGAAAGCTTTACCACAAGATTTTTAGGCAAAGAAAACAAAAAAAGTGCGCGTTTCAGTTGCAAAATTTATTGGGAAATTTCTTTACTAAGGCTATTTAATAAATTGGAAAAAGAAGGTTAATTGGTGGATAGTACTCCTCCTTTTGCCCTCTTTTCCCCAAATGCATGTGGTTGAAAATTTGATCCAGCCAATTTGTTTAAAATTGTTCAAACAGCATCTAACAATGTCTCTGGGGTTGACAAAACCCCGCAGGGTGGTTTGGTTTGTTAGTTATAACCTGGGGCATAAAAGGTATTTTATGCAAGGGCTGGTCTAATAGACATTGGAGAAGGGTCATTTGGTTGGATATTAGAAATTCTAGTTCGCACCTCAAGAGTCAAATTTTTGTGGGAGTTTGCCCCTCCCGCAGGCCATCTTTCATCCAAATGCATCCAATTGAAATTTCGAAACAGCTATTTTGTACAAAATAGCCCAAAGGTCATCTAACAATTCCTTTAGGGTTAACACAACCCCGAATTCCTGGGGACACGATTGTGCCATACCCTGGGGCAATGAAATTATATATTTTCATGGATTAATATCTGGCGGTTCCTCCGCTATTACTGGTAAGCCTTTTGAAGATTATATAAAAATTTATCAGAAATTAGAGCCATTCAAAAATCAATTTCCTTCCTTTTCACTACTGTGATGTAGTTTCTCGTTTTCTGGGCATATAGTAAGTAAAATTAATTGAATTTAAGATTATATTCAAGACTATATGACCTTATGCATTCAATATTCGTTAAAAAAACGATTTTACATAAAGAACTTCTAAAAAACTTACGCATCATTTTGAGAATCAACAGACTTTTGCATATAACAAGGGGATATAGCCAGGCAATGGAGACGGAGACAGGGATACAACTGCAACATCAGCACCAAGTTTGATGATAAATTTCTGTTTTTTCTAGGCCTTTGTTTTCTTGGTAAAACAATATATTGCCCATTTATAGCAGGATTTATCTTCAAATGTTAAATAATTTGATTTTTGTAGCTAAAAGAAACTAAATTAATAAAAAAAGGAAGAACCGACCCTTCAACAAGGCTCTTAATGTTTTTATCAAATAAATCAATATAAGCTAAAATTAAAAACATAAACTATACTTTACGAGAAGGTGAAATTTTATGTAGCTTGTTCGTTCGGAAGAAGCTGGTAAGAAAGCTTATTGCCTGAACACAGCCCTAGATCTTCACAATCTGATAAAAATATTTACCAAAGTAAAACAGCTTTCCTTTTATTTCTAAGACTTCATTGGCTTCTCTTGGTAACCCTTACATTGAAAGCTACTGTACTAAAAAGTAATGGGAGCCAAATCTATTTAAATGGTCAGTACCTCCGCATTTTAAATGGTCAGGTATCCTGCAATACGAGAACAGCCCTGTTTTAAAGGGTCAGGTATCCCCGCAATAAATCGGTGAGAGCAGGTGCATATTACATCACAGTGAATGTTTACTTTCAGTTGTTACCTACTCGGAGTTGGAGATCGTGTGACTTTGCTTCAATATTAAAAAAGAGTTCAGTGTGTCAACATCGAGGATATTGTAATATATTCTTTTACACTATTCGATATTGAAGACGTTTACAATGGCCAAATGAAACCTAGAGTGCCTAAAGCTGCAGCAGATATAACAGCAGGTTGCCGACTAACCCTAAATTAGGACGAGATGTTTGCGCGATATGCTATATCATTAAGCAGATTCAAATTAGAAAAACAGTCATGTTTCGCAGCAAAAGTGAATATAACATAAAGTGACATTATATTATGTATAGTGAATATATAATACAAAGATTGCAAAGCGGAGTAAATGCATTGGTGAAATATATTTAAGACAACAATCTGGTTCAATCTATAGAAAAGGACCATGTTCGTCAAACAGTTCGTGGTAAAGAACAGTAAGTAAGGAGCGACCCGGCTCAATGCTAACCGAAACTGTAGAAAACGAAATTTTGATATCAATAGATGGATCAAAGGAATCAGATTTTAATGCTGATTTCAAATATATAAGTTTCATCAAGTTTTGTTCTACCTATCAAGTTACGCGCCTGAGAAAATTTGGCTGATTTTGGAAAAAAGGGGGAAAGGCCCCCTAAAAGCCATAGAACCTTAAAATCACACCATCATATTCAGCGTATCAGAGAACCCTACTGCGGAGGTTTCAAGCTCCTATCTACAAAAATGTGGAATTTTGCATTTTTTGCCAGAAGAAAGATCACGGATGCTTGTTTATTTGTTTTTTTTTTCCAGGGGTGATCGTATCGACCCAGTAGTCCTAGAATATCGTGGGAGGGCTCATTCGAACGGAAATTAAAAGTTCTAGTGCTCTTTTTAAGTAACCAAAAATGGAGGGCAGCTAGGCCCGCTCCCACGCTCATTTTTTCCCCAAAGTCACCCGATCAAAATTATGAGATAGCCATTTTGTTCAGCATGGTCAAAAATATGATAACTATGTCTTTTAGGATGACTTAATCCCCCGAAGTCCCCGGGGGGAGGGCTGAAAGTTATTAACTTTACCCAATGTTAACATATAGGTTATTGGAAGTAAACAGACGTTTTCAGAGGGGATTTTTTCTGGTAGTGGGTGGTGGGGAGTGGGTAAGGGGTTATGTGGGAGGATCTTACCATGAATGAAGTTTTCATGGGAAAAGGGACATTGCTATGAAGGGGGCGCCGGATTTCCTAACATTATTTAAATAAAGATCAGAAATTATATATAAAAAAGACAAGTTTTTTAACTGAAAGTAAGGAGCAACATCAAAACTTAAAACGACAGAAAACATTATGTATATTATTTGGTTCATCCCCTAGTCAATACCTCTCTCTTTAAGCCAAAGATTATTTAGTACTTTCATAAGAGCTATTTATTCTAATTAACGGCATTTGTGATTAAGGGGACATTTTTAAAGAATTGGAATAAAATTCGAACTTTAGCTTATGGAGCAAGGTATTGACTAGGTAGCGAACCCTATAATATATGTATTAAAAATATAAGAATATAGAGGTTCGTTACGTAAGTTAATTCGTAAGTTACAAATATTTATTTCTAATAAAAAAAGTTCGAAAATAAAATTAAACAGGTTTCGAGAAAGCCATTTAACCAAACAAAAGTAAAATTAACATTCATTTTTTTTTTTAATTATTCATGTACGGTGAGCCAAAATCAAAACTTGTATTAATTCAAAAACGTTCAAAAAATAAAAAAAAACAAGTTTTTTTAACTGAAAGTAAGGAACGACGTTAAAACTTAAAATGAATAGAAATTATTCCGTATATAAAAGGGGCTGTCCCCTCCTCAACGCCTCGCTCTTTACGCTAAAGTTTGATTTTCTCACGACTCTATTTTTTTAAACAATGAAAAACTTTAGCGTAAAGAGCGAGGCGTTGAGGAGGGGACAGCCCCTTTCATATACGGAATAATTTCCGTTCGTTTTAAGTTTTAACGTCGTTCCCTACTTTCAGTTAAAAATACTTGTTTTTTTTTATTTAATTACTAGTAAGATCTATTCTTTGTCTATATTTAATTAAAAAACTTTTTCCGCAAAATAAGTTTTTTAAAGAAAAGTAAAGAACTCTATTAAACAAAAAATGAGCAACAATAAAATAAAATAATCTACCAAGCGTGAAACTACCACAAATCAGCATCGATAAATAAATGAAACCCAAAAAAACCGAAATTACAATAAATAACCGAGTCAAACTCAAAACGAGCAGAAATTATCATAAGCTGGGCTCAAAGCCCCTATGCCTTCCCAAGGCCAGAACAAAATTTGCAATTCACTGAAAAGAATATAAATGCTTCACTTTTATAACTTTAATAAATCAAATAACATTAAAATTTTGATGACTAAATACCAGTAGATCATAGGCAGCGCAATAGCACTGCCTAAATAAAGAACGATGTTGGCACAATGTATTATTTTTTGTTCTTATCCATACCCGGGCACTTCGTATCGAAGGAGTTGTCATAGAAACCTCAAAAAGGGCTCATTCGATTGAAAACTGGAGTGGCTAGTGCCCTTTTTTAATAGTCAAAAGAGATTGGAGGGCAACAAGCCCCCCTTTTCCCACGCCCATCATTCTCTCAAACACATCCAATCAAAATTTTGAGATAGCCATTTTGTTCAGCGTAGTTTAGTTCAGTTAGAAAATATGTTTTTGAGAAGGACACTCTTCCACAACCCTCGGTGCAAGGGTTTGAAGTTATGCCCTAAGGGCATATAAGAACGATGTTGGCACAATGTATTATTAATTTTTTTTTCCTTTAGAGCTGGGCACTTCGTATCGAAGAAGTTTTCTCAGAAACTTCGAAAAGGGCTCAATCAATTGCAAATTGGAGTGGCTTGTGCCCTTTTTAATAGTCGAAAGTGATTTGAAGGCCGCTAACACCCCGTCCACGCCCACTATTTCCCAAAACACATCCTATCAAAATTTTGAGATAGCCTTTTAGTTCAGCGTAGATGATTTCCAGATAGAAATTATGTTTTTGAAGAGGAAACTCCCCCACAGCCTTCAGGGCAAGGGTTGTTAGTTATGCCCTGGGGGTAAAGAAGTTTTGTATATAAGGCGTTGTCGTAGAAACTTCAAAAATGCTCATTTGATTGGAAACTCAAAGGGCTAGTGCCCTTTTTAATAGTCGAAAGTAATTGGAGGGCACCTAGCCCTCCCACGCTCATCCTTCCCCCAAACATATCCTATCAAAATTTTGAGACAGCCATTTTGTTCAGCTTAGTTGATTTCCAGATAGAAAATATGTTTATGAGGAGAACACTCCCCCAAAACCCTCAGGGTAAGGGTTTTTAGTTATGCCCTAGGGGTGTATAAGAACGATGTTGGCACAATGTATTATTTATTATTTTTTTCCTTTAGAGCAGGACACTTGGTATCGAAGAAGTTGTCGTATAAAACTTCGAAAAGGGCTCATTCCATTGGAAACTGGAGTGCCTTGTGCCCTTTTTAATAGTCGAAAGTGATTAGAAGGCGTGTAACACCCCTTCCACGCCCACTATTTCCAGAAACACGTCCAAAAAAATTTTGGAATAGTCATTTTGTTCAGCGTAGTTGATTTTCAGATAGAAATTATGTTTTTGAGGAGGACAGTCCCCCAAAGCCCTTAGGGCTAGGCTTGTAAGTTATGTCCTGCGGGCATATAAGGTTTTTTTTATAGAAGGCGTGGTCGTAGAAATTTAAAAAAAGGCTCATTCAATTGGAAATTCAAAGGGCTAGTGTCCTTTTTAATGGTCGAAAGTGATTAGAGGGCAACTAACCCGCCTCTCACGCCTAACTTTTCCCCAAACATATCTAATGAAAACTTTGAGAAAGCCATTGTATTTAACGTAGTTTTAAGTTCTGGAAATTAGATCTTTGAGGATGACAACCCCCCCCCCCCTACCACAGCCCTCAGGGCAAGCGTTGTAAATTATGCCCAGGGGTCATATAAGGCTTTTATAGAACACGTTGTCGTTGAAACTTCAAAAAGGGCTCATTCGATTGGAAATTGAAATGACAAGTTTCCTTTTAAATAGTCGCAAGTGATTGGAAAGCAACTAACACTCCTTCCACGCCCACCATTTCCCAAAAACATCCAAAAAAGATTTTGAGATAGCCATTTTGTTCCACGCAGTTCAAAGTTCAGGAAATTATATCTTTGAGCAGGACACTCCCCTCACAGTCTTCAGGGCAAGGGTTATAAGTTTTGCCATGGGGGCATGTAAGGTTTTTATTGAAATCTTTGTCGTAAAACTTGAAAAGGGCTTATTCGATTGGAAATTCAAAGGGTTAGTGCCCTTTTTAACAGTCGAAAGTGATTTGAGGGCAACTAACCCCCCCCCCCCCCCTCTGTCGCCCATCTTTTCCCCGAACTCATCCAATCAACATTTTAGATAGCCATTCTATTCAAGGCAGTTGAAATTTTTGGAAATTATGTCTTTAAGGATGACAACCCCCC
Source organism: Artemia sinica (assembly GCA_027921565.1). Taxonomy (NCBI): domain Eukaryota; kingdom Metazoa; phylum Arthropoda; class Branchiopoda; order Anostraca; family Artemiidae; genus Artemia; species Artemia sinica. The sequence continues at coordinate 793,405 of JAPEVW010000052.1, read as the reverse complement.
TACCCACAGCCCTCAGGGCAAGGGTTTGTAAGTTTTGCCCTTGGGGCATGTAAGGTGTTTATTGAAAGCGTAGAAACTTCAAAAGGGCTCATTCCATTGGAAATTGAAAGGGATAGTGACTTTTTTAATAGTTGAAAGTGATTGGAGAGTGACTGGAGAGTGATTGGATAGAGTCTAACTCAAAACGAGCAGATATTAACATAAGTGGGGCACAAAACCGTTGTGCCTTCCCAAGGCCAGAATAAAATTTGCACTTTACTAAAAAAATACTAATGAATGTGCATTGTCAGTTTAATATACATATACTGATATTTAGTGTTCAATATAATATAATATAATGTTAATATAATATGATTTATTAAAGTTATAAAAGTAAAAATAATATATTTTTTTCTGTAAAGTGGGAATTTTGTTTTGGCCTTGGGAAGGAATAGGGGTTTTGCGCCAAACTTATGTTAATTTCTGCTCTTTTTGAGTTTGACTTAGTTATTTATTGTAATTTCTGTTCGTTGTGGGTTTCATTTATTTATTAATGCTGATTTGCGGTAGTTTCACGCTTGGTAGATTATTTGATTTTATTTTCGGTAATTTTTCTTTAATTGAGTTTTTTACTTTTCTTTGAAAAACTTATTTTGGGGAAAAAGTTTTTTTAATTTATGTATAATAAACTGACAATGCACATTTGGTTGTATTTATTTTCAGTAAAAAGCGAACTTGTTCTGGCCTTTGGAAGGCATAGGGGGTTTTGAGCCCAACGTATATTAATTTCTGATCGTCTTGAGTTTGACTCGGTTATTTATTGTAATTTCTGTTCGTTTTGGGTTTCATTTTTTTATCCATGCTGATTTGTGGTAGTTTCACGCTTGGTAGATTTCTTGATTTTATTGTTGCTCATTTTTTGTTTAATGGAGTTCTTTACTTTTCTTTGGAAAACTTACTTTGTGGAAAAAGTTTTTTTAATTAATTTCTGTTCGTTCTATATTGACATAGTCTTTTCAGGGAAAAGGGTAATAAACCTTTAAAACTTTTCTTTTTTTAAGACTTTATAGTTTGGCCTGCTATGTCTATGCTGGAAAAAAAATTCAGCAAATTTTAACAAAATACACCGTTTTAAAAATCTAGACACAAATAGTAGTGTTTAATTTAGTTTTATATCTCCTCTAGTTGTCCTGAAATGGAAAATTTGATACCTAAAATCTATTAACTATTAACTAAATCGATTTTAACAAAAATCTATTAACTTTCGTTGATAGCTTGGATACACTAGAGCTTTTTTGATTTGGTTAAAATTTTAAGAGCAGAAGTAGCCCCGAAAGTTTGAATATAATACCCTCAGTTATTCTTGGGATACTGCTGAGATGCCTTATTGGGAATTAGTATTAACACAGTGCGTTTTGATTTAATCTTAAGACAACATATAGTTTTCAAACATAATCGGCAAATGGAAGGGTGGGCGTGGGAGGGGGATTAGTTGCCCTCCAATCACTTTCGAATATTAAAAATGGCATCAGCTCTTTCTATTTTGAATTGAATGAGCCCTTTTAGAAGTTACCACGACAACTCCTTCAATACAAAGTGCCCTGGTCTAAACAACAACAACAAAAAAATAATACATTATACCAATATCGATCTTTCATAGAAAGCGCAATCGCGCTGCCTAATAGTACAGGAATAATAAGGTTTGACCCGGAGCAAATTGATAAAGCAATGCTTTCTTCACTATCCAGACCAGAAAAATCGCTGAACAACATATCCAAAATTACTATCTCTAACTCGTTGCTAAATTTGTTTTTTTCGCCGTTTTGTTTATTAATTTTTATTTTTTTTAGGAAAAAAAGAAAATATCACGAAACTGGTGTTTGATATGTCTTTCTCTGTTAGATTTAAAAGCTGAATTATATCTGATGTTAGTTTCTCCAAAATGTCAAAAATAAATAAAAATACTCTGTTTTGAACAAAAATGAAAAAATTCTAACGTTTTATGTAAAAAAAACAAGCGTTCGATAGAAGTTTCTAGATCAGTTTTGAGTTGACAAACTAGGTTTTCTGACATACTTCAAGATCTTTTTAATACCCATCCTCCCCACCCTTCCCCAAAAACCTTGCTCTTCACAGGAATTTGAGATCAAAATCCATTCACCTTCATCAAACAGTTCGTGGTAACGAACTGTAAGTAAGGAGCGACCCAGCTCAATGGTAACCAAAACTCTAAAAAACGGAATTTTGATATTAATAGATACATAAAAAGAATTGGATTTTAATTCTGATGTCAAATATATAAGTTTCATCAAGTTTAATCCTACCCATCAAAAGTTACGCGCCTGAAAAAATTTGGCTGATTTTCGAAAAAAGGGGGAAAGACCCCCTAAAAGTTATAGAACCTTAATAAAAATTACACCATCATATTCAGGGTATCAGAGAGCCCTACTGTAGAGGTTTCAAGCTCCTATCTACAAAAATGCGAAATTTTCCATTTTTTGCCGGAAGAAAGATCACAGAAGCGTGTTTATTTATTTTTTTTTCTTTTCTCCAGGGGTAATTGTATTGACCCAGTGGTCCTAGAATATCGTCGCAGGGCTCATTGGAACGGAAATTAAAAGGTCTAGTGCCCTTTTTAAGTGACCAAAAAAATGGAGGGCAACTAGGCCCCCTCAAACGCTAATTTTTTTCTCAAAGTCATCCAATTAAAATTTTGAGATAGCCATTTTGTTTAGCATAGTCAAAAATCTAATAAATATGTCTTTTCGGATGACTTAATTCCCCACAGTTCCCAGGGGAAGGGTTGCAAGTTATGAACTTTGCCCATTGCTTACATATTGTATTGGTTACTGGGAAGTATGCAGACATTTTCAGGAAGGATTTTTTCTGGTGGGGGGGGGCTGGAGGAGGGGGTTAATCGGGAGAATATTTCCCTGGAGGATGTTTCTTTGGGGTAAGGGACATTTCTATGAAGGGGGCGCCGGATTTCGGAGCATTATTTAAAAAACGATCCGAAATCTAATTAAAAAAAAACAAGTTTTTCCAACTGAAAGTAAGAAGCAACATAAGAACTAAAACGAACAGAAATTATTACGTATATGAGGGGGTTCTCCCCCAAGTCAATACCTCGCTCTTTACGCTACAGTTTTTTTAGTGCTTTCAAAAGAGCTATCTATTCTAATTAAACGGCCTTTGTGATTCAGGAGTTTTTGAATTACAATTTTTTCTAACTTTTAACGTTAAGAGCGTGGTATTGACTGTGGAGAGAACCTCCTCATATACGTAATAACATATACGTAATAAAAATAAAACAATAACAAAACGAGCTATACGGCTTAATAGTAGTCGAAACTTTTAAAAACGAAATTTTGACGTCAATAAATGTATCAACAGAATGGACTTATAATGCTGATTCTAAATATATAAATTTTATTAAGTTTAGTATTACTCATCAAAGGCTACGAGCCTGAGAAAATTTACCTGATTTCTTAAAGAGGGAGGAAACATCCCCTACAAGTGAAAGAATTTTAATGAAAATCACACCGTCAGATTCAGCGTATCAGAAAACCCTATTACATAGGTTTCAAGCTCATATCTGCAAAAATCTGCAACGTTGTATTTTTTGCCAGAAGAAAAATATACGAATATAGAAGTTCGTTACGTAAGTTAATTTGTAAATTACGTCAGAACCAAATCTAGAGACAGCCATTTTGCAAAAGAAAAGTGAAATTTTTATGCAAATTTTGTTTACTTATTCAATGACGGTGAGCCAAAATAAAAGCTGCATTAACTAAAAAACGATCAGAAATTAAATAAAAAAACAAGTTTTTTAAACTAAAAGTAAGGAGCGACATTAAAACTTAAAACAAACAGAAATTATTCCGTATAAAACTTTAGCGTAAAGAGCTAGGCGTTGAGGATGGGACAGCCCCTTTCATATACGGAATAATTTCTGTTCGTATTGTTTTAATGTCGCTCCTTACTTTCAGTTTAAAAAACTTGTTTTTTTATTTAATCACTATAAAAAACGACGTGGTAAAAATCATTTATAATAAAACGTAAGGAAATTGCACATCTGATGGATCAAAGGAATAAACAGCACATGGAAAATAAATCATAGGCATAAGCTAAACCTAGGATAATTCATCTTCATGACGCTTCATGTTGTTGGATGAAACTCCTCTTCATACTCGACAAGCTATGGTGCACTCCAAGCCATTTTTCTTGCAGGAGTATCTTTCACTGTTGCAACCATCAGCTCTTTAAGAACACGTCTGTCTTTAGAAGATGAGGAGGAGCAGTGGGGAGGTCTCTCGTTTTTGGCTCTAAAACTTCGTTGCCTTGAAGATTCCATCCCCAGCTTAGGGGGTCAACCGTGTTTCCTAGTAAATTTGAACCTAGCTGTAGACTCATAACGAATGATACTTAGCTGCCATCATAGTCAGAGGCAGCTCTTGTGGGTGTAAGAATGAGGAGGCAGTATTGACTTTCCTCTGAAAAATTGGTTCCTGGCAGCGTCAAGGCTAGCCAGATCCTGGCAGTTGTAGAGTATCAGCAAAGCTTTCTCTCCAGCCGCAGCTATCTCATCATGAGCTACAAATTTTCTGGTAAACAGGGTACCGGCGACTCTGAAACTCGAGCTGCATAACAATAGCTTAAGATCTTTTCCTTTTCCGATGCCATAAAGGTGCAATGTTGTGTCACAGCCTGGTATGGCGTGACAAAATGGCATCAGCTGGCAAACTTCTGATCCCAGCTTCTCTTTTGGCTGACAAGCATCCCAAGCTGAGTATTCACTTCCGAATTTCGCTTCCGGCGATATGTAAGCTCGATTTGAACTTGTGTCTACATGAAAGATAAGGAAAACGAGAACATCCGTGTCATCAGCAACCACATTGGTGTCGCTATGGAGAGCAGTTTCCGTAGTTTTCTTCGCTATGTCTAAATCAGCATCTCCTTCAGAGTGGTATACATCGCAAGCACTGGCTACCAGAGCGTTTCCGAGAATCTTCAGAAAACGCGATTTATTCTCTTCGCATGAAAGAAACTCCTCTTTCTTCATGCAAAGATTCATGTCCTCGGTAAATAATACTTCACAGCCGACAGATCCAGCTCGACGCAAATAGGTCTAATGTATCTTTGATTGACGGACTGCCATTGTATTCATCGAAGACGACAACTGCATGGGGATACTTTTTTTCAATGTAATGAATGTACGAAGACATGATAGCCTTGTATGTGGAAGCGACCTTCCACGGGATCCTATTTGGAAGGGCGCCCCGTCTAAGGCGAATCTGGTGATTTCCATCGGTCTTGGGGACTGAGCATCAAACCCACATGACTGATAGACTGCTTTGGCTAGCTCGGGTTTGTTGGCCTTTCGCATGAATCTGTTTCACAGGCAATGCTATAGCGTTGCCTATAGTAAAGGCCATACGGCTCCAAGGTCTTATTATTTATTATTATTTTTTCTCAGAGGCACTTCATGAGGAAGGGGTCGTCGTAGAAACTTCAAAGGGGGCCCATTCGATTGTAAATCGAGAGTTCTAGTGCCCTTTTTAATAGTCGAAAGTGATTGGAGGGCAACTAGCCCCCTCCCCCACGCCCATCATTCCCCCAAACACATCAATATAAAATTTTGAGATAGCCATTTTGTTTAGTGTAGTCAGTTTCCAGGTAGTTGGTTTTTGAGGAGGACACTCCGCCACAACCCTCAGGGCAAAGGTTTTAAGTTATGCCCTTGGGGCACTCAAGGTTTTTATATAAGGCGTTGTCATAGAAACTTCAAAACAGGCTCATTCGATTATAAATTTAAAGGGCTAGTGCCCTTTTTAATAGTCGAAAGTGATTGGAGGGCAACTAGCCCCCCCCCCCCACGCCCATCATTTTCCCAAAAACTTACAATCAAAATTTTGAGATAGCCATTTTGTTCAGCGTAGTTGATTTCCCGATAGAAAATAAGTTTTTGAGGAGGACACTCCCGCATAACCCTTGGGGCAAGGGTTTTGAGTTATGCCCTGGGGGCATATAAGGTTTTTATAGAAGGCGTTGTCGTAGAAACTTCAAAAAAGGCTCTTTCGATTGGAAATTCAAGGGCTAGTGCCCTTTTTAATAGTCAAAAGTGATTGGAGGGCCCTCCCACCACCACGCCCATTATTGCCCCAAACACATCCAATCAAAATTTTGAGATAGCAGTTTTGTTCAGTGTAGTTGATTTCCAGATAGAAAATATGTTTTTGAGGAAGACAATCACCACAAACCTCAAGGCAAGGGTTTTAAGTTATACCCTGGGGGAATATATGGTTTTTATAGAAGGTGTTGTCGTAGAAACTTCAAAAAGGCTCATTCGATTGGAAATTCAAAGGGCTAGTGCCCTTTTTAATTGTCGAAATTGATTTTAGGGCATCTAACCCACCTTTCACTCCCACCTTTTCCCCATACACATCTAATCAAAATTTTGAGACAGTCATTTTATTAAACGTAGTTTTAAGTTCTGGAAATTAGGTCTTTGAGGATGACAACTCTCCTACAGCCCTCAGGGCAAGGGTTGTAAGTTATGCCCTGGGGGCATATAAGGTTTGTATAGACAACGTTGTCGTAGAAACTTCAGAAAGGGCTCATACGATTGGAAATTTAAATGGCTAGTTTCCTTTTATAGTCGAAAGTGATTCTAAGGCAACTGACCCCCCTTCAACGCCCACCATTTCCCCAAAAACATCCAATCAAAATTTTGATATAGCTATATTGTTAAAAATAGTTCAAAGATCATACAACAAAAATTCCGGTGTTGACACAACCCACCAGGGCCAGGGGCAGGCGTTGTAAGTTATGCCCTGGGGGTCTTATGGAAGGGATACTCTTATTATTTTCAAAGAAGGATCATTTGATTGGATATTGAAAGTTCTAGTTCACGTTTTAACAGTCAAAAGAGATTGGAGGGCGCCTAGCCCCCTCCCTCCATACCCTTTGTCCTCAAACCCATTCGATATAAACTTTGAGATAGTTTTTTTTTTTAAATAGTTCAAAGAAAATCTCATAACAAAACATATAACAAAATCTCAGGTGTCGTCAAAACCCCCCAGGGTCCGGGGACAGGCGTTTTAAGTTATGCCCTGGGGCATATATTGTTCGTATGAAAGGGATTCTCGTATAAAATTCAGAGAGGGCTCATTTGATTGGGTATTGAAAGTTCGAGCTCACTTTTTAACAGTCAAAAGAGATCCGAGGGAAGCTATCACCCCACGCCTTCTTTTTCAAAATCCATCTGAAAAAATTTTTGAGATAGACATCTTGTGAAAAAAAATGGTTCAATGTTCGGATAAGAAAAACTCTGGTGTCAATACAACCCCCCAGGACACAGGGGATGGTGTTCTAAGCTACGCCTTTACGGCAGGTATGGTTCTTATGAAAGGGATGCTCGTATACACTTCATAGAGGGCTCATTTGATTGGAAATTGAAAGTTCTAGTTAACTTTTTAAGAGTCTAGAGAGTTAAAATACCCCCCCCATGCTGTTATTTCCCCAAACCCGTCCACTACAACTTTTGAGATAGACAGTGTTTTTAAAATTGTTCAAAAATTAGATAATAGAAACGCCCCACAGAGCCCTGGGGATAGGCGTTGTAAGTGTTGTCCTGGGGGCGTATATGGTTCTTATGAAAGGGATGCTCGTATAAACTTCAGAGGGGGCTCATTATATTGGAAATTGAAAGTTCTAGTTAAATTTTCAAGAGTCAAAAGATATCCGAGAGCAACTAGCCCCCCCACCCCCCAACACACCGTTTTTTCCCCAAGCCCATCTGATAATATTGTTATAATATCCATTTCATTAAAAATAGTTCAAACATCAGATAAGAAAAATTCCTGTTTCGACGGAACCCGCCAGGGCCCGGAGACAGGTAGCTATTTTGTTAAAAATAGTTCAAAGATCATATAACAAAAACTTCTTTGCGTATGGTCATTTCGTTAAAAATTGTTCAAAGATCAGATAAGAAACACTCCTATGCCCCCCCCTCAGGGCCAGGTTTTTTGAGCATTGGTCTGGGAGAATATATGGTTCTTATGGAAGGTATGCTCGTATAAACTTCAGAGACGGTTCATTTCAACGAAAATTAAAAGTTGTAGTTCATTTTCTCAGAGTGAAAAAAGATCAGAAGGCAACTAGCCCCTCTCACCCTCTACATCTTTGAGTGAAGTGGATGGATAAACCCATCCGATGAAAATTTCAGGTTATAATTACGTTAAAAATAGTTCAACCATCAGATATTAAGACTCCAGGGTCGACACAACCCCCCAGGGCCCAGGGATAGGCGTTGTAAGTTATACTCTGGGGATATATATGGTTCTTATAGAAGTGCTACTCGCATAAACTTCAGAGAGGGCTCATTTGATTGAAATAGAAAGCTCTAGTTCACTTTCAAAGAGTCAAAAGAGACCAAAGCTTAATATAGTCCGCCCACGCCCTTTTTTCCCAAACGCATCCGATAAAAATTTTGAGATAGTAAGTTTGTTAAAAATAGTTCAAACATCAGATAATAAAACTCCGAGGTTGACACAAACCCATTTTTTCACTTTGATATTGTTTTTTTTATATCAGTATCATATTATAGCATCAGTATATTATACTTTGATACTTTGTTTTGTTTTGTTTCAGTTTTGTTACTCTGATGAATATTTGATTTATTTTTTTTAAGTTTGATTTTGAAATAAGGAATTTTTAAAAATTTGAAATTTTTTGCAATCAGAAACGAACAAAATTAATTAAAAAAACTTCCCGAAAAATAAGTTATTCAAAGAAAAGTAATTCCATTTTAAACTTAAGCTCATCAGATACAAATACCTTTTAAAATTCAAACTCAAAACGACCAGAAATTACTATTAAAGAATAAATGAAACCCAAAACAAATAGAAATTAAATAAACAATCATAGCAAAAACATACAACAAGTAACAATATAAATAAATAAATAGATCTTAAAGCGAGCAATGCTTAGATTGAATATGAATATCAAGCTTAAAACAAAAATAAAATATTTTCTAATTGAAGTATAAATGAAACTAAAACCGTACATAAATTAAATAAACAATCAATGCAAACAAAAATACAATAGATATTAATGTAAATTAATAAATAAGTCTTAAAAAAGAGTGAAACTTAAATTGAATATGCAAATCAAGCTTTAAACGAACAAAAATCACCACAAACATGAGTTTTGGTATGACCTCCTTCTCTCACAGTAAAAGTCTAAAGCCTATTGCGTCATTGGCACTTTACTGAAAACTATATGCGTCTTGAACGATCTTGGAAAGTATAAACAACATCAAATTGAATATTAGATGTATAATGATATTGATTTTTGAAAGATCAATTAGTTCAAGAATTTATTTCACTGTAATTGTATTTTTATTTTCAATGCTGTAAGAACTGGAAAAGAAAATATTTGTAATATAATCCGTTTTCAGTTAAGCGCCAATGACGCAGAGGTTTTTGGTTTTTATTTAAGGTTAGGAAAGGAGGCAGTATCCAAACACTTGTGTGTAGGGAAACTATATTCCTCTTTAGAATTTTTCAAATAGAGCTAATAAATTAAACTGAATGTTTGATGTATAATGATATTAATTGCTAAAAGCTCACCAGTTCAAAATGTTACTATAATTTTTATGTTTAACTTAAATATTAAGTACAAAAGAAAATATTTGTCATAAAATTAGTTTTCAGTAAGCGCCAATGACACAGTAGGTTTTAGACTTTTAAAGTGAGAGAAGGAGGTCATACCCAAACTCCTGTTTGTGGTGAATTTTGTTCGTTTTAAGCTTGATTTGTATATTCAATTTAAGTTTCACTTGTTTTAAGATTTATTTATTAATTTACATTAATATCTATTGTATGTTTGTTTGCATTGATTGTTTATTTAATTTCGGTTCGTTTTTATTTTCTTTTATACTTCAATAGGAAAATATTTTTTTTGTTTTAAGCTTTATATTCATATTCAATCTAAATATTACTCGCTTTAAAATCTATTTATTCATTTATATTATTACTTGTTGTATGTTTTTGCTATGATTGTTTATTTATTTTCTATTCGTTTAGGGTTTCATTTATTCTTTAATAGTAATTTCTGGTCGTTTTGAGTTTGAATTTTAAAAGGTATTTGTATCTGCTGAGCTGAAGTTTAAAATGGCCTTTATTTCTTTGAAAAACTTATTTTTCGGAAAGTTTGTTTTATTAATCTTTCGAAAAGAGCAGAAGGAATGGTACAGGGCTCAAACTTGAAATAATCTTCCTTGAGACTAGACCTGCGGGCAACGATAATGAACCTCTGGCAAAGAAGCGCCGGGTCAATGTGCGCCACCTCAAAAGAGCCCAACTTTTTTGTGGTTGTCAGAGTCACTTAGCCTTTCTTTTTAAAGACGTGTTCTTTCAAGGTCTTTTCTGACATCTTGTCTAAGCTTTTCTTCCCAGCTGATTCGACTTCGTCAACATATACGCCTGGAGATAAAGTTTCTCCATTTGCAACGGTTCTCAGTTGTACATTTCCTTTGAATGGGGATGACACTTCGAATAAATACACCAGCTTCGCGGTATCTTCACAGTCACGGTTTTGTCTGTTCACACTCAAGTCACGATGCTGTTCTATTATAAAGTAGCCAATATTCATCAGGTTTTGCATCAACAGGTTGACCTCAAGACACACCGACCTCGATAGGTCCCAAATCTCTCTCTTTTCTTCAGTCATGCCACAACTACCAATGAGTTCTTCCGATGTCTTTAGGCTTCATGTGTACTCTTGTTCAATAACTAAGTCAGCTGAGAGGCCGGTCCAGCGTCTATCTGACCTTCTAATCGTGTGTACTTGCTCACTGAGTATCTGAAACATTTCTTGAAAGGGCTAGTGCCTTTTTGAATAGTTGAAAGTGATTGGAGAGCGATTAACGTCCCTCTTCCGCCCACCATTTTCCCAAACAAATCTAATCAAAATTTTGAGATATCCATTTTGTTCCTTGAAATTAGGTCTTTTAGGATGATAAAACCCTCAGAGCCGTCACTGCAAGGGTTGTAATTTATTCCCTGGGGGCATATAAAGTTTATATAGAAAGTTGTTGTATAAATTTCAGAAAGGTCTCATTTGGTTGGAAATTCAAATTACCCTTTTAATAGTCGAAAGTAAGTGGAGAGTAATAAACCCCCCCTCTTACGCCCACCATTTCCCCAAAAACATTCAAACAAAGTTTAGAGAGAGCCATTTTGTTCAACGTACTTGAAAGCTCTGGAAATTATGTATTTAAGAATGACAAACCCCCAGAGCCCCAAGGGCCAAGGATGTAAGTTATGCCCTGTTGGCATATAAGGTATTTATGGATAGAGCTGTCGTAAAACTTCAAAAGGGGCTCATTTAATTGGATATTGAGAGGGCTAGTGCCCTTTTTAATAGTCGAAAGTGATTGGAGGGTAACAAACCCCCTTCTCACGCCCACCATTCCTCCAAACATTTCTAATCAAAATTTTTAGATAGCCATTCTGTTCAACGCAGTAGAAAGCTCTTGAAATTATGTCTTTGAGAATGCCCCCCTCCATAGCCATCAGAGCAAGGGTTGTAAGTTATGTCCTGGGGGCATATAAGATTTTTATTGAAAGTTTTGTCGTGAAAACTTCAAAAGGGCTCATTTGATTGGCAATTGAAAGGGCTAGTGCCATTTTTAATATTTGAAAATGATCGGAGAGCGACTACCACCCCTCTCACGCCCACAATTTCCCCAAACACATCCAATCAAAATTTTGAGATAGCCATTTTGTTTAACGTAATTGAAAGTTCTGGAAATTAGGTTTTAGAGGATGAGAACCACCCTAACAGCCCTTAGGGTAAGGGTTGTAACTGATGCCCTGGGGGCATATAAGGTGGTTATAGAAAGCATTGTCATTTCAAAAAAGGATCAAAAGGCAATGGGCAATAGGCGAAACGCCTATCGCCCTTTTTAATAGTCGAAAGTGATTGGAAGGCTTTAAATTTTTATAGTAAATATCGATTTGGGTATAATGTATTATTTTTTGTTGTTGTTGTTGATTAGACCAGGGAACTTCTTATTAAAGGATTTGTCGTGGGAACTTTGAAAAGGACTCATTCGATTGAAAATAGAAAGGGATGATGCCCTTTTTAATAGTCGAAAGTGATTGGAGGGAAACTAATCCCCCTCCCACGCCCACCCTTCAGCGCCCATCCTCCCATTTGCCCATCATGTTTAAAAACTAAATGTTGCCTTAAGAATAAATCAAAATGCACTTTTAATGCTCATTCCTAATAAGGCATCTCAGCAGTATCCCAAGAACGACAAAGGTTATTATGTTCAAAATTTTGGGGCTATTTCTGCTCTTAAGATTAAACCAAATCAAAATAGCTTAAGTGTATCCAAGGTATCAAAGAAATTAAACTGATTTTTTTTGCGAATGGTAGCAAGTTTTCCATTTCAGGTCAACTAGAGGAGGTATGAAACTAAATTAGACTTTACTACATCTGTCCAGATTTTTAAAAGGGTGTATGTTGTTAAAAATTGCTGAAAATCTTTCTCCAGCATACAAAAAGCAGGCCAAACTATTAAGTCTTAAAAAAACGAAAAGATTTAAAGATTTACTTTGTTTTTCCTTGAAAAGACTATGTAGAAATAAAACGAACAGATATTAATTTAAAAACTTTTTCCGCAAAATAAGTTTTTTAAAGAAAAGTAAAGAACTCCAAACAAAAAATGAGGAAAAATAAAATCAAATACTCTACCAAGCGCGAAACTACCACAAATCAGCATCGATAAATAAATGAAACCCAAAACGAACATAAATTAAAATAAATAACCGAATCAAACTCAAAACGAGCAGAAATTAACATAAGTTGGGCTCAAAACCCATATGCCTTTCCAAGGCCAGAACAAAATTTATACTTTACTGAAAAAATACAAATGAATGTGCATTGTCAGTTTAATATACATATACTTGAATTTAGTCATCAAAAAGTTAATATTATTTGATTTATTAAAGTCATAAAAGCAAAAACATTTATATTTTTTCAGTAAAGTGCAAATTTTGTCCTGGCCTTGGGAAAGCATAGGGGTTTTGAGCCCAACTTATGTTAATTTCTGCTCGTTTTGAGTTTGACTCGGTTATTTATTATAATTTCTTTTCGTTTTGGGTTTCATTTATTTATCGATGCTGATTTGTGGTAGTTTCATGCTTGTTAGATTATTTGATTTTATTTTTGCTCATTTTTTGTTTAATGGAGTTCCTTACTTTTCTTTGAAAAACTTAAATTGTGGAAAAAGTTCTTTAATTAATACTATAAAAATGTCAAGTCTTCCAATCATTTTTGACTATTTAAAAGGGCACTAGGCCTTTCGATTTCCAATCGAATGAGCCTTTTTTAAAATGACAACGGATTCTATAAATGCTTTCTAAAAAACCGAATATCCCCCCTGGGCATAACTTATAAGATTTGCCCTAGGGGCTCTGGGGGTTTGTTATCCTTAAATAAATATTTTCCAGAAATTTCAACTACGTTGAACAAAATGGCTATTTCTAAACTTTGATTAAATGTTTTTTGAGAAATGGTGGGCGTAAGAGGGGGGCTAATTACTCTCCAATCATTTTCGACTATTAAAAAAGGCAATTTCAGTTTCCAATCAAATATCCCCTTTTTGAAACTTCTACGACAACTTCCTATATAAACTTTATATTCCCCCTGGGCATACCTTATAGTCCCTTAACTGAAGGCTCTGAGGGGGTTATCATCCTAAAAGTTCTAATATCCAGATCTTTCAACTATTTTGAACAAAATTAATATCTCAAAATTTTGATTTGATGTGTTTGGGAAAATGATGGGCATGAGGGGTGTTAGTCGCTCTCTAATTACTTTCAACTATTTAAAAAAGCACTAGCCCTTTCAATTTCCAATTGAATGGACCCTTTTGAAGTTTTTACGACAACGTTTTCAATAAAAACCTTATATGCCTCCAGGGCATTACTTACAACACGTATTCTGAGGGCATTGAGGGGGAGGGGTTGTCATCCTTAAAAACCCAATTTCCAAAACTTTCAACTATGTGGAATAAAATGGCTATCTAAAAAAAAATTTGGAGGTTTTTGGGGAAAGGTTGGCATAAGAGGGGGGTTAGATGCCCTAGAATCACTTTCGACTATTAAAAAGGGCACTAGCCTTTTGAATTTCCCATCGAAGGAGCCCTTTTTCAAGTTTCTACGCCAAAGACTCAAATAAAAACCTTATATGCCCCCAGGGCATAACTTATAACCCATGCCCTGATTTTGAGCTCTTTTTGAAGTTTCTGCGGTAACGCGTTCTATAAAAACCTTATATTTCCCCAGGGCATAAATTACATCCCTTGCCCTGAGGGCTTTGAGGGGTTGTCTTCCTCAAAGACCTAGTTTCCAGAACTTAAAACTACCTTGAACAAAATGGCTATCCTCCTCAAAAACATATTTTCTATATGGAAATCAATTACGCTGAACAAAATGGCTATCTCAAAATTTTTATTGGATGTGTTTGGGGAAATGGTGATCGTGGAAGGGGCGTTAGTTGTCTTCCAATCACTTTCGACTATTAGAAAGGTCACAAGCCACTCCAATTTCCAATTGAATGAGCCGTTTTCCAAGTTTCTACGACAACTTTTTCGATACAAAGTGGCCTGCTCTTAAGGTAAAAATAATTAATAATACATTGTGCCAACATCGTTCTTATATACCACCGGGGCATAACCTAAAATTCTTGTCCTTAGGGTTGTCGGGGAGTTTCCTCCACAAAAATGTATTTTCTATATTGAAATCAACTACGCTGATTAAAATGGCTATCTCAAAATTTTGATTGGATGTGTCTGGGGAATTGATGGGCGTGGGGGGGGGGCATTTGCACTCCAATCACTTTCGAAAATTAAAAAGGACACTAGCCACTCCAATTTCCAATCGAATGAAACCTTTCAAAGTTTTTACGACAATTCTTTCGATACGAAGTACCGTGGCATGAAGAAAAAATAAATAAATAATACATTTTGCCAACATCGTTCCTTACTTAAGCAGCACGATTGTGCTGCCTATAATCGGTAGGGAGAGTGTCAGGATTAGAAATGAATAAAGTGGACAGACAGGAAATTATAGAACATATTGTTAATTCTATATTTAAATTTTGAATTCTAGATGATAATTTTTAAATATTATGATGCAGAAGAGATTCTTCACTAGTAGAATAATTAATGATATAATGAGAAATTAGTCTGTGTCTTTGGACTGTTATCTGAGACTTATGCTAGAGGATCGCTCCATTCACTTCTGAATGTTAACTGACTGGGCTCCAAATACTGAGTGATAACTGGAATGCATTGAAGGTACTTTATTTTGCAGTAGTAAATGTGTTCGTTACTGGTTTTGTTCAACAATATGGAACATTGATATTACCAACTCTCGATGTTTTGACAAAGGATGCATAAAGCAATATTTAATTGCCCAAATTGAAGCCCGGTGCATAGTCTGCATGGATACGATGATTCTTGCCAGTGAAATGTTTTGCCTTAATAATAAGATATTTAAAACCGAGAACCTCACGTAAATCCTCATTGAGGAAAATTTTTTCAATCTCAAATGGATTGTTAGTGTGAATTCTCCTCTGTTCTTTTTTATGGTTGAATATGAAGCCACCCTTTTTTCGACTTGCAATTTTTCTGTTGATAACTCAACACAGCTCATACATAGTCTTGTGTTCCTCATAGGATATAATAGTAAAAGGGTAATTATCAGAGCCATAATTCTTCACCAACCCTCGTCAGAAAAGTCAAAAGGTCTTACTTTAGAATCATATGTACGATCCTTTTTCAGGATATCATAAGTGTTCTTAAGAATACAATCAAAATGAGCACCTTCATATTTTCCCTCAAATTTGACGGCAGGGGAGAATTTTATCCAAAACTTGTTTATTTTGTTAAGATCATCACAGAGGGGGTTAGAGACATTGGTCATAAATGTCCCATAAAAATGAAAAGACATTGTGAACGTCTTAGTACGAAGTACAAAAAGGTAATCCAAGAATCAAAAATAGAGTTGTATCCTAGCCGGCGATCAAACAACTGTCTCTTACCCTTATTAAATAAAAAAAATCAAGTTTTTTTTTAACTAAAAGTAAGGAGCGACATTAAAACTTAAAACGAACATTAATTATTCTGTATATGAAATGGGCTGTCCCCTCCTTAGTACCTCGCTCTTTACGCTAAAGTTTTTTTATTGTTTTAAAAAATAAAGTTGTGTAATAGATTCAAACTTAAACGCAAAGAGCGAGGTATTGAGGAGGGGACAGCCCCTTTCATATACGGAATTATTTCTGTTCATTTTAAGTTTTAATATCGCTCCTTAATTTAAGTTAAAAAAAACTTTTTTTATTTAATTTCTAACGTTTTTGAAATAATGCAGCTTTGATTTGGCTTACCGTACGTGAATAATTAAAACGAAATTTGCATATTAATTTTACGTTTTTGGCTAAATGGCTTTCTCGAAATTTTATTCTGACGTAAATTACGAATTAACTTGCGTAATGAACTTCTATATTCGTATATTTTATTACGTATATTAGGGAGTTTGCCCTAGTCGATACATTGCTCTTTGCGCTAAGTTCAAATTTTGTTCGAATCACCAACCCCTGAATCAAAAAGGCTGGTTAATTAGAATAGATAATTCTTTTGAAAGTACAGAAATTTTTTTAGTGAAATGTGCGAGGTATTGACTAGGGGGTGAACCCAATCATATACGCAATAATTTTTGTTGGTTTTAAGTTTTAATGTTACTCCTTACTTTCAGTTGAAAAAACTAGTTTTTTTTCATTTAATTTCTGATCGTTTCTTTGATAATGCTGGGAAATACGGCACCCCCTTCATAGAAATGTCCCTTCCCCTAAGGAAGCATCCTCCATGGAAGGATCCTCCCCGAACCCCCCCCCCCCCCATCAGAAAAAATACCTCCTGTAACGTCTCTATACTTCCAATAAACCAATTCTATGTGTAAACAATGAACAAAGTTCATAACTTCCAGCCCTTCCCCGGGAACTGTGGGGTATAAAGTCATCCTCAAAGACATATTTATTAGATTTTTGACTATGCTGAACAAAATGGCTATCTCAAAATTTTGATTGGGTTACTTTGGGAAAAATTGAGCGTGAGAGGGGGCCAAGTTGCTCTCAAGTTTTTTTGTTTACTTAAAAAGGGGACTAGAACTTTTAATTCCCGCTCAAATGAGCCCTCTTGCGATATACTAGGACAATTGGATCGATATGATCACCCCTGGGGAAAAAATCAAAGCAAAAAAACAAATAAACACGCATCCGTGATCTTTCTTCCGACAAAAAATAAAAAATTCCACATTTTTACAGATGGGAGCTTGAAACTTCCGCAATAGGGTTTTCTGATACACTGAATCTGATGGTATGATTTTGATTAAAGGTCTATGACTTTTTGGGGTGTTTACCCGTTTTTTCGAAAATAAAGCAAATTTTCTTAAGCGCTCAACTTTTGATAGGTAAATATAAACCCAATGAAACTTATATATTTGAAATCAGCAAAAAAATCCAATTTTATTGATTTATTTATGGGTATCAATATTCCGGCTTTTAGAGTTTCGGTTACTATTGAGCCGGTTTGCTCCTTACTTATAGTTCGTTGCCAAGAACTTTTTGATGAGTTTGACTCCTTGATATCTTTCAATTCCATACATCCCAGTGGTTTTAGCTTTTTATTATTCATATTCATAAAAACCACCAAGAATCTTATCATTTTTTCATATCATTGAGACGATACGTTACAGGTTCAGTGTTTACAGGTTTAGTGTCTAAGACTTTTGACACTTTAAAAAGCTCAGTGGAGCAAAAATAATTCCCCTTTTCAAATAAATTTCTTGTTTGATTGATTCGAATAAAATCACCAGCATTAAGCTATTTCTTCATATCCTTTTCATTGGAATATTGTTTAAGAAATATGTCAAGTGTATTGTTTCTAAGATGGACTTTAAGAGGACTATGATTGGACAACGATCGTTGAGGACGTTGATTATAAATCAACATGATTTTATCTAAATCTTGAATAAAAGCAGCAGCATTTTTCAATGTACAATATCTTGAGATTAAAAGTTGAAAGGTGCTTATCAATCGTTTATTGGACTATGAATATGATAGAGTATTGTGTTATATTTCACTAAAATCTTTTTTAAACTTAGATTAACAAATTAAATGCCCTGATCTGTTTGAATTTTTCTATAAGAATCTTGTTCAAGGATAGATTTAAAGGCTCTAGCAACTTCATCGCCTCTCATTGAACGCAATGCAATGACATATGAATAGAACTAAAAACACTGATTGCGAGTAAAATATACTTGTATGGTCTATTATGACGTCTTTGACTCTCGTCTAGAGACAAAATATATCCAAGGGAAAGCAGGCTTTATTTTTGGTTTATCTTGAACTCCTTGATTTCGATGGCGAGTGTAAATGGGTTTCCTTCTATAAATACTCTTTTGCTAGCTGCATTTCAAATCCAGTGACTTTAGAAAGTGTTGTGGAAGAACTTAAGCTTCCAAATTCACCAACATTCTCATAAACTCTTTTCAAAACTCGGTTCATTTTGAAGGTACACACGGTGTGAAGCGTCAGCTACCCTTTAGCGTACTAAATGCAGTGGAAAGACGGTTCTGTTTAATACTCTTTAAATCATAATCCCCACTCGGTATTTTATCTGAAAACGATATATCTCTTAATATTTCTCCAAATTCCCATAATTATTTTAAACCAAGTTAATTCTCAATAAGGCTTTTTGGAAATTCGACAACTTTAAAAATTTATATAAATGACTATCAAAGGAATGTCTTTTAACGTTTGCAATCAAATCTGATAAAAAATCAATTAAATTGTGGGGCTTGACCTGGATTAAAACCTCGTTCTTTTTCTTACCAATTTGTTCATTTTCAGAGGGATATGTCAAGAATGTTTTACTTTTCTGACAATACGATTGAGGCATTACGTCAAAAACACTTGTTAAACAGTTAAATAAATTTTCTTCTTGTTTTGTCGTTATCAAAGTGTCAGAACTTTGAGAAGTTGGAGGTCGGTCAATGACATCTACTTTGAGCGGTTTTTGACGATAAGGTTTATGTTTGTCAACCTGTCAAAGGGCATTTTAATGCAACATTAATTTTTCATCATCCGCAATTATTTTATTGTTAATTAATTTTTCAATGTTGTCTTTAAATTGCTCGTTTAGTGAAAGAGCGAGCTCAATTGACGTCAATTTGTATGGTATACCCATTTCTAAAATATAGTGTTTACATGTCCTTCGATTATCGGCATTAACAATGAAAAGAAAAGATGTTCCGCTTGAACAAGTACTTTCTTTTAAAATATTTTCTTTTCTTTTTGCAAGCTAGGGCACGTAAAAGTGAACGATGTTGCTTTGTCTGTAGTCTAGCATCTTCTGACAGATGAAAAATGCCTTATGTTAAATTTAAACAAATCTCAGATAGGAGATTAATGAATTCACTGTCAATAGTATGTTTGAGTATGGCTCTTCTAGGCCATGACTACATGGCTCAGCATAAGTCTTCGGTTTGTCTTATTAAGATCCAATAAAATGTATACATAAGGTTCATTAGTAGCTCGATTGTATGCCACGAGGAAAAATTTTGGCATACCAGGATATGTTTGCTTGTTTAAAGTTAGGAAAGAATTTGAGTCACGTTGTTTTGTCAGATATTGATGGTCCACAAAAAAGGACCTGAATAACGTTTTAAATTGATAAATACTCCTCCAATATTAAAACACAACTAACCAAACCTAGCTTCAATTGGTTGAGTAAATACTCAAAAGTAGAAAGCATGGTTTTCTTTACTACAAACAAATGCACTACAATTTTTTAAATAGTCAAATTTACTTAGGCACTACATAATATATTTCATCAAAAAGACACTTAGAAAATGGGTCCCACTCGTAGGGCTGGACATTACAGGACCTTTCCGAAGGACCTGATAGCCAGAACTGGGGCCTGAAGATGCCGCTGTGAGCCAGCAGCTGGTTAAAAAACATAGTATAATATGAAGCACTTTTTAAAATGATTCTGTTTAAAAAACCAAGAAAATAACTAGAAAAATACGTTTAGAAAAAACTAGAAAAATACAAGAAAATGATTGGGAAATACACAGCTCATCTGGAGACTGCCAGGTCTAGAGATTGATAAAAGAAATGGCCCCCTTCCCACCAACTATTGAGCTTTCTCCAGACCATGACACCGTTTGTAATCCACACAAACTTCTTGATCTGAAACTAGGTAATGACCATGTGACAGCACCCTTACACCGTCCGCGCCTACATATAATTTGTCCTCTGAGGCTGTCATGGCATTTTTGAACTGTATAGTCTCAAAATCTTAAAGAGCGAATGGCCATGACCTTCGCTCTTGAAGCAAAATTTCTTTTTACACAGTCACTATAAAAACTCATATCGAAAATTTCCTTTTCATATTTTGAAGGCACCAAATTGCAGAAGGCTTTGATATCCTCATTATATTTTTCACGCAGTACACCTTTAGAACTGAAAGCACACCTTAGGATATTAAGTAATTCTCCGTTTTGGATTTAAAACCATCAACTTATTGGGAGCCTCGCGCCTCACTAGCGTCGGGTAAATGGAGTCGTCCTAGTTGGTTTAGTCCATTCTTGAACTCCTGTGAGTAGTATTTTCTAAATCATCCAACAGATCATCTGTTTTAACTTTTAACAGGAGTAATTGAAATTCTCCATAATATTCTTGAGCGTACCCCAGCCCTGGCTATTAGAGCTTACATATATCGTAAATTCCAACATGAGTTTTCTTATATTTTCAAAATTGCACTGCCAGCGGGAATGTTTTGTTTAAAACTAAATTTCGTTTTTCCCACGTATAAGGACCATATTGGAGTCTATAATCGCAAATAATTTTAAACTCAGATTTGCAAAAGTTTGTGCAAATTATTTTGGGTTGGTCACAACGTCACAACGATTCATATTGCCCACACTATCGCCAATTTTACCGAAGACCGAGTATTAAAGAAGTTTAAAGGCCACTTTGCCCACCCTTGTTTTTACCTCAGTTAGTTTACTGACAAAGGTGTCAATAAAAGTCTTCATGAATTACTTCTGATCAAACTGAAGAGATCTATGGATCTTTACGACTTTGAAACCATTTTCCAGCATCCACCTCACAAGAACATGAGATACAACAATATTTTGTCTCAGATGAAGGTCAGCAATAAGTTTTTGCTTTGAAGGTGTCCAGTGCATAACCCATCCGCTATCAAAGATAAATTATAAGGACTCAATGAACCCCTTGGCATCAGTCTATTTATGCACGGGAAAACTAAATCCTTTACTGAGTCAAGAAGTTCCAAAGGTATTTCACCTTAAATTAAAAAAAAAAAAACATCCTTGTGGTCCATTCTCCTCAACAGCATAAATGTTGACGAAATTTGAAGCAGAAAGATTGTCTGGCAATTAACAATTCCCACATGGCAAAGAGAAGTGAAACATTGCCTACGGATAAAGGGAATTAATATCCAGGAAAACCGCATTCGACTTTTCATTGATACGTTGTCCAGTCACAACGGTTTCCAGGATACGATCCCCGTGAAAAACATACCCTCTTCGCATAGGTCTCTCTAGGAACAGGTGCTGATCCACGTTGATAATCAACCTGATTTCTGCATCACTGATTTTTTGAATTAAATGCATCACCAGATGAGGAGTTGAAAATAATAACCCACACCTACCTCAAATTCCTCGTAAATTGTATCCGTGTTTTTATGGGACAATATCCAACAATAGCAATACATTAGTTGTAAGGTGCATTTATTAATAATCCTCACCCCCCAATTATTACACCCTTCCTTAGCCCAAAATTTTTAGCAAATCCATAATTGGCAGTGGTGCATTCATAATCGCGACGTGACATAAAACGCTTGGATAGGCGGTAATTTTTGGTCATGTAGCCTTGAGATAGAGTTTTAGTACTCATAATGTTATATACCCTCACACGTTAATAAATCATACTTTTCATCATCTGGAAAGAGCTCTTTGAGGAGGGGGAAACTTTAAAAATCGTCGCTTTTTTACTTGAATAAGTTGACTCAGGGATTTTGGAACAAACTAACGGATTTTTCTAAAGTACATGTTACTATTCTCAACTCTAGACCATTTGAATTCTAGAAGAAACAGCTTCTCAGATGATTTGGGTATGATGTTATATGAAAATCATCAACATACCCATGTACCGTCTACAACTTCACTTTGTTGCAAACGAACCAACGCTGGGAATATGAATTTTAAATCGTAGTTGGCATTGTGCATTTAAACCGGTAGGAAGTATTGCTGCCTAAAATTTACATTACACGATTTAGGCACAACCCCCCGAAATTTACTCCCTGCTCATAGAATAGGATTACTTAAATAATTATGATCGCGGATTATCCTATCCCCACTAACCGCAACAAAATTCTTCTTAAAAAACTATTAAATTTCTTTTTTTTAATGGTCAATTCGTCTTCTGGTTATAGTCATTAGATAATTTGTATTTTGCACCTGTCAAATCAACTTATCAGCAGTTTTAATATGAGTAACCATAGTTTGCCGCACACGATCCTCCCAATCCAATTTCTCAAATACCTTTACCAATTGCATGGTATTGCTCGAGTTTCTTTGCCCATGGGCTAAAGTGATTGCAATGGCTTCATGTTGTATAAAACAATTTATAATTGATGGATTGTGAACATCCATGAGTTGTGAACATCATCCTTGATGTTTAGCTCCACTATGTCACTTTGCAAGAGCAAGTTCTGAAAATTATTAAATCACCAGGCGTAATTATCGCCCAAAACTGTTTCTACGAACTGGTACCCATGACGCTTGCAATGCCTCAAATGTTTTCTTTATTTTAATTCATTAGGAAATCCCTTTGCTCTCTTTATCCTCACTTGAAACCCGACTAATAAGTGAAATTGGAAAAAAAAATGCTCAAATTGAATCAGGGTCTTTGGCTGGCTCATAGAGAAGCATGCCCTGCGTCTCACTGACTCAGTAGACGGATCCGTTAATGAATATATTACACCCTTTTTATCTTTAAGTTCCCCCTCTTCATACTCGGTATCGTATTGTAAGACTGAAACCCCAATCATTAAATGTTCATAGCCCCTCTCAAATGTCAATCCCCTTAAGCGTTACTGGATAATACCCATTTAAACAATTGAAATCAACTTTAGGAAAATCTGCCCCATTCTAGCTCCAATTAACTGTAAAACCATACAAATATTTTTACTACCTTCAGCTGTCCGGGGTTTATATCTTGCGACGAGGACTGAATATTTGAAGCACTCTGAGCCCGTATCGACAAAGAAGTGTTTTAAATCTCTACATCCCTTTAAGTTTTGATAAGATCTTGCACTCCCCTGCCCCTTTATACCACCTTTTAAAATAACTTCTTTTTTGAATTTCGTAAAAATTAACCTCTAAATTTTTCAATGAGCAAAACCGCTGACCCACTTCCAATTTGGTTGTGACTCTCCACCATATTAAAAATACTTACCACCCAATCTGAAAAATACCCTCAAAATTATGCAAGTCAGGCAGAAATTTCTATGTTTTTGTTTTTAGGTAGTACGAGTACACATCACCGTTTTTTAATTAAAAAAAATATTTCAAGTGTGATTGATGTTTTTATACTGTCCTGCCCTCCCGCCACCTGAGGTTGGTTTTCAAGAAGTAATCAAATCTCGCTTACGTATGTTTGCGATATGTCTACTTTATCAATATGGATAATCCCACTTTTGAGAGTGTTGAAGGGGTCTCCACACTATGCACAAAGAATATAAATTTTGCTTGAAGTGGAGTCAGCTTATTCAAAATAGGGCAATAGGGGGGGGGGGTAAATTCGGCACCATTTTGTCCTGGTTCCCCCATATTCCTGTCACTATAAGGGATGTTTAGTGGAATAGATGGGGGAGGGTAACCCCTCTCTAAACCTGATAGCATATATTCGGGTTTGTTGGGGGAAAGATGGTCCACCCATGCAAACAATCCTCCTCAGGTATAATTATGTTTTCGAGAGCTTCTGTTGTGTCATGCTTTGGCCTATCCATAGCCTTCTCTTCTGTTTCACTGCTGTAATGGAGTGAAATTGATGGGGGATTTTCATCAGCTACTGCTCCCTCAATGTTCTTCGGTTATAGGGGATAATCCACCCATTCGTATTCTTTGTCAACAACAAGAACACTCACTAGAGAGTCTAGAACGAACATTGTTGACTGTATACTAAACGGTCTCACTTCTGAACTTAAACCACCCTTAAGTTCAGATTCTATTGGCCTCGTACATGCATTATCACGAAAATTCGATAATGTCAATAGATTATCATTATTGGGCGCTGGTGTCATTATGTGTAACTATAGCATAATAGGAGCTAATTGGCTCATTTAAACACTTTATCCTATGGAATGACATTGAAATAGATAAGAACGAGCTCGAAGGAGCTCACTAGCTCATAGTGACCATACGTGGGCTGTGACTCTTTGAAAATATTACCAGTTATAAGACCTCACCACCAGTCACATAAAACCCTCTAAATGGACACTTTGGATGTATAAACCATGCTACCATCTAAAGGTTATTAAGCCTATATAGACACCTTTGTGTCCATACTACTAGTTATAAATTTAATGAAAAAACATGGATCCTTCAGGTCACCACCACCAGCTATAAAGTTAACGAACAAACGTTTCAGATGTATTTTAAAAGAAGAACTTACTGAGGAGGTCCTAATGTCCATAGGTACTGCTCCAAGGAGGTCATTCAGTAGGTTGCCAATTAACTAATTGAATTTGGCTTGGAAAAAGAATAGAAAATTTTTACTCTCGTGATGTGTTTTTCGATTTTAAGCTATGATAATGAATATTTATCTAACGGGTCAGGGCCCCTCATTATTTTCGAAAGCCTTCAGAACTAATTGGGCTAGGGCGCATTATTATGTCAAAAAAGAATAATAACCCCTTTTCCCAAAAAAATTCAGCACAAGGTATCTTATTCCAAGAAAATTATGTTCTATTTCCATGCGGTCTCCCCCTCATATTGAGAGCCCATGATATTTCCCCTCATTATTAGGACCCCCCAAATTTCCTTCTTAGAGGCAAGGATAAAACATTAGTAATAGTTAAAAGAATGGATTCGTGTTTGTTATTTCCTTGAGGTGCTGCAATAGCCTAGTTATTTACCATGTTTTGAAAGAAAGGATTATTCTTAGGACTTAAATTGAAGGCGACCTGAATGCCTTATTTCTATCCTAGGAGTGATGCCCTATTTTAACTTAAAGAAGATTATACATTAGTTTTTAGCCCTAATTGATAATCTTTACGAAAAAAAAGTCTATGATTTGCAGGTACCCTAGGGTAGAAAACTCCATTATGCTTGCTTGGATCAGTTCGTAAAAAACCCACATCATAGCCTCATAGAGTTGACGTGGTTGTATTCCCCCTACTTTTCTAGAATGCCGTGGAAGGGTTGCATCTTCGCCCTGCAGGACGGAGGTTGTTGCATTGCCATCGCATAGCCTTATCCTCTTGCTGGGGGGATGATCCAAATTTTGCTTAAAAAGAAGCCGAATTTTTGTTTCCCACGAAGAAAAAAACATCCTATAGAAATTAGCCTTAAGAAAACACCCCATTGCACCCCCCCTCCCCACTCGATCTTAACGGGGGACCCATGGATGAGGGAAATTTCGGAATGATACGGGAGTTTGGAGGGTAAAATATTTATAACTTCTTTGATCTAGGTGGAACTAAAACTTTAACAGGGGTCGTCCTCAAGCACATCATCAACATTTTTGTAATAATATATTTTTATAAATATTTATATCCTAATTTCAACATGTCCTAACTTAAATTTAACTCATTTTATCCTACTCTTCTATATCAAAGCTAGATAACCATAGTTTTTATGCCCCTACGATGATCACACTTTTTCAAAGAAAGGTATAGAATTCAACTAACAAAAATAGATTCAAATAATAAAGCTAAGGGGAGATGAGTTATGTGTTGAATTCGAGGAAAATAGAACATTCTGACAGAGAACTTAAAGAGTATCATATACACTAAGTATTTTTCTTCCACGATTAAATTTACTTTTATCCTCTCTATAAAAAGCAATAGTAAAAATAACCAGTCTGGTCTTCACACTTGAGCTACAAATGTATTATGCATGGGCGTTTAAATGTGACAGAAGGACACTCTAAAAAACAGAAGAAATTCAAATTTTATAGGCAGTGCTTAGTCGAAAAATATGGCTTCAAAATAAGTATCTAGGACAACTCTTTAGACCCGTCTCATTTCACCAACATAAGCTCTTTTCAACATAGCAAAACTAGAATTTTGTGTGAATACGCTACTGAATGACTAAAGTATTAACATTTAATCTACGGTTACATCTGACCCTAGTTAATCCAACTTCGAATAATTATCGTCCAAAAGGGGGTGCTTATTGAATCCACTCCTTATATGCCTAAATAAGTTATATTTTTCTGGGCATTTCACGCAAAGGAACAATCTGCATCACTTTACAAAGCAGCTGTTGGAACGCAACCCTTTAACTTACACTCAATTTCCACCCTCCATCCTCGAATAGATATTGACCACTTAACACATTTTTCATAGGAAAATATCAATCATAACTAGCACTTCTCCCTCGTCAAAAAAAATGAAGTTTATTTTAGAAAATTAACTCTTCGAATTGAAAATAATTTTTTTGTGTGAAATCATTTGCTGGGGTTATTCGCTATTTAATTTACTGGTCAAAGGGATACCTGACTGTATAATTGACTAACAGCAGGCCGTTTTTAATGATGCACGATACTTAAGGGCTTAATCCCTAATAGTTGAAGGATAATGTTTAATTTGGCTTAAACACATCTATCTGCATAGCAATAGAGCACCTTTTTGAATAGAGGATAGAATTTTAGTTCAGCTGTCTGAATATGCTTCGATTTGCGAGGGACTTTTGAAAAAAAACACAAAAATTAATAGTAAAAATTATTTTAACAAGATGAAAATATGATTAATTATATCAGTGAGGGGAGAAGGGATGGGGTTATAGCTGCTTATTGTTGGGGTTCCACCCCTGTTTCTTCTCTTTTCAGATAAATGACCTGTTTTCGTTCCGTAATTACATTTGCTTAGATTTGCCTATAGTATTATTTTCAATGACAATTTAAAAGTCTCGTTGCTAAGCTATACTTGTATTGCAATAAGTAACCTTTGAAGTAAATTCTATTTTGTACTTCCTGGTTTGAGTAATTGAATAATAGCGCTGGGAAAGTAGAATTGATTTTCAATGGGGATTGAGAGGATTGGCTGGGCCAAGCGAAGGTCCACCCCTATGAACAGTTGTGTATAGAGTATTATTTTTGAGTTGGTCTGCATTTAGACCCCGTTCGGGGAAGCATATTTTTGTGTTATTATAAGTGACCATTGGAAGAATACAAGTAGGTTATTTTCTACAAACTGTCTACTGATTTTCCCGGAACCCAGGCAGGGTAGGAATAGAGTTACAAGATACCGTCATTATTATATTGACAGGGGGGTTTGTTACCTCCAAGGAGAGAGTTGGAGATTTCTAGTGGTAACCCAAGGGCGGATACATTTGGCTTCAAAAATGCCATTTGACCACTCTATCGCGTTATCTTACCCTGGGACAGGTTATACTGTAAATAGGGTAGTACAAAACCCAATATTTGCAGAACCGATATGGTAGACGCGAGCTTCACATTATAATTTGGGGCCGGGGCTTTCCCCTCCAATAAGTGATGACCCCCGTACCTTACAAACCCAATAAAATGTGATATTGTTGCCTACCGGTATAATATTGGTGGCTAAATACCACGGACACTTATCTAATATAGCGAGCTATAGTATCTCAAATTTGAGTATGCACACCATAATGGTTGGGGAAGGAGTATACAAAAAGAGGCTTACATAGTTTTACCAGCTTGCTTGAATGTGCCCCGAAGTAACACATTAGAAAGTTCTATCAGTAATTAAACTGTTTGGGGGGGGGGGTTATACACTATAGAAAGAGGATTACCTGTTGATTAGGCTTACCTTTTGTTCCATATCCATTTTTTTTAATTGAAATTTGTTACGTTCAAAATCCAGATTAGGACTGATAGAAATTTCCCTTCTAGTGCCTATTTATAGTCAACTGCACGCAAAGAAACGGTATGGTTTCCAGTTAAAATAAAAAGTTAATACTTATCGAAGAAATAACGGGAATTCAGTGTTGGATAAAAATCAATAGTCACTGTCTATAAAATGGCCGAAAATTTTTTCGCATTTAATGGTGGATAAGCATGCAAATACTGAGTAATGATCAATTTGGAGTATACCCCTATTTGAGGGGCCCTCTTATGTTTTTAAAGGGAGATGCTGGGATAAAGGATCCCCTGGATTTTTTTTTAGGAAAATTTTGGAGTAAAAAAGCCCTGAAGGTTTTTAAAATTAAACTATTAGGTAAAACACAAGAAAATCTTGATTTAGCAGGCCCTTGAAAGTTTTAAAGGAAAAATTTAGGATAATGTATATTTTTAACGAGAATCTTGGGACAAGAAGCCCTAAAGCTCTTCCAAACAACCTTAGGTTTTTTAAAGAATAATAAAAGAAATCATAGGGTAACAAAAACCCTTAAGTTTTTGAAAAGAAACTGTTAGGCAGAGGAGTCTTCGTTGATTTTTTAAAGGGAAATCTTTAAGTAAAGAATCCATTCGTAGCCCCCCTCCCCCACTTAGGTTTTTTTAGAAGGAAACTATTAGGTAATTAACACCTGTGTCTCTTAGAAAACATTCCCTATGATGTAACAACCGAAAGTAAACATTTCCCGTGACGTAAGATTTAGCTGCTCTCTATGCTCGTTTTTCGGCGATACCTGAGTCTTTAAAACAAGGGTTTGCTTGTATTACGGGGTGCCTGACCATTTAAAATGCGGAATTATTGATCATTTAAATACATTGGGCCTCCACTACTCTATAATCAGCAAGAAATATCAATCGGTTCTCAATTACTTTTATTTTGTTCGGTTATCTAGGTATTTTGATTTTTCTTTTTCTTTTCAAAATGCCTTGCATCCACTTACCCCATAAGAACATTTTCAGAGACCAGGGCTTGATATCAAAATGGTTTTATCGCATCTTGAACGCCAAAAACTCCAAAAAATGGCACTACCCTTTAAATTGCAAACCTTTGACTTAGATCGTTATTAATGAAAAAAAGCAGTAGCAATTTTATTTTGAGAATTCTAAGGTCTCTAGAAACTAGTTTACAACACGGAGAACCAAAAAAAAAAAGTCAAAATTGAAACTTTGCAGAAAGCTCACAAGGAGAAAAGCCGCTTGTAAAACAAAGGCAATGCTCACAACAAAAGGAAATTGACTGTAAATATGCTGTTTAGAAACACAATCGAGCTAGAAGTAAATGCATCATAATATGGTATTTTTATGTTCCTCACGATCCATCAATAGCTTCTGGTGGAAATTAATTTGCAAGCACTTAAAGGGCTAAACCAGCCCAAAATAGCCAAAAGTTTCAAAACATTCCTCTGAAAACAACTGGTTAAAAGCTTGTCCCGAGGGCGATGAGGTTTACATTACATCCTGATACCTATCTGTTTAACTTTCCAGATTTTGGAGCAAGCTGGCTATTCCAGAGCTAGCACTGTTGGTTTCTACAACATTTCTTTCAACGCACGCTGAAAGTTTCAGCATATAACCATTACATTTTACGCCTTAATACCCTTTGTTTTCAAAACAATAGTAGTGGCAGTATAATTAATAGTAGTAGCCAAAGTCTTAGTCGCAGCAGTATTAACAAAAGTAAAAATAATAGTAACAGTAGTAGTAGCATGAGAAGAACCAGCAGCATTAAGATGCAAATATTTCCTTTTGGTTTGTTCAACTTCCCTTAGCACAAGCCCTGCTGATTTCAACTTCACAAACCAAACTGCTCCTAAGATATTTCAGCAACACCCTCTTTATAATATTCATACAAACGGCTTTTCGAAATTCAGTTTACCTTCCCCTCAAAATTCTTTGAAAAGTTCACCTACATACCCTTAGGCATAGTATTAATAGTAGTCAATGTAGTAGTATTGATATTACTAGTAATTGTGTTAATTGTAATAGTGGTAGTACTAGTAGCAGCAGTATTATCAACATATTACCTTTGCATCAGTAGAACATCTCTCTCATCAAGTCCGAGAAGTTTCAACTTTTAACATTGCTAATATGCACATTTGAAAACCTGAAAGTTCATACTCTTCTAGAAATTTCATCTCAATATTCTTAGCCTTACAAGTAGTTGCAATAGAAGTAGTAGATAGTAGTAATAGTAGTGGTAGTAAATTATAGCAGTAACTGTATTATAAAGAGTAATGTACAAATATTGCATTTTGGTCAAATGATATTCCTCTTTAAGCATTCTTTGAAACTTCCAAATTAATATCCATATCAATTCTTGCGTTGTGCTTTTTTGACAATGTGTATGCACATAGCGTCTTTTGATTTAGTTCAAAGTTTCCCTCATTATTTTAAATAGAGTAGTGTGTGTAGTAGTAAAGGAAGTAGCTATAGTAGTAATGGTAGAATCCAATATTGACTTTTTGATTATCTGCCTTATCATTTCTTGAATTTTTCATATTAATATACTGAGTAAATTCTGAGTTACGCCCTTTAGACAATCCGCGTACACGTAAAATGTTTTGATTATGTTTAACACTCCCATATACAGTCTCTGAAAGACTCACCTGAATTCACTTTATCTTCTTGGAAACTTAAGTTCAAACTTGGATACTTTTCTCAATAACATGTACTATACGGTGAACATGGGTAAGTCCGACCCCTTACTGAGTTTTTATCATCTGAATTTGGTCCCGAAATTGTGTCAGAGTTGTTGGTACAAAAAAACTATTTGACGTCTCTCTTGGTCATATTAGTTATATTATTAAAAATCCAAAAAACTAGCAAGTTTTGTTTTTTCTGTGAGTTACTGCACCAAAGTAACCCATCTCAGGGAGGTCCGCTTACCCCCTAGTCTGGGGTAAGTCTGACACCCCCAGTAAAACCCTATGCCTTCAGAAATAAAAATCATTTAACCCTAAGACATGATAGAGGAGACTTCTATGTACAGAATTTCCATGCAAAACAAAAATTCTCGTTAGTAGTTGTCATATTCCACAGCGGAACACAGATTTTCTGCTTACCATGGAGTAATTCCGACAGTGTCTCTCTTACCCTGTATATAGAAGAAATATATGAGAAATTGTGTTTTTTTTTTCAAATTTTTATTTTAAATACGAAAAAGTAACACCATACTTATAATAATAGGGATAAAAATTGTTATTTCAATAGGTATCAGAGAAAAAAAATTTCTGTTTTAATTTTTAGCTGAAAAAAGGGATTTAGAAAAGTAAATTCAATTACTATAAGAGGAATTCGAGAATGAAAACTTTTGAATGCATGCAGGCCGTGCGTCTTGTATAGGCTTATACCGTTCCAAATTTGGAATAATGGCAGAGTGAAGGGAAGCTCCAATGATCCGGCAAAGATTTATTTTTCAACTAAGTCGATTTGATCTTTTTGAGCCAGTCATTTTAATAGTTAGCTAGGCTCTAGT
This sequence comes from Artemia sinica, assembly GCA_027921565.1. Taxonomy (NCBI): domain Eukaryota; kingdom Metazoa; phylum Arthropoda; class Branchiopoda; order Anostraca; family Artemiidae; genus Artemia; species Artemia sinica. The sequence goes on along the minus strand of JAPEVW010000052.1, from coordinate 761,685 downwards.
GAAGATATTTTATGGAAAAAAGATTTTTTTCAGGGTAATCAAGCACCCTTCTAATATACGAACATTTTTGATGATGTTCGCTATCGTATTTTACAGCATAGTGCTCATTTTACTGTATTTTTAGCTTCTTTTTCTCCTCTTCTTCATTCTCACTGCCAACGGTATAACAGCCGTCAAAGTCTTAGCTTGAAAGGTTATCTGTCTTTTGTGATTTCAGATTTTGCTTGAGTATATTCTTTTTTACTTTCTATTTTTTATTCTCGGGCTTTTCTTTTTTCTCTTTCTCTATTTTTTGAAGCCCTATCAAAGCCTCTACAGATGTGATTACTTGGCTTCCCCAACAATTTTCTGCCCTCTAGATGTCCCAGGTGCTGAGGGAACAAGAAAAGGGCACCAGATCTAGTCCTAGAAAAGATGTCCTAGAGAAGATCCTCAAATTATTTCTCATGCGCAGGAATGCTTTGGAAAAACCAACATTGAAATAGTAATCTGATTAGTTGCAGTATTCACTGTGGTTGTCACTCTTGTTCGATTCTGAGTCTCTGATGTTTTTGTCGTAACGTATGGATTTAACTTGACTGGATCAAACTTTGTCCTGTCAATTATGTTCTAGTTGAAATGGCCGGGAATTGTGGATTTGTAAATTCCTCTCGTTTAAAATAATTTTTGAATCAGTGAAGGGGTGAGGTAAGTCTAGCAGGTCTGACATAAGATTTCCACGGGTCCTTCTTTTGGTAAGACGTCACCTAGGTGTGCTCGTTGCCAGTTCACGAATCTATGCTCACAGGATGATTTCAATCCTTTTTAAATAACCCTGTCAAGGGGCTACAGAACACGGGATGCATGGGCTGACAAACTGAGGATAGTAATATTCTTTTCCGAAGTGAGAATATTTTTTCCCTTGTCCTGAGGACTGCGGGGAGGTTGATATACCCAAAAACATAATTACTGGACCTTACAACAATTCTGAAAAAATTAGGTCTCTTGAAATTTTTATCAAATGTGTACTGGGGCAAGATTGGCTTGGAGGGGACTGATTGCCCTCCATTAACTTTTAACTGTTTAAAAGGGCACTAAAATTCCCAACTTCAAATCAAATGAGCTCCCTCTGATCCAAAGCTCATACGACCACCCTTTCCATATTTTTTTTACGCACCGGGGCATAGCTTACAACCCCGGAATTTGGGGGGTTGTGTCTAATTTAATAGAAGTTTTAAGCTCTTATCTGCGAAAATGTGGAATTTTTTTTTTTACCAGAGGAAATATCACGGATGCGTGTTTATTTGTTTGTTTTTTTCGTTTTTTTCCTAGTCGTGATTTTGTCGACCCAGTGGTCCTACAATATCGAGAGAGGGCTTGATTCGAACGAAAATAATAAGTCCTAGTGCCCTTTTTTCGTGACGAAAAAAATTGAAGGGTAACTAGGCCCCCTCCCACGCCCCTTTTTCTAAAAATCGTCTGCTCAATATTTTGAGATAGGTATTTTGCTCATCACAGTTGAACGGCCGACTAACTGTGCCTTTGAAGGTATCATGACTCGGCACAGCCCTTGGAGCCCTTGGTCCATTGTTTACACGTAGAAGGCTGTTTTTTGTTGGGATTGGGAAGTATACATACATTTTACAGGAAGAGGGGCGAATTCTTTGCTGGAGAGTTTTTCCACGAGGATAATTTTCCATTGAGAGGGAAATTTCTAGGGAGTGTATTTTTCAGGGGAAATTTTACGCTGTGGCAATTTGCCAAAATTAATATACAAAATTCATTTATGTCTTGCTTTCTCTTGGCCGACTCAATTTTACATGTGGATCTGTTAAGGGTAATAATTCGGGGTAGAATTGTCTAGAGAATAATTTCGTGAGGATGAGGAATTTTTTGTGAGGTGTCACCAGATTCCTTGGTAAGTTCTAAAAACCGATCAGAAATTAAGTTAAAAATTTAAGTTTTTCAACTGAAAGCGAGGAGCAGCAATTAAACTTAAAACGAACAAAAATTTATATGAGGTTGCTCTTCCTCAGCACCTCGCTCCTTACGCTAAAGTTTAAATTCTGTCCCAACTATATAATAACGACTCATGGAACACAATTTTCGTTTAATTATAAAAAGAAGAAGCGTTCTTTTTAAGTACTAAAAAACTTTAGCGTAAAGAGTGAGGTGTTGAGGAAGAGCAACCCCCTCAAGTACGTAGTAATTTCTGTTCGTTTTTTTGTTGTTTTAATGTTAAAGAAAGAAAAACGAGCAAAAATGGGGTTTTTATAGGCCAAATGAAGATACTGAAAAAACAAAGCGAATATTTCGAGAGGACAAACGCCTCTCTTCTTCAGCGCGAAACGGAACGATGTATCAATAAAAGCTAAAAATTAAAAGAATTAAAACCAACTACCTAACAACCATAAAAGCGAGTTATTCGCCAATATCCGCGATTTGCACAAAATCCAAAGAAGACATGAACTGCCATCGACGGATACTAGCGAACATTCCTTTCATTTGTCAGTTGTTCGCTAGTATCCGTCGATGGCAGTTCATGTTTTTTTTTGGATTTTGTGCAAATCGCGGATATTGGCGAATAACTCGCTTTTATGGTTGTTAGGTAGTTGGTTTTAATTCTTTTAATTTTTGGCTTTTATTGATACATCGTTTCGTTTCGCGCTGAAGAAGAGAGGCGTTTGTCCTCTCGAAATATTCGCTTTGTTTTTTCAGTATCTTCATTTGGCCTATAAAAACCCCATTTTTGCTCGTTTTTCTTTCTTTATGTGATGTCAGGCCAATGTGGTTTAAGAAATTATCTTTGTTTTAATGTTGTTTTAAGTTTTAATGTTGCTCCTTACTTTCAGTTTAAAAACTTGTTTTTTTTATTTAATTATTCATTTTTAATTTGTTTTCCTATAAAATGCTCCTCAAGAATGAGAATTGTTACATCTGATAGAAGATGTTAAGGGTAATTGCCTAGGGAAAATTCTCACCAGAATTGAATTGTCTAGAGAATAAATCCGCGAGGAGATGGGATTTTTCCGTGGAGGAGCAGCCAGATTTCCTGGTATTTAAAAAAAAATAATCAGAAGTTAATTGACAAAAAAACATGTTTTTTCAACTGAAATTAAGGAGCAACATTACAACTTAGAACAAAGGCAAATTAATACGTGTATGAGGGAGGTTGCTATTCCTTAGCACCTCGCTCTTTACGCTAAAGTTTGGATTCTGCCGCAATTCTGTAAGAACGACTCCTGAAACACTATGTAAAGATCGAGGTGTTGAGGAAGAGAAACCCCCTCATATACGCAATAAGTTCATTTCCTTTTAAGTTTTAATGTTGCTCCTTACTTTCAGTTGAAACAACTTGTCTATTTTATCATCCTTCTAAGATTGTTTTCTTAAGAATGCTTCTCAAGAATGAGAATGGTTATAACTCGTAGCTCAGCGACATCCATATTGTTTTTCCCTTTGGAGCAATTAAGCAGTAAATTAAGCCTCTGAAAAATTTGTTTATAAAGTGTATGTAATTAGTTTTCAAAATCATTCTTCTAAATAATGAACTTCTTCTTCTATCATATAAAAATTATTGTTTTTTTCATATATACTGCTTTAGTCAAACATGACTTTGAATTACACAAATTTGGTCGAATGACCTGATGTACAATCAGAAGCTTAGTTTTACCAATGTGTATTTATTCCTCATATCATAAAAAAAGTCACCATGATAACCAAGATTACTGAAAAGTAACAAATGAAGGTAGATTGACAATTAAAAAAATACTGATATTGAACAACAAAACAACTATTTTCAGCTTGAATTAAGGAGCAGCTTTGAAAGTTAACAGAAATTTTGACGTATATTAGGAGTGTTGCCCGTTTCTTAATACCATGCTCTTCAGGCTATAGTTTTTTTTTACGTAAAAAAAACTCTTATTGTTTTAATTGATTGACCTTTGTGTTTTTGGGATGGTTTTTAAGGGATTGGGACAAAAGGTCAAACTTTAGCTTAAAGAGTGAGGTATTATACAGCTCATATACGCAATAATATTTGTTCGTTTTAAGTTTTATTATTGCTCCTTGCTTTTATTTGACAAAAAATATTTCATTTCTTTAATTTTTGATCGTTTCTTAAATAATGCTGAGTAATTCGGCACTCCTTTCTCGGAAATATCTTGTAGACAATAAAATCCCGGTGAAAATTTACCCCGGACATTTTTTATTAACATCCCGATATGTAAAATTGAGTCAACAAAGAGAAAGTGGGACAAATAAAAAGGATTTTTTTTTGAAATTCTTGTAAAACTTCCTCAATATAAGATAACCCTTGAAAATTTTTGTTTAGACCCCCCCCCCCCTTCCCTTCCCCGAAAACATTATTTTTTAATTATTCCCATGGAAAATTTCTCGATCAGAAAAGTCATCCAACTCCATCAAAAAAATATATGCATACTTCCCAATAGCAAATACTTTTGCCTACGTAAACATTGGCCTATTTTCATAGTTTAAGGACCTTTCCACTCGAAATGCCAGGGGTCTTGATATTTCCCGAGGCATAGTTATTGGACCTTTCAAATATGTTGAACAATATGCCTATTTCTAAATTCTTGTGGAACAATTCCGTGAAAATGGGGGTGAAGTAGGGGGACTAAATACCCTCAAAATTTTTTGGTCATTTAGAAAGGGCACTTCAATTTTCAATTTCTGTTAGAATAAGCCCTCTCCATATTTTCTTGGACAATTAATTATGTGCGATTACCCATAGGGGAAAAAACCGCCCTGTGATAATCTTTTGGATAAGAAAAAATACAAGTTTCCCCATTTTTAGAGATGGAAGCTTGAAAACCCTAGAGCAGAGCTCTCAAATATTCTGAACATGATGCTGTGATTTTCATGAAGTGTCCTGTTACTTTTTACGGGGTTATTTTCCCTTTTTAAAAAATTTGGAAAATTTTCTTAAATTTTAGTCATAGGTAAAACTAAATTCAATGAATTATATTTAGATTTATATATATTTTAAGTGTATATAAATGAGTAGATTTCAAAATTTCAGATGACTACAATTCATTTACACAAAAAAAAACTCTTTGAGCCGTCTTAGAAACAAACTTAAAAATTTTAATTTATGAGGAATCTTGTTTTGGATCCAAGATAACCATTGCATGTTGCTGTTATCTCTTATTTTTTCGTTAATTGTAAATAAACCATGTTTACGTAAAGTAAATTCCAGGCTTAATTGACAGAGAAAAAATTTTTTTTGACAAAGTTTGGTTTCTAAACTCCTTTCCAGTTCTAATATTTTAACAGCGATAAGAATCTTTTCCATAGAAACTGCTATGTAACTCAGAACAAAAGTAAGCGTGAAGGGGAATTTCAATGAATTTATTTTTAGGAGTAATTCTAGCATGCTCAGTCTTTTTTCAATGATGCTAAAATTTTTTTTACCGAAATTGTTCAGAACTTTATTTTTTTGGGGGGGGGGGGAATAGGACCCAAATCATTATGTCCAGTGCTAATTATGTCGGGATTTTGTTTTGTAGGATGTCTCCACTCAGAAATTCTTCATTTAGTGGGTATTTTTCATAGAGTGGAAAGGTTGACCAGCCTGGCACTAGTGGACAAAAAAAAAAAAAAATGTTTTTGGATTTTTGGGTCGCATTAAGAATAACCTGGTTTCCTGCCAAGCTTTAGCCTTAGACGACCATTATAAAAGTGTGCAAAGGTTGGCCACATTTATGTCTGAAAATTATTCAACAAGCTAAGTAATAAAAGAATGACATATTGTATATCATAGGAAGCGCGCTAGTGCTGCCTAAGTAAAGAATGATGTGGGCACAATGTGTTTTTTTTTGGTTCTCCATACCCGGGCACTTTGTATTGAAGGAGTTGTCGTAGAAACTTCAAAAAGGGCTCATTCGATTGGAAATTGGAGTGGCTAGTGCCCTTTTCAATAGTCGAAAATGATTGGAGGGCAACTAGCCCCCCACGCCCATCATTCCCCCAAACACATCCAATCAAAATTTTGAGATAGCCATTTTGTTCAGCGTAGTTGATTTCCGGATAGAAAATATGTTTTCTGAGGAGGACACACCCTAAAACCCTCAGAGCAAGGATTTTAAATTATTCCCTGTGAGCACATAAGGTTTTTATTGAAGGCGTTGTCGTAGAAATTACAAAGAGGCTCAATTGATTGGAAATTCAAAGGGCTAGTACCCTTTTCAATAGTCGAAAGTGATTGGAGGGCAAATAGCCCCCCCCACCCCCATCACTCTCCCAAACACATCCAATCAAAATTTTGAGATAGCCATTTTGTTCAGCGTAGTTAATTTCCAGATAGAAAATATGTTTTTGAGGAGGACACTCCCCCAAACCCTCAGGGCAAGGGTTTTAAGTTAAGCCCAGGGGGCATATAAGGTTTTTATGTCAGGCGTTGTCGTAGAAACTTCATAAAATGATCATTCAATTGGAAATTCAGAGCTAGTGCCCTTCTAAATTGTCAAAAGTGATTAGAGGGCAACTAGCCCCCCCCCACGCCCATCATTTCCCCAAGCACATCCAATAAAAATTTTGAAATATCCATTTTGTTCAGCGTAGTTGATTTCCTGATAGAAAATATGTTTTTGAGGAGGAAACTCCCCCACAGCCCTCAGGGCAAGGGTTTTAAGTTATGCCCTAGGGGCATATATGGTTCTTAAAGAATGCGTTGTCGTAGAAACTTCAAAAAAAAGCTCACTCGATTTGAAATTCAAAGGGCTAGTGCCCTTTTTAATATTTGAAAGAGATTTGAGGGCAATTAACCCCCCCCCCCCCAACACCCATCATTCCCCCAAACACATCCAATAAAAATTTTGATATAGCCATTTTTTTAAGCGTAGTTGATTTCCAGATAGAAAGCATATTTTTGAGGAGGATACTCCCCCACAACTTTCAGGGTAAGGATTATAAGTTATGCCCTTGGGGCATATAAGGATTTTATTGAAATCTTTGTCGTAGAAACTTGAAAAAGGGCTTAATCGATTTGAAATTCAAAGGGCTAGTATCCTTTCTAATAGTCGAAAGTGATTTGAGGGCAACTAACCCCCCTCTCACGCCCAACTTTTCCCCAAACACATCCAATCAAAACTTTTAGATAGCCATTTTATTCAACGTAGCTGAAAGTTTTGGAAATTAGGTCTTTAAGGATGACAACCCCTCCCCCCACAGCCCTCAGGGAAAGGGTTGTAAGTAATGCCCTGGGGGCATATAAAGTTTTTATTGAAAGTGTTGTCGTAGAAATTTCAAAAGGCCTCATTCAATTAGAAATTGAAAGGGCTAGTGCCTTTTTTAATGGTTGAAATTGATTGGAGAGCGACTAACGCCCCTCTCACACCCACCATTTTCCCAACACTTCGACTTAAAATTTCATCGACTTAAAATAACCTTGAAAAAAGTGTTTTTGTTTCAGGCGGGCAATGATTTGGCGAAAAAATTATTCTATAGCCCATGCTCTTGACTTTTCGGATGGCAGGGGTGGATCCAGGAATTTTTTAGGGAGGAGGGCGGAAAATAGGTTTATCCTGTAAAAACAATTTAGGGGGGGGGCACAAAATAGCTTGATCCGATAAACTTGCGTTAAAAGATTCAGGATTCAGGATTCAACAACTTTACTAAAAGTGATTGACGACCGGTTACAAATAAAGCACATATGTGCTTGAAAAAACGCAACCAGTACACATTTACTAAATTATAAAACTAACCAAATCATCACTGAGATAAACACAAATAAAGAAAAATAAAAAAAGAGATAATACTAATAATTACTGAATAATAAATTATGACAAAAAATATAAAAAAAATAAATAAAAAAAAAAAAATTAATATAATAAAACGAATTTATTAATAACAGAACAAAAAACAAAATTACTTAATTTGTCTTCTCTCGTCTTCCAGCCCCACACTCACCAACCGTCCGCAAGGAGATGCTTCTTTAACCGGTTTTTAAATTGTGGGACACTTTCCGCTTCCCGAATTGAGTCTGGAAAAGTATTCCAGACCACCGGACCCGAGTGCCTTGCTACATTGCTAGAACGAACCGTACTTCTTGGCTCACTTACCAGGTCTCCAGCATTTCTCGTAGCATATCCATGATAAAATGAGTTAAAACGAAAAAATTACTAAAAACATCAGGCACTAAGCCATTCAAACTCTGAAACATAAAAATACCAATCTGAAAATCTCTTATCTGACCTACATTCAAAATACTAAGTTTCCTAAAAATCAACTGTGTACTTAAAACTCCTATATCATACTTACTAATTAATCTCACTGCTTTATATTGCTGAATCTGCACTCGTTTAAAATTGCACGTAAAATTACTAGCCCAAGTCATACATCCATAAGTTATATACGGCGCAATTAAAGAATGGTATAAAAGATCTAAAATATAAGACGGTAAAAAATGTTGAAAACGTCTTAAAATCCCAGGGCATGGACTACCTTACACGCAACCACATCACCGTGTCTTCTCCAGCTGAGGTCCTGATCGAGAATGAATCCTAGGTAACTCACTTCCTCAACCCGCTTTAGTAAATCACCATTTATTGATATTTCACTGGGCAGATTTAGAGATATACCAGTCCGACTAAAAAGAATATAGTTACTCTTTGCCGCGTTAATGCTAAGTAAGCTAATGCCTACAAAGTGACTCAATCCTTGCAGAGCTCTGTTTGCAATTTGGACCAATTCTTCAAGAGTCTTCGCTGCCACAACAAGTACTGTATCGTCGGCAAAACATATCACAGACGCACCAGGAATATAAAACCGCATACTGTCAACATACACTAAATACAACAGGGGTCCTAAGACGGAACCCTGGTGAACTCCACAAGAAACAGGGAAAAACTTAGAAAACTTCTCCCCTAGATTTACCCTAACTAACCTACCATTTAAATACGAACTAAACCAATCCAAACATCTCCCTTTTACACCCAAATCCCTTAATCTATCCAATAAAATACTAAAATCAACGGTATCAAACGCTTTTTGTAAAAAATCTGTACAAATACTAATACAATATTCACCCTTTTCCAAAGCTAAATTAACATTTTCTAAAATATGTTGTACAGCATGCGACGTCGAATGGCCCTTCCGGAATCCAAATTTACCATCATACAATGCATGCAGGCTCGTGAGGTGATCATAAAGTCTTCCATGGATATCTTTTTCATAAACTTTCGAAAACACTAGCAAAATTGAAATAGGCCTCCAGTTTGATATATCCATTTGAGTGCCTTCTTTGTAGAGAGGGAGAATCTTTGTTGTTTTCAATAATTCTGGAAATACTCTCTTCTCCATTGATAAATTTAGTAGGTGCACGAGCACAGGAAGAATATACACCAGAATTGATCGAATAGTCTTCAGGTTAACACCATCCAACCCAGCACTGTTTGATCCAATCGAGCTGACGATCTTTGTTAATTCATATGAATCACAGGGATGAAATTCTATTTCCGTTCCCTCGCCCCTCCCAACAGCATACGAGTTGCCACCAACAAGAGCTTGGGAATTTCTTATTTTCCGCTTGTATCTTCGTTCCAATGTTAGTACAATTATCACCAAACTTGTGACACAACTCTTGCCTATCCTCTACAACCACTCCTTCGACTTCAATTCGAGGGTCTTGATTTCTCCGAGGCCCACTAACCAGTTCATTAATAACTTTCCAAGTTCTTTTCAGATCTGATTTATTTTCCTCAAAAAGCTTGCTTTTAACTTGCGTTAAAAGCAAGTTTAATTAACGCAAACTTGGTTATTCAAGTAAATTGAACTACTTTAGACTACGATAGGGGGGCGCGTGTCCCCCCCCCCGGATCCACCACTGTCATATGGAGATCCATCTTGCTCCCTCCCCCTCTCCCAATAAAGTTTTGTAGCTACATCCCTGCTTGAGAGCTTCGATTCAACTTTGTAATTCGCAGTAATTTTAACATGACTGCTAGTAGTAAGCTTGTATAAGATTTCAAGCGTACATTCACGCCTACAAGAATATACAGTGTGGTTTCACGTGGACATTGCAAAAAAGCTGGCAACCCTTTACCTATAAAGTGGTCAAACACGTTTTGAGAGTATAATTGTGATTGTATAACACACCCAGACTGGTTTTTGAGGCAACACCCATTTTTTAGGGCCAATCAGAGACAGCGGAGGTTACTCTATATACGATAACTTGATTGGTGATTGGATTCAAATAAAAGGAGTGATTTTCATTGCAATTCATATTAGTAAGAGAATTGAATTCAGAGAGAATAGTTTATTTGAGAGGATATTAGTAGAGAAAATGAGTGGTGCATTTACACTATTGGAGATTGATGGTGGGGCCGGCAGCAGCAGCAGTATGTATGCTAGATACGTGATATCATTAAGCAAATTTAAGCTGGAGGAGCGATTGTGTTTTGCTGCGAAACTGAATATTGTGCATATAAATAGACTTCAGGCAGCATTAGATGCGCTAGTGAAATATATTGATGAGAACAAAATGCATCAGTGAATATTATTGTTGTAATTATGCTCAATAAAATTGTTTCTAAATCAAAGGTATTTTTCTTTCTATAGTAGACTAGCGTATATTTTTTAGAGTAGAAAAAATTCTGGTTAGTCTGAAGTTGGTTGTGAGAGTGTTAGGACTCTAAAAAATGGATAGATTTGAGAAAGAGCGAATCATGGGGAATCTAGTGCTTATGGAAAAAGGTTTGATTCTAGATGATGATTTTCTAGAGCTGTCTATTCAAAGGAAGATATTTTCTCAGGGAATGCTCGTCAATACAATGAAAACTGATTCTCCATCATTAGACTATTGTATGAAGCTTCTATGTCGTGGTCCAAAGGCATTTACACAATTTATTGATATATTAACCACGACACGGCAAAATGATATTGTGGATATGCTTTTAAACAATAGTTTAGAAATTTAGGACTTTTCTTTCATGAGAAAGATGATGTTCAAGGATGATTTACTCCTCTCTCTCTCTCTCTATCCCAGTCAATTTGTTGTTGTTGCTAGCTCAGTTTCATTGTGGCAATGAGAGTTTCAACAAATGAAAAAATTTTCCATACATGCCCACTATGTATGTACACACTGGGCAGCTGGTCATCATGTGAGAATTGCACAATGATTGGTGAGTATGATGAAAAGTGTAGATTATGCAACCCGTGTAAATTGCATAGAGGATATGCTGTAAAAATTAAAGGTTGTAATTCCTGTCTTGAAGAGGTGTGTGACTCTCGTCCTAGGGGGCACCTATGCTCCAATTGCCACTATGATAAATGTAATCAATGGGAGAATACATATCCCGGTATGATTGGAAAGAATCCTAGGCGTGATTTTAGTTTATTGCTACGAGATTGGTATCGTCGTGGTTTTAGATTGTTCTGGGAGGAGGAGCCAGGTCAGCGATTCAACTGTTGGAAGAACAAAAGAATATGGTTTCTACGTCATCGATGTGAAGATAATGGGTGTTATGATTATAAGCCCACTGATTTTTATTTGGCTGTGACGGATTGTGATTCGCCACTTAAGGACACTGTTTGTGTCATTGCTTCAAATAAGCAAATTGAAACATGTGAATTCTATAGAATGAATGAGAATAGTATCATTGACTATACAAAGAGATATGACAAGAGTGAAGTTACACTCTTATAGATCGCATGAAAACAAAAGAAATGTAAAGAAAGTGGAGAAAGCATTGAAATATGAACTAAGGAGGTGTGAAGTGGATGCCATGGAAAAAATTGCCGAGAATTTAGAAGATGCAGCTAGACGGCATAATACTAGAATATTTTACTGGCACGTTAACAAATTGAGAGGTAGCAGTCAATCCGGACTTGTCCCAGTTAAAGATAGGAATGGGGTGGCAATTAGCGATAAGGAAAAAGCTAAAGCGAGATGGGCCGAACATTTTGAGAACTTGCCTAACCGAGATAGAGTTGCAGGAAAAAATATAGAGGAAAATGAAAAAGTTTGTGATACCTTGGATGTGAAGGAAGATTTGTTTTGTGAGGAGGAATTAGCAACAGTACTAAAAGGATTAAAGAATAAAAAGGCTCCAGGTGCTGATAGGGTAGTAAATGAGTGTCTTAAATATGGTGGCTCTGAGGTTAGAAATAAGTTATTGAAGATTATGATCATGATTTTTGAAAAAGGGGAAGTACCTAACGATTTTAGGAAAACCTTAATTAAGCCACTTTATAAGAAAGGTGATAAAATTGAGTGTGGTAATTATCGAGGCATTAGTCTGGTCTCTGTAGGTAGCAAATTGCTTAGTAATATGATACTTTTTAGACTGAGAGATGCCGTAGACAAAGTTTTAAGAGAAGAGCAGTGCGGTTTTAGAAAAGGTAGAGGATGTTTTGACCAAATTTTCACTCTTAGGTTAATAATTGAGAAGTGCCTGAGTTTTCAAACACCTTTGGTCCTCAGTTTTATAGATTATGAGCAAGCGTTCGATTCTGTTGATAGAGGAGCTTTAGTAAAGGTTTTATCCTTGTATGGTATACCAGACAAATACATTAAAGTGATTAGTGCTATGTACGAGAATAACACTGCTGCGGTTAAGGTAGGAAATGAGGTTAGCAGCTGGTTTTGTATTAAATCAGGAGTTAAGCAGGGTTGTGTTCTATCCCCCTTTATATGGATTATTTTGATGGACTTTGTTTTAAGAAGCACAGGAAAGGCAATGGAAGACCACGGAGCCAAATGGGGAGGAAAAAGTCTCCTGGACTTGGATTATGCTGATGATTTAAGCATCCTAGATGAAAGTGTGAGCAAAATGAATGAAGTTTTAGAGGTTTTGCGAGTTCAAGGTGCTAGTATTGGTTTGAAAATTAATGTTAGGAAGACTAAGTCACTAAGGCTAGGAATAAGTGAAGATGAAAAGGTGACGTTGGGTAATGAAAAGATTGATCAGGTGGGCAGCTTCACTTACCTTGGTAGTATTATTAGTAAAGATGGTGGGAGCAGTGAAGATGTTAAAAATAGAATAGCCAAGGCTCAGGGTGTTTTTTCACAGTTAAAAAAAGTCTGGAAGAATAGGAAGATAAGTCTGCAAACCAAGATTAGAATCTTAGAAGCTACAGTGATGACAGTGGTCAAATATGGCTCTGAAGCATGGACGCTCCGAAAAGCGGATGAAGATTTGCTAGATGTTTTCCAGAGAAATTGCTTAAGGATTGTTTTGGGTACCCGGCTGACTGACCATATTTCAAACAATAGGCTATACGAAAAATGTGGTTCAATACCGCTTTCTAGGTCTATAATGAAAGAAAGGTTGAGATGGTTAGGGCATGTTGTGCGGATGAAGGATGACAGATTGCCGAAGATTGTTCTTTTTGGCCAACCATTTAGTGGTGAACGGAAAGCAGGTCGTCCCCGTCTGGGGTGGGAGGACGTCATAAAGAAAGATTTAAAGGAAATTGGAACTTCGTGGGCGGGTGTAAAAAGGGAGGCTTTGAATCGATTGGGGTGGAGGAGGAGCGTGCGTAGCTGTGTTGGCCTCAGGCGGCTTGGTGCTGCGATGAGTTGTTAGTAGTAGTAGTAGTAGAAGTTACACTCTACTGTAGAAAATATGACCCTGACATTGCAGTACATCAGGATCAGTATACTGTGAATTCAGATAATCTACCTGCATTAGTTATTGTCGACAAATACCTATACCTAGTAGAAGATGAAATCTAAAGAGTAGAAAAGTCGCTTTTATCATGTGTATACATTTTTTCATTTATTAATAAACAATTTCACATACATTTTTAGAACATTTTATTTGCAGGGCACTAAAATCAATATTAAATACGCTTGTAAGTATATTTCCCACTAGAAAGTCGTTCAATCGAGGTAAGTCAAAGTAGATGTCGAGAAACTGCTTGTAGGTATAGCCATGACATCTGAACATGAAAAAGAGTAGTGCATGAAAGCCACATGTCTTAGTCGTTAAATCCTGTACTCTTTGTTGATTTTGAATAATAGTTTTCCCACTGCTTTCAATAAAGTTGCTGATGTATGGAGTATAGAATTTATATGATAGGCGAAGAGGATCAAAAAATTCAATATTCTTCGCTGGTTGAAAGATGCATAGCCAATTGCCGGTCTTCAAAGTCGATGGACTGCTATTAACAATGATTAGCCTATTGTTAACACTTGGAATTTTTCAATGAAGTCCGATGGTATACAATAGGACTTGTACTGGGACATGTATGGATTCATACTAAATACGTTGATTATTTGGTTTGTGTTCATGGTGCTAGGTCTAGTTGAACACTGCCGTCGGGTGTCGTTTCCCAATAGGTTTAAAATTGACTCAATGATAATAGCGTGATACTCTCAGTCAAAGCATCGGCAAATGTACACTCTAAACGTACATTCCCTGTTCGTACTATGCTCATATCCTGAGTCCCCGACAAGTCCAAAACAATTACCCCATGATTTTTTGAAAACATTAAATCGGTTATTCCATTTTCAAATAGCTGAGAGTCATGATCTAGGGATTGAATGGTCAAATCGTACAGAGTTTCTATAGGATTTTTTGTCAAATGATAGAGTGTATAGTGGAATACCATTCACTTTGCACACAAGGCTAGATAGACCAAAAAAATTAAAATCGCGGGGGGATTCAGTCCAGGATCCAACGGCACTGCCACTCTTCACAAAGGCCAAAGCCAATTTTGATGGGATTTCTCCATTGATAAATGATGAATCGCTATAGCCACATGAGCCGGTGGCAATGTGACGTTGATTGGTGATCGTAAGGAGGATAAGAAGTGTAATGTTGTTGCCATTGGCTCTTAGCTTTTCCAATGCCAATGCAACAGAGCTCATAACCTGTTGTTTTCGGACGTGGAGAATTGCCGATGTGATAGTGACATTTGCATCGGGTTCTGCAGGAAGTGTTTTTCTCAAAATGAAATTCGATGGGGCCAGTTGCAACTTTATGTCAATCTTGACATTGGGGGGTAGCCATTGGGATATATTGAATATCTCATGGTTTAATTTTCCAACCAGATGATACTCCTGGGTCACTGCAGTAGTCAACTCGCCGTCAGTACCAACATCTGATCAATATTCATAGCCCAATGATTGTCCTCTCAACTCCTTGTATGCCTTTGGTGTCATCATCATAAATTGTATGTAGCTTGCATAGTTTGATAAATTATTGCTAGTGCTCACCAATGTTCCATTAATAAATAGATTAATTTGTTTGAACAGATTGTGCAGAATACAGTTTTCGTAGGAGAGACCATCGGCAACAGTTGGAGTTGTATTATCTGACTTTTTCTTCACCGCAACATTTAAATCAATAAATGTTGATGACAAATCAATGAAATAGTCTTCATTGGAAAATATTTGAAAGTGTATATTTTCCGAGAGGGGTTGTTGGGGGTGAAATTGTTCATAGTAGCCATACTTGACACAGACATCAACATTTTCAGCATTGAATAGATTCAATGAGGAACTGATTGATGGATATGATTCCTTGTGGGGGGGGGGGAGATAAGTCATCTTAAGAGAAGAAATCCTTCTTTGATCTAACAGTCTTTTTCTTTTTCTTCTTCTGCTTATTGGTCTTCCTTGTTTTATTCCTCATCGTCCTTGTTGATGTCCTTCGCTTCCCGCCTGGGTGGAGACTGATGTGTGAATGACGCGCACGCATCCTTTTCAATCCCTCCCCATTTTGCCGAGATTTTAATTGCTCACCAACGGCTCTTGCTGAAGATCTAATATTTTCCTTAACACTCTCCTTGAAATTCTTGCCCGACCCCCAGTCCTAAAGTATTGAGGCAGCAAAATTTGATGCAGCAGGTACAACATATTTTTTGGCAAGGGGTAGTGCAGAACGAAATAGCCTAGCAAACCAGTTACCAAGACCATAGCCAGACATTGTAGTACGCCCCTTGTAGTAGTCCAATCCATTGCCTATTTGACGTGGACTCAGAGCACCAAAATAGCAATCGATATCGGGACAGACAAATGGAATTCTTCTATTGTTCATTTTAGGTGACTGTGTCACCGACAATGGGTCGAAAATGACATGTAATCACTGCTAAGCCTTTTGTTATTGCTAGAGGATCACCCAATTCACTTCTTAGTGTTAACTGACAGAGTTCCAAATACGATGTGTTTACAGGAACATACTGTAGATGCTTTATATTATAGTGATGAACAAGTTCATGAGTTGTTTTTTGTTCAAGAACACGTAGGAGCTGGAAATTTGAATTACCAACTTTCGATGTTTCCGCAAAGGATGCATAGAGGAATATGCAAGACTCCGAGGCGAAACCAGGTGGATAATCAGCAAAAATAACTTGATCTATCCCGTAAACGGTGCCAGCATTTTTCCCATTGATCATGTTCTGCTTAAAGCCAAGAACGTCTCTCAGATTATCATTGAGAATAATTATTTCAGTGTCAACAGGTTAGGTAATGTAAATCCTATCGTGTTCCAATGAATAATTAAAATGGAATGTACCATTCCTACGATATGAGATTTTTCTATTGATTGTACGACATAAATCTGTCATATTATCGTATTCAATATATTTCAATTTAACATGTGGATATTCGCTAGATTTAAGTGCTTCAACCCATTCATAGTCGACAAAGAGTGATCAATCGAATGGTATAACTTTTATATCATACACACGATCCTTTTTCAGGATGTCATAGGTATTTTTGAGAATACAGTCGACAAGAGCCACTTCATACGCACCGTCAAATTTGATGGCGGGGGAGAGTTTTGTTCAAAAATCACTTGTCTTGTTCAAGTCGTTGTAGGAGCATCGGAAACGTTTGACATAAATGTTACATAGAAATCATTGGGCATTGTCAGTATCTTCAACACCGATCCTAGAATCAAAATCAGAGTTGTATCCTAGCCACCGAACAAGTAACTGTTTCCTACCCCTGCGAGTACGAGTCTTTAATATCTTTTCAATTTGATAGATTTCAGTATTATTTTTAACCTTTTGTAGTTCATAGTCATAAAAGCCGCCGAGAATCTCTTCATCTTTGGTATCGCGCAAACGATAAGTTATGGGTTTATGGTGTAGGATTTTTGCCAGTTTAAAAAGTTCTGTGGACCATATGTAATTCCCCTTTTCAAAAACATTAGTTGTTCTATTAATTCGAACAGTATCACCAACATTGAATTTATTTTTCTTCTTGACAATCGTTTAATTGGAATATTGTTTAAGAAAGGTGTCAATTGTATCATGATCAGAATGATGAACTTCCGTTGGGGTTGAGTTGGACAATGATCGATGAGGTTGTTGATTATAGATCAACATAATTTTATCTAAATCATGAATAAAAGCCGGTGTATTTTTCAATATGCATCTTGAAATTAAAATTCGAATAGTTCTTATCAATCGTTCGGCCGATGCAGCCTTTATTGAACTATGACTATGATACAGCAGTGTACTATATTTCACTAGTACTTTTGCAACATGGGGATTAACAAATTCACTACCGTGATCCGTTTGAATTTTTTTATACGAATCCTGTTCAAGAATACTTTCTATAGCCTGAGCAACTTCAACACTTCTCTTCGAGCGCAATGGAATTGCATATGCATAACGACTATAAACACTGATTGCAAGTAGAATGTACTTGTATGGTGTATTGTGACGTTGTTGAATCTCATCTAGAGTTAGGAGATCTGCTTGCATTATATGCAATGGGAAAAAGGCTTTAGTTTTTCAATAATGATTAGCACGAAGTCTATGATTTCTATGCAGAATGTAACTTGATTCATTTTGTAGATAGTCTTGTAAACTTTTAGTGTGACCACCAGTGACTTTGGAATGAGTGGTGGGGGAAATTAAAC
Organism: Artemia sinica; assembly: GCA_027921565.1. Taxonomy (NCBI): domain Eukaryota; kingdom Metazoa; phylum Arthropoda; class Branchiopoda; order Anostraca; family Artemiidae; genus Artemia; species Artemia sinica. The sequence continues at coordinate 743,869 of JAPEVW010000052.1, read as the reverse complement.
TCCCCGCTTCACCAATATTTTCATAAACACGTTTCAGAACTTCAACCGTTTTGAACGTAAACACGTAGTGTAACGTCCGCTACCCTTTTTTGTACTAGTTGTGGTTGGTGATGGGGGTGATGGTGACTTGATACGTTTTCGCTTTTGTCTAGCTATCAATGGTGTGCTCCTCCTTCCTACCATTGTCAAGTTTCCACTAGGTGTGCTAGTATTTTCCAAGATTTATTTAAAATCTTCTTCTTCTTCTTCTTCTTCTTCTTCATGTTTTAATGGTGTTGTTGTTGTTGATGTTGATGCATGTTCATTTAATTTTTTAGAATTTTTCTATTGCTAATAAGACTTTTGGTGAAGTTCAATGTATTTAGAAAGTTGTATAGATAAGCGTCAAATGATATAGAGAGCTCAAATGAGCTCTTGCCCTGAATTATAATCCCTTTCCCATTTCCATCAACTTGAATATGATCTTGACCACTTTCCATGAGATAAGTTAGGAGTCGTTTACTTTGTTCAAAATATGAGTGGGGCATTAGATTTCCAATTTTCGACACAATTGAATCCAATTCCTCCTTCTTTAATTGTGTTCCAGCAGCAGCAGCAGCAGCAGCAGCAGCAGAATCCGGAGGAGATGATTCTTTTTTGTGATCAATACCACTGGCCTTCGCAGGATAGGGCTTATGTTTGTCCACTCGGCGAAGTGCATCTTGAAGTAAAAGCAGTTTTTTTTATCATCCTCAATATTCTCGTTGTCAATGAATTTACTCAGATTGTTCTCAAGTGTTCCACGAGTGAGAGAGCGAGTTCTATTGGATTCAATTTATAGGGTTTTGCCATTCTCTCTAGAGAAAACTGTTTACAAGTCCTGCAATTATTGGCAGTAAAACTGTGAAAAAGCTACCGCCCGCTTGAAGAAGTCGTTTCTTTTTAAAATTCTTTCCTTTCTTTTTAGAGGCCAATGTGCGTACAATGGAACGATGTTGCTTTGCCTCTTGCTTAACTACTTCTGGCAGTTGAACATTACCCACGGTCAAATTGAAGCAAAGTTCAGATATTAGATTAATGAAATCATTGTCAATACCACGTGTGAGTATGGCTTTCCTAAGCGATGGTTTTGAAGTGCTTAGAACTAAAAATAAATGTCTATTTTCATGTAGTTTCTTCAGTGTCATGATAGCAACTAATAGCCTTTTTTAGTGTTCACGGGGAGATATACTGTAATTTCATTGTCAAAAATATCTGTGACTACACGCAGACCCTCGGGTGAATTTTGATTAAGATTCAATAGGATATAGCCGTAGGGTTTATTAGTTGCCTGATTGTATGCTGAGAGCAGAAATTTAGGGGCGCCGGTGTATATTTGTTTATGGAGAGTTATTAGCGAGCTAGAATCACGAAAAACTCTGTAGATGATATAGTAGGTGCAGTTCAATGCAAGTGTTCGCATATGTTTGCTCTGATGAAAGAGATTGTTTAGAACCAGAGTAATGGAAATCTGTTCATGATGAGAGCGAACAGTGAACAGATGTAGCATTTCCTTGGACCATTGTTCAATAGATTCAGCCAGATCGTCAATAATCAGCCAAGAGTTTTGTTCAATAATGCTAAAAACATCAAGTCCCTGTATGAATTGTATCTGCACCAATCCCATCGTACCAATTGCTTTTATTTTATCGTATGACTGCTGCCAAATACTGTAACAATAGTAGATTTTTCGGCTTTTCCACAAACATTTTATCGCAATTTTTAATTATTTTAGTTAAGAGTGTTGTTTTGCCTGACATTGACAAACCACACAGAAACGATCTGAATGGTGTTTTAAACTGATACATGTTCCCTTCAACAGTTCACGTAGACAACTAACTGTAGACTATATTTGTCTAATGACTAAATAATTTCCCTATTACTAGTCCGTTCAAGAATAATAAAGAGACGAATAAAGAATCATATTTTCTTTTATTATACGCATAAAAAAGTAACAACACTTAAAAAATACTACATTGAACACATGAAAGCACATTAAACATGAAAAAATACACTTTTTTTTTAAATTTATTTATAATAAAATATACAACACTTACATAGGCACTAGAAAAAACACTTTAATAAATACACTTTTTTTAATTTATTTAAAAAAAATACAACATTTATTAGAATATGCACACAAACACACACACACACACACACACACACTTAAAATAATAATATCACTTTTATTTAAAGCATTTTAAATTTGGTATGGAGTCCCCCCGGGGGGCAGCCGCTGCAGCGTCCGGGAAGCGGGGGCCCGCTGTGGCGGGCCGGGAGGCGCCATGGGAAGTGCCGCGGGCCGGGAAGCGGGGTCTGCTGCGGCGGGCCGGCGGCGGGGTGGGCATTAGATAATGGAAATTGATCTGCCTTGCACACACATACAAACATTGAAAATTGTTTGTGATAAAGAAAAAAAAAAGAATTTAAAAACACCCATTACCCTAAAAACTCTCCCACCCAATTTGTACTTTTTTAATGAATTTAAGTTAATTTTTGTAGACCGAATTGTTTTCTGTACTCTATACATTCAACTCGGTCTGAAATTAAATAATGACCGTTTGGTAGTACCTTCACACCATCCTCGTGTACATAGACTTTGTCCGATATGGCCGACTTTTCATTTTTCTCAACTCTAACTGTGTAGTTTTTAAATTGTAAAGAGCGAATCGCCATGACTTTCGCTCTTGGGACTAAACTACGTTCCACACAGTTTCTATACACACTCATTTCGAAATTATTTTTTACAAAGTGTGTAGGTACCCCGTTGCAAACTTGTTTGATATCCTTGTTGTGCGTTTCCACACAGTATACATTCGGTCCAGGAAACACACCACTGGATATCAGATCGCTACTCTTTTCAGATTTTAACATTAACAATTGATTTGGGGCCTGGCGTTTCACTAGCTCTGGGTAGACGGATTCATCCCAATTGGTGTAGTCAATTCGTGAGCTATTGTACTCGCCATTTTCCAAATCATTCAATAGATTTTCAGTTTTGACTTTTAACAGGAGTGAATCAGTGTTCCCGTAATACACTTGAACTTGTCCCTCAATCGGCCACTGTACCTTACATTATAATAAAATGACAACATGAGTTTCTTAAATATTTCAGTTATTGCACTCCCGCCTGCAATATTTTTATTTAAAACAATGTTTCTTTTCTTTCGATGTAGGAGCACCATATCAGAGTCTATGATTGTGAACGATGTGAAGTTTGGATCCGCAATGATTCGAGCAAAATCTTTGGGATTGGTTACAATGTCACATCGACTTCTGTTTCGTACGCTTTCGCACATTTTACCGAAAGCTGAGTTCAAAATGAGTTTATAGACTTCTTTTTCAACTTTCGTTTTCGCTTGTGAACGCTTACTGACAAAGGTGTCAATAAAAGTTTTCATGTGAGGCTTTTGATCAAATTGGAGGGCTCTATGAATCTTTGTGACCTTGAAACCATTGGACACCATAAATTTCAATAGCACGTGATGAACAACGATATTCTGTTTCGGGTTGACGTCGGCAATTAGTTTTTGTTTTGAAGGTACCCAGTGCATACTCCCATCCTCTACTAAAGATAAATTGTAGGGATCAGAGAGTCCCTACCCACCCGTCTATTTATGCATGGAAAAACAAAGTCTTTTACCGAGTCATGGATTTCCATGGGTATTTCACCGTCAATTTCAAAAAACCATCCCTATGCCCCATTCTCCTCAACACTAGCAAAATCGGGGAAATTCGAAGCACATGGATTGTCAAGCCATTTATAATTGCCACACGGCAAACAGTAGTGAGACATTGCCAATGGGTAAAGAGAATTCATATTCAAAAAACTGCGTCCGACTTTTCATCGGTGTGCTGTCCGGTCGGATCAGTTTTCATGATACGGTCCCCGTAAAAAACATACCCACCCCTCATTGATCTCTCTACAAACAGATGCTGATCCACATCGGCGATCAGACCTATTTCTTCTTTGCTGATTTTAAGTATCAAATCCATCACCAGACGAGGAGTGGAACAATAATAACCTAAATCCAACCCAAATTCCCATAGATTTTATCCATATTTTTGCGCACAATGTCCAGAAGAGTGAGTACGTCACTGGCCAAGTATAGTTTACAATAATCCCACCCATTTTTACATCCGCCCTTTGCCCAAATCCTCTTAGCAAATTTATTGTCGCTAGTGGTGCACTCACTCTCAGTAAGAGAATTGTAAAAAGCTTCAATGGGCGGTAGTGACACCTCATCTAGCCTCGAGCCAGAGTTGTAATAATCATATGGATATATAACCTTACACGTTAATAAATGATACATTTCATCATCGCGGAAGCGCTGTTTGAGGAGGGGGAAGCTATCAAAATTGTCACTTTTCAGTACCTGAATCAATTGATTTAAAAATTTGGGGAAGAAGCTAAAAGAGTCTAAAAAACGGATTTTATTCAGGCACGTGTTACCCTTGTCAACTGTTTTCCACATGAATTCTAGCAGCAGTAGCTTCTCTAATGATTTGGGTATGATATTATATGAAAAAGAACCATTTATCCATGCGTCATCTATAACTCCACCCTTGGTAGTGCGGGCCAACGTCGGTAGAACAAACTTTAAGTCGTAATTGGAATTGTGTATAAAAACAGGTACGAAATATTGTTGTCTAACTTTAAAATTTCACGACTGATATGCTACCCCCCTAAAGTTACTCCCCCCCGATGTAATATCCTGCCACAAATGATCATGGTCGATCCCCTTCCTCCTCCCCCCATTCCCAACGCCATCATCAAATTCTCCCTTGCAAACCCAACACATTTTACGATTTTTAATAGCCATTATGTCATCTGGTGATAGGAGCATAGGATAGTTTGTGTAACGAAGGTGCGAAATTGCACCGTTCGCTGTTTTGATTAGACTGACCAATGCCGAGCGCATGCAGTCTTCACCGTCACCCAACATCTCAACTACATCCAGCACCTGCATGGTATTATTGGAATCTCGTTGCACGTAAGCGTAAGAGACCCCTATTGCTTCATGTATTTAACACGATTTGGATTTGACGAATCGTACACGTCTGTGAGTTTCGCTTTGCAGTCTAAAGCGATCTTATTGCTCTGTAGGAGCGTGTTTTGGAAATTTTTAAAACGTAAGATCCCTCTTTCTCCACTTACCGTCTCCACAGCCTGGTATCCATGACCTTTACAGTGTTTCTTGTGATGCTTTAACTTTAAATCAGAGTGAAATCTTGAGAGGCATGTTGGACAGTAATAACATACATTCCCCTTTTTACCCTCCCCAAAACCCTACTTGTATCGGTAATTGGATTAAAATGACCAATTGAATCAGGCTCTGTGGGTTGGGTGTATAGAAGCCACACCCAATGTTCCACTGATTCAATAGAAGGAGCCCTCACTGGAAATAATACCCCCTTCTTATCGGAACGATTACCCTTCTCAAATTCGGTTTCATGCTGTAACACCGTGACACCAATCTTTAAATGTGCATTAGCCCGCTCGAAAATATCTATTCCTTTTAGTGTCACGGGAAATTCACCATTTAAACAATTAAAATCTACTATGGGGGACTTTGAACCCTCCCTACCATTAACTGCCATTTTATCCAACTTTTTCTTATATGCATCTATTGTAAGAGGTCTGTATGCGGCAATTAAAAATGCATACTTGAAACACTGTAGTCTCGTACCGAAACAGATTCGTTGTATCCTCCTACACCCCTCTAAATCTGAATGATATTTTAATTCAATACCCCTTGGTCCAGCCCCACCACCTCTTAAAATAAAATCCTTTTTAAATCTACAAATATTAACATTTAAACTTTCAATAAATAAAACCACCGACCCACTACCTCCTCGTTATAATTTTCCCACTTAGTTTGAATGCTATTAACCCAATTTAGAAAAACCTCCCCATAATTTGATAAATGCGGGCGAATTGCCAACATCTCTGTGTGCAAGAATTTCGAATACAGCTCGCTAACATTTTCATTAAAAAAATATTTTTAGTACTAATGATGCTTTTAAACTAACCCCCACCCCCCATATGCCCATCTGTTGTTCAAGAATGGCTCGAATCCTATTAGTATATAAATGTGTAATGGCCTGGGGATCTGTTATTATATCCCCCGACACTAGAGAGTTAAATGGATCACTGAATTTGGCGCTGTAGACCTTTGTGTGGTGCAAGGCAGAGTTGGAAAGAAAAAAATCTGGAAGAGGGGGTACTTATGTTGTTGTTGTTGTTTTTATATCGTTACTACTACTACTACTGGCTGCACCATTAACCAGAATGGTGGGGACATAGTGGGACATAGAATTGTCAATAGCACCATCCACAGTCTATTCAATTGCATTGGATGGAGGTGGAATGAAGTCCTCTAAGTCAGTTAGTATGTATTCCAGGGTGTTTAGGGATAGCTGATCAAGCCAGCCTGTATTGTCCTGTGACGTAATTTCTTTATGAGGACCCGGTTCAGATGCACCAGTACTACTAACATCGCCTAAATGCTCTCGCATAAATCTATCTGTCCATTCCGGGTCTCAACCATGTTAAAGTCATAAGTTAAATCGTCTAGGCTGGCAATGTCCCCAAAAAAATCATTTAGAAAACACCTCTGCCATTCCATATTGTCTAGAACTAATGTAGGTTCATCTCTAAACTCCATTGGTTGTACTAGGATTGGCTCAGCTCCACTAAAAGTTGATGTTTCGTGACCCAATGAAGATGGCACTGCTAATTCATTAATCTATAGAAAAAAGGGTTTATTTTCTATGTGAAATAACTATTATTTTATAAAGTTGAAAAACCTTGTTCATTTTTCACCCCACCCAAAAAACTCAATTCTTTCTAGCATTATTTTAAATAAATACTTGCCCCCACCCCTCCCCAGAAAGTTCAGAAAGACGCAATACCCTATTTATGCTTAAGCATTTCTAGTCGTATGTTTACCAGGATATTGAATAAGTACCATTTTTCACCCAAACCACAAAACTCAATTCCTCGTTGCATTATTTTAACTAAATACGTGCCCCCACCCCCTCCCCAGAAAGTTCAGAAAGACGCAATACCCTATTTATGCTGAAGCATTTCTAGTCGTATGTTTACCAGGATATTTAATAAGTACCATTTTTCACCCCATCCTCAAAACTCAATTTTCCCCTCCTAGCATTATTTAAGTAAATACTTGCCTCCACCCCCACCCCCAGAAAGTTCAGAAAGAAGCAAAAGAGTGCTTTCTTTGACAATCAAAGAAATTACATTATATTCAGCTATCTCTGAGGGGAGCAGAGAAATTTAAAGCAATGGTTGGGGGCGGGGGATTAATATTTTAATATCTCTGACACATAAACTCTTAGAGTGTTAAAAAAAATGGCAAAAAGAAAAGAGTAAAAAATGATGGAAAGAAATAGGTAGATATTTCTATAATAAGGTAGAAGGTAGAGGTAAAATACCTACATTTCCAAATTCAGACTGCACTTGTGTGCCTGAAGCTCCTGGCAAAGCATGAAGGGGGGTGTCCTCACGATCTTGAGTAGACGGGGCTGATGCATTTGTGGTAAAGCTTTCTAATTTAGTTAATTATTAATTTAGTAAAAATATATAAGATGCAAATATGAAGTTTTGAAATACCACTTTTTATTAAGATAAGGAACATATCCTGCTAAGTTCTGTTTAACGGGAAATTGAGAAATTACCACTTCCTAGCGATTACGTGGGAAGGTGTGGTTGATAAAAATGTATAAAAGATACATTTTATCGGAAGAGAAAATCTTATACTAAATTTATGCCGGACTGACCTCTGGTCCGTTGTTTTAGAAATACTTTGGTACTTTGTCTTATCATTGTAAGTGTCTAAGTACCTATTTATATATTCTTGTTGTTTTTTTAGACCTTTGGTCTACTTGGGACAGCCAGTCCCAGTAGACAGAATATATCCGATTATATTATATGTTAAATTAATAAAAGTATTGTATTTTAGACAACCTCTCTACGATCTATTTTTAGCCTCTCGAACATACCCAGTCGGTACGCCTCATTAGTTCGGTCAGAGCATAAGGCACGCTACCAAAGTTTAATTACCTTAGGGCCAGAGTTTATCTCCCCTATAAAGGGAGTATAAAGGCATCTACGACTACAACCCCCCAAATACCATAAATTTACAACTTCACAACAACTGGTGGACGCTAGAAAAACTGGGTCGAGAAGGCTAGATAAAAATAGTAGATTGAAATAAAATGGCTTTACCAGAGGAAAAAATGACTTCCCTATCAACAGTACTTGAAATTGCAAAAATTACACCAGAATACGCGGGAAATTCAGATGTAGATGAGTTTATCGAAAAATTAAAAATTTTCGACGAACTATTTGAATCGTTTGAGAATAAGGTCAAAGAGCAATGCGTTGCAGCCAGACTAAAGGGAAGCGCCCTTAAACATTTTGAGTCAATGAAGGAAAAAGAGCCCAAGGACATCAGTACTCTAATTGAATCTTTTAAAACAAGATTCAGAGAGACAAGCATCTCCGAGAGGCTAAGAACAGAGGTAGTCACATTCGATACCTCAACTAGTATCAGGGATTATGCAGACAAAATTTGTAGATCCGTGTGTTTACAATTAGAGAAAGGCAGAAATGACGAGACAGTACAGAAAGTACAACTACATACTTTTACCCAAGGGTTACCAAAAAAGTTATTAAGACTAATGTTATCGCGGAAACCTGAAAATTTAGAGCAGGCTATAATACTAGTCGAAACAGAGGTAAAAATTGACGAAGCTATGAAAAACTTTGACCAGATGTCAATAAATAACAGGGGAGCCCAAGAAAGTGTAAAATATGAAAGGGGACAAAAAAGGGTGAGCTTTGAGGAGCCAAATCGTGAACCAAAAAGGCGCGACGGAGGCCGAGGGTCGCCGTCTAGGGAGATAGCTGACAGATTCCACGACCTTGAGAGATTAGCAGCTCATAACTATAGAAAATATGGGAACCCTCCCCCACCAAAGACAGATAGTTGGGGAACCAACAAGGAAAGATCCAAAATATTTAGAAATAACCAGGAAACAAACAAACAATTTAAGAGAAAATTTTATTTTCTATAGTTATTTTATTTTCAACAACAGTATAATATTTTATTTTCAACAACAGTTGGGAGAAGTGGAAGGAATATTTAGCCCAGTCTTGGCTGCAAACTTTCCACAAAAAACAAGAGAAAAAAGGAAAAGTTCAATATTCATCGGATACTAGCGATGAAAGCGACAGAGAAGAGCCTCAAACACAACCTACTGGTTTAAGACATAATAAACCAGAGGTTAAATCCAAAGAGGAAGAAAGATTAGAAGAAACCAAAGAATTATCTGATTTTCATACACTAGACTCACCTACAGTCTTAACGCAAAAATGGCTTTTGGAACAAACGCCATCTACCAGACGCGAGCTAACAGAATGCGACACCAAAAATTCTTCTACAGAAGCCGATATAGCTAAATCTGGGCCATCGTCAAGAAAACCCTCTTTGAGAGAAAAATTATGGAGAACAGTAAAGAAACCAAAGGGGCAGCAAGAAGTTCCTTTGTCAGCAGCACAAGTCGCTAAAACACTTATGAAAAAGGCCAAACATCAAGAGAAACAAAGATTAAAGATATTTGACGAGGCAACAAAACAGCACTCGGACACAGAGCCTTGTAAGCCACACTATAGAAACCACGGAAAAACTTGCAAATATTATAAGGAAGAAAAGCAAAAATTTGGGGTCCAGAACTCGGACCAGGAAACGGAGAAAGGCAGAACAAGCGCAGCCCCCAGCAGATTAATATTTGACTAAAACAATAATAACAAAAAAAAATATTAAATAAAAATCAAACGAGTATAAAAGCCACTAAAGAAATATCTATGTTTTCTTTTTTAATCGGCATATAGATAACATCAAGTTTTCTTTCAAATATATATCGCCAGTAAAAATTATGAACGTCACATTCCAACGCCAAATTATTAGCTCCGATCTGAAGTGACATCATAGGTTCCTGCAAAAATTTTGTTTCCGATACAAGATAAGGCTTCGCGAGCGGTGAAATGTCAAGACTTGTCAAAACGAATTAGGCTTCGCTTCAAAAATGAAAAAAATAAAGGGATATAAGTAAGGCCACGTAAATTTTAAAAGGGTGTAGTGAACCTAATTAAATTATACATATTTAGAATCAGCATTAAAAGGCAATTTTTTTTTATATGTATATTGAAAAAATTTATTTCTGGGGGGGGACAATTTTAAAAAAAAACGAAGGAGGGTAGTTTACTGAAATAGGGTCATTGGAAGCTAGAAAATTTGGAGTTGAGCTCAATCACTGGTGGTCTCTCGTTTTTAAGTACATGCAATGCATCTACTGACCTTTGACTCTCTGAGGTGACACTTTCAGTCGAATTTGAAAAAAATTATTTTGAATAAATTTAAAAATAATATTAATGAGAAAAACAGCAAGAGTTTACATTAAGTGCACTACATGTATAAGCTAGCTGTAATCTTGTTATAATTAGTTATAGTCTAAGAGAATATTTTTTTTTTATTAGTTACAAATGGTAAAAAGAAAAAAAGAAATTTTAAAGAAGCACTATAAAGGTTTAAGCAAAACTTAGAATAAGCTTAGAAAGCAAAAAGAGTGCTAGGTAAAGGAAACGAAAAGCGATATAAAAATAAATTATAACCTAAAAAAAAACTTACCAGGAGGTAAAAGCCAACGACAAAATCCATTAAAAATCAGCAAAAAATTAACCCCATCGTCACAAGAAAACCATAATAATAGTTCAAGGTAATAATTTTAACTCTAGCGATGTATTGGATCTGAGAAAACGAACTGGCACAGTAGAATCCTAGTTTAAACATTTGGTTTTCACCTGTGCCAACCCAAACACCCAAATCCCAATCCGTTGAACTCTAACACAAACTAAACAGTATCCACTTTTTCTTTGAAAATAAAATATAGCTTTACACAACAAAAGAAAACTCGCATTAATGAACACTGAAAAAAAATTCATACTTGTAATTCTCCCAGATTCAAGCGTATCAATACAGCACAGACAAGGGATAGGTGTCTGCGATGAAAACCACACAATTTTGTGGGAATCAAGGATATTGTAAAAACGTAAGTTTTTATGAATAAAAAAAAACTAGAAATTTCGGGGCAAAACTTAATTAAAAGTGTTCAAAAAAAAATTAGCTGAAAAACTAAAGTACTTTTCTAACACCAAAAACTTTTGAAAGAAATTTTTTTTTTTTAAATAATTTCAAAAAATACAAGTTGCAAAAATTAGACATCCCCCCCCACCTCCTAGAAATATGGAGATAATGAATTTGATCATAAAGGGCAATCAGCATAAAAACTTGTTAAAGATTGAAAAAGAACATGGAATATATAAATATAGGCTTTAAAAAAAAGACATATTTTACTGAAAAAGCGGAAAAAGACTTGAAAAAAACCCTTAGGCTCCATTGAAATATCGAAAAAAAAGAGAAGGGTTCAAGTTGAAAATATAGCCAGAAGAAACTAAAAGGAAAATAAACTGAATTGAAAGTAAGGCACATAATAGCCTTAAGAACTTGAAGTTGAAACCTAAGACAGACCACTAAAAGTGGGGAAGTTAAGGTGAAAATAGTCATTGTCACTTGTATGTCAAAAACTGAATTACTGTGTGCCATGAAGGCCAGGTATTTTCGGCAGAAGGGCCACTTTTTCTGAAAAAAAGAATAGCCCAAGAAAAAAAAATAGGTAGCCACAAATTATTAAATTAATTATTTTTGTGCAGGTTCATAATAGTCTTTTTCGCTGTAGCTGATGACAAGAGAACTTAGAAACGTTAAAGGAGCTACCAGAAGGCAGCCCTGGTAAGCAAACCTTCAGGGTACGGGCACAAGTCAATTGGTAGTGCCAAAACAGGTAAAAAGACGAATAGCTAAAATTTTTAGCTTATCAGATATAAGCTGTAAATAAAAGCCTTAAGCCAAAAAGACACTAAATCTGAAAAAAAAGAGAGATTACAGACAAAAACATTATAAAACTGTCTAAAGTACCTAGAAATTCGAAAAGAATTGAAAAGCTTAAAAGTCTGAATAGACAAACAGGCTTATAAGATAATGACAATTAATGACGCAAGTGGGTTCAAAATAGAACCAAAGTTCTTAAAAAAAATGTATGTAGTCGTATATGAGAAAAGTTATATAGTTGTAACAAGTGTAATTGAGAAAATATCTACTCTTATAAATACTAGTCTATACCGTATTTTCTTTTTAAAAATGCTTTAAGTTTTAACCAATAGTATAATAACATATCTAGTTTTGCGACTTAAATACTTGTGTAAGTTATTACACAATGCTTATTTATATATTCGCTGTTTTAATTTACTTTAAATTTTAACTAGTGATGTAATGTTATATGTAAATGTTTGACCTCGAGTCAAAGTATTAATAATTTTTTTTTTATTGTAAATTAATCTGTTTAGTGTTACGCTTGAAAGAATAATCCAGCAAGAAACATAATGTTTCGACTTAAGCGGGATATTATTTTGGAGTAATTAAAAGAGAGAAAAGTAAATAAAAGTAATTACACAGAGTTACGATATTAACTCAGTTGAAATACGAAATTGAGTGTTTCTTTCTACTATATATGTAAAAATATATGCTTTATATGTATGCTAATGTGAATATTTATTTTAGATACAGCCTTAGCTCTATTTTTTTGGAAATCAAATTTTTCATAACATCCTTTTGGATCCATTTCTCAATCATTTCTTTGACGCATTTTTGGAAAGTAGCAAATTTCAAAGCCAGTTCAAATATATCCTGATACTATCATACATACCATCGGAAACCAAACCATACTTGATCAACTGATATTTGGAAATTATAGCAGAAACACAGACTTTACTACAAGTTCGTCAGAAAGTGAGATAAAAATCAGAACTTAATTTAGGCCTAGAAAATGTGCTCCATAGCCCAATGGCTTCTGTTATTGAAATATGTGAAAATGCTTTGTGCTGGAAAAATATGTAAAAATTTAAAAATCAAAATGTTATGTGTAATTTACCCAAGGCATTTCTAAAACGAAAAATAAACGGTATATCAACCACATCACACAGATAAATTAAATTCTTAATGGGAATTAAATTTAAACTCAAAAAAATTCATAAAACTTTTCTCATATAAATATTATTTAAGCAAAACCACTAATATTATGTATAAGCCGCTTGGGGTCAAGTAAAACAGAAGATACATATGAAAAGGGTAAAAGAGTAATTGTCAGTCCTAGAGACAGAGAAAAAGAGAAACAAGGATGAATTTCAAATTAAAATCCTTCGACAAAAAAAAAGAACATGGCCTATATTGAACCAGAAACATAACCCTAAGGAAACCCATTGAGGGTAGATGCACATAATGACCCAAAGATGGCAGCATAATAACTGTAAACAAAATTAAGTTGTTTTAAAAGTAAAATATTGAGAATTGGGACAATTCTTCTTTAAATGGGGAGTATTGTGGTAAAGCTTTCTAATTTAGTTAATTATTAATTTAGTAAAAATATATAAGATGCAAATATGAAGTTTTGAAACACCACTTTTTATTAAGATAAGGAACATATCATGCTAAGTTCTGTTTAACGGGAAATTGAGAAATTACCACTTCCTAGCGATTACGTGGGAAGGTGTGGTTGATAAAAATGTATAAAAGATACATTTCATCGGAAGGGAAAATCTTATACTAAATTTATGCCGGACTGACCTCTGGTCCGTTGTTTTAGAAATACTTTGGATCTTTGTCTTATCATTGTAAGTGTCTAAGTATCTATTTATATATTATTTTTGTTTTTTTTTTAGACTTGTGGTCTACTTGGGACAGCCAGTCCCAGTAGACAGAATATATCCGATTATATTATATGTTAAATTAATAAAAGTATTGTATTTTAGACAACCTTTCTACGATCTATTTTTAGCCTCACGAACATACCCAGTCGGTACGCCTCATTAGTTCGGTCATAGCCTAAGGTACGCTACCAAAGTTTAATTACCTTAGGGCCAGAGTTTATCTCCCCTATAAAGGGAGAATAAAGGCATCTACGACTACAACCCCCCAAATACCATAAAATAAACACGTCACAACACATTATGAGAAGCCAACCACTCTCTTTTAAATTTTCTGCCAGGTTGCATAGAGGTTTGCGTAGAGCTGACACTGGCGTGAGAGGCTCCTGACATTAAAAGTTGTGTAGTCATTGGCTGGTCCAGAGCATGTGTAATTGAACCAGCATATCTGATGATGGAGGGCCTTGTAGCTTGCATCAATGTGACATCGTCCCTCTTGCTCTCTTTTCAGGGGGAGAGGAATTGTAGGAATCCTCCTCCTTAAAAAAGAAGAAAAATTTAGATTGAAATAATGGTCCCTCTTTTACAGATAAATTGCCCTCTAAAGTTGATTCTGATGTTTGTAACGCTCTATCTATTAGTGCTTTAGAAATATTTAAAAAAAGCTTCTAAAGTGAAATTTTGGAAAATTTGAGTTTGGGGGGTTTGGGGGATTTCAAAAACATCTTCCGATAATATAAATTATCCTCTAAAGTCGATTCTGAGTTTAGTGTACTATTCTTTAATTAATGATTTTAATATCAAATTTTTTAGTATAGGTTACTATAGCGATAGACCCTTATTTTAAATTGACAACATTGTTCAAACAACACTTGGGCTTTGCATTTCAAAAGGATTTACTCTCGTTTAATTTGAGCCAAAAAAAGAATCTCTTTTTCAAAGTATCCCTAATCACATGTGGCATTAATCCATGACGATAAGACATCCGTCTGAAGTCTGTTTCTGGAACCGTCCTTTTTCTAACAGAATTAAAGACAGGTGGTTTTATTTAGACCGGAAATGTTTGCACACTCTATTTTTGATAATAGGAAAAAGGATATTTTTTGAAGGAAAGGACTATTTCTAAAGAATGAATTAAACTTGTAAACAGAGAGGTGGGGGAGATGGGGTTTACATAATAGAAAAAGAGCATATTTTACGTTTTCTACCGACTATAATCTTCATATTGTAGAGTCTGTATTGTTGGGGGGGGGTTATGCCCCCCTGAAATTTGAATTTACTGGAGGGATTGTAACATTATTTTATTTGGAAATAAATTAAGAAATTTACTAAACTGTACTCACATTATAAATAGAAGTAGGCATAACTTCAAAGTCAATAATATTTAATGTATTATCCATGATATGTTAAAACATTATGAAAGTTTAATCGTAATGCATGGCCATTATATACAAAATCTCAAGGACGAAAGTAAATCACGCCTTTTTATTTGAACCCAATGACCAATCAACTTATCGTATATGGAGCAACCTCCGCTGTCTCTGATTGGCCCCTAAAAAATGGATGTTGCCTCAAAAACCACTCTGGTTGTGTTATATAATCTCGACTTTACTCTCAAAACATGTTGGACCACTTTATGGGTTTACCAGCTTGTTTTTAATGTGCACGTGAAGCTACGCCGCATATTCTTGTACAGTTGATATCAATAACAAAAAGCCAGTCTGGTTGTCCTATACAATCTCGACTATACTCTCAAAACGTGTTTGACTACTTTATAGGTAAAGGTTTGCCAGCTTTTTTTAATGTCCAAGTGAAACCACACTGTATATTCTTGTAGAGTGAACGTACGCTTGAATGTACGCTTGAAATCTTATACAAGCTTACTACTACTGCTAATAAGGACATTTTTAACATGGAAAGAATTATTATTGTAAGTTAGTCATCTTTTAAGCTTACTAGACGCCCACCTATGTATGTATTTATATTTAGTCAAGAAAATGTGGCAAAACCGTATTATTTTTTTTCTTTTTCATTTTAATTTTTCAATTGTGTTTTTATTCCTCATTCACAAAATTTTCATTCAAAATTTTTAAGGGAAATGCTACATTTTCATCTAAATTACTACGGTGCAAAAAAATAAGCAAAGCTAGTTAATTAGATTCGGCGCGTTTTTCATCTATAAGAGCTTAGACATTAATAATTTGATGAGTCCAAAGACAATCTATCCTTCAGAAATACTTTAATTGCTTAGGCTATTATCTATAGGTTTAGGTGTTTTCTCTTGGAAAATTCTCCAACTCCATTAAGAATACTCCCTGAGGAAAATTACCCCCTCTCCCAGTCATAGTTGAAAATATATATTTTTTTTAATTCATGCCAAGGCTTAACCAAGACATGATGTAACCAAGACTTAATCTGAATAGGGTTCTAAACCCTATGCTTTCTAAAAGCCAGTATATACTTTGTACTTTACTGAAAAAAATTCAAATGAATTTACTGAGAAAAATCTGCATTGTCAGTTTAATATACATACGCTGATATTTATTCCTTAAAATCTCAATTAATTTTTAATTTCTTAGAGTTATAAAAGTGAAAAGATAAAAAAGATTTTTTTTTAAAGAATTGCTATATAAGAATTAAAAAGACAAAGAATATTTTTTTTTGCCATAGAATAAGATTTTGAGCTCTTAGTGTCAAATGTTTTCAGTAAAGAGCTGAAAAAAATTCAATTGAATTTACTGAAAAATGTATTCATAACTAATTATATTTCTAAGAATACCCTTCAAAGCAGTGGTGTTGTTTCAGGCAGGCATTGATTTGGAGAAAAAAAGATTCTATAGACCATGCTCTTGACTTTTCGGATTGAGATCCCTCCTGCCTCCCCTCCCCGAATAAAATGTTGGAATTATTTCCCTTCTTGAAAGCTCCGATTCAACTTTGGAATTCCCAGTAATTTTAACATGAATGCTAATAAGGTAATTTTTGACATGAGAAGAACTATTATTGTAAGTTAGTTATCTTTCGAGCTTAAATTATTATTAAACACCCACCAATGTATTTATTTATAATTAGTCAAGAAAATGTGTCAAAAACGGTATAAATTTTTTTCATTTTAATTTTGCAATTGTGTTTTAATTCCACATTTATATAATTTTCATTCAAAATTTTCAAGGGAAATACTACATTTTCGTCTAAATTACTACGGTGCAAAAAATAAGCAAAGCTAGTTTTATTTAGATTCGGCGCGTTTTTCGTCTTTAACAGCTTAGACATTAATAATTTGATGAGTCCAAAGACAAAATATCCTTCAGAAATCCCTTAATTGCTTAGGCTATTCTCTATAGATTTAGGCGTTTTCTCTTGGAAAATTCTCAAACCCCATTAACTATACTCCCTGAGGAAAATTACCTCCTCCCCCAGTCATAGTTGAAATTACTTTTTTTTTAATTTAATTATGATTTTTTTTAATTCATGCCCAGGCTTAACCGACATATGATATAACCAAGACTTAATCTGAATAGACTTCTAAACACTATGCTTTCTAAAAGCCAGAATATTATTTGTACTTTACTGAAAAAAATTCAACTGAATTTACTGGAAATAATCTGCATTGTCAGTTTAATATACACATGCTGATATTTATTCCTCAAAATCTTAATTAATTTTTGATTTCGTAAAGTTATAAAAGTGACAACATTAAAAAGAATTTTTCAAAGAATTGTTATATAAGAATTAAAAAGGAAAAGAATACATTTTTTTTGGCCATAGAATAGGATTTTGAGCTCTTCGTGTCAAACGTTTTCAGTAAAGAATTGAAAAAAATTCAAATGAATTTACTGAAAAAAATATGCATTGTCAGTTTAATGTACATATGCTGATATTTATTCCATAAAATCTTAATTAATTTTTGATTTGTTAAGGTTATAATAGTGAAAACATTAAAAAAAATTGAATAAAGTTCAAAATTATATTCTAGCTTTTAGAAAGCATAGGGGTTAGAACCCTACTCAGATTAATTTCTACTCGTTTTGAGTTTGACATATTTTAATTTCTGTTTGTTTTGGGTTTCATTTTTTATTGATACTGATTTGTGGTAGTAGTATGCCTGGTAGATTATTTGATTTTATTTTGATCATTAAACTGATCATACACATTTTTTTCACTATATTCATTTGAATTTTTTTTCAGTAAAATTCGAATTGTATTCTAGCTTTTAGAACGCATGGGGTTTAGAACCCTAGTCATATTAATTTCTGCTTGTTTTGAGTTTGACTTATTTTAACTTCTGTCTGTTTCGGGTTATATTTATTTATTGATACTGATTTGTGGTAGTTGTAAGCTTGGTACATAATTTGATTCTATTTTTGTTCTTTTTTGGTTTAATGGAGTTCTTTACTTTTTTTTGAAAAACTTATTCTGTGGAAAAAGTTTTTTTAATTAATTAAATGACAAAGGCTGAAAGAAAACTGAGAAAGACACAATTTACAACCAAAAACAGTGTTAATGAAAGTTTTTAACATAAATTGAAAAAATTGAATTATGTTAACAAAAATGAAAAACTACGTGAACTGAAAATAGAACTAAACTAACTCAGTTCAACAAAAAATGGCAGAAACTTTGGAACAAAATAGCGTTTAAACTCCGAGACTAATGAAAATGGTGAGATATTAACCCATCTAAGTAAAATATATTTGCAAACTTGATACCAAAAATTAAAATTTTAAAGTCACGTGAACAAAAATTAAAAATACACTAAATAAGTAACTCAAATTGAAAAACAGGAAGTCTTGAATATAACAGTGAAAAAACTTGAGGATTTTATAAAACAAAATAAATTCACATAAAGAACTTTCAAAAGCTGAAAATGTTATAATCAGGGGAACAAAAATCATAAAAGATAAAATTATGTGAACAAAAGCTGTGCATAACATGGGCTATGGAAATTATTCTTCTTTTAATCTGTGATATACTGTGGATGGAATTGGCTAGTTGATGGAGTTTCTTTTCCATTACCGATAAATCAAATATTTTCATTTACATTTTTCACAAGTGCTTCATCATTCTAAAAACATTTTTTGAAATTAACCACCATATGAATCACAACTTCTCAAAAACCATGATTTATTATAAGTTAATATTGACGTAATTTAGTTATATTTTTTCAAATTTAAGGACAAGCATAGGTATTTGGTAGGTATCAAAGTTAGGTTTTTCACCTGGGTTCTTCTCCAAAGGTAAAGACATTAATCTAAAAAGGAAACATCTTACAGACATACTGTGAGAAGAATATTTTGATCGATAAGAGAATGTTTCTCTGTCCTACAAAGTTGCCGTATCTTTTGTTTTTCAATATGTAAATTTGTTCTAAACTTTTAAAAGTGTATCATCTTATCATCGTGTGTCATCATATGCAAATAACCTTGTTATTAAAACTAACAGACATATTAACATCTCCTTGTTGTAAATTTTCTCTCACAAACCCCCTTACTGTGAATTTCCTCCGTTGCTTTTCTTGCTGTAGAGGTGGTAAACTTGCATAATTTAAACCTAAGCAAATCTAAGGTTTTTTGTGGGCTTTTGAGGAAGCCGTCCTCTTTACATTCTTTGTTCTTTCAAATATGTTTTGTTTATATTTTACTTATATTTTTTATGTTTTTTCAACTTTCGTATATTTTACTTTCAGTTTTTAAGATTTAAAACCTTTTTCTCTTAGACCTACTCAAGGCCATCTCCCAATTTCCATTTTAAGGGTGCTAGCCTTTCTTAAATTTTGGTCCGGTGCCCCTTTTCAATTTTGCTTTGCTGCTCTTTAACTTTTTTTTCTTACACACCCTATTGATAGAACAAAGCTCATCTTATCAATTTTGAACAAGTCCGGTGTGCCCAATTCAACTTTCTTGTGCTTCATATGAACCTCATTTTTAACGTAAGCCTGTAATACAATATAGATAAGAATTTTCAAGGGAACTGTTCTTTTGAACTTGTCGTTAAAACTAAACCAATTGAGAAACTTTCACCCAGGATCCTTCACAAAGAGGGCACAATCCCACACCCCTTCCTGCTTAAAGCCACACATATTACCTAAATAAGAATAGAGGGGTAGTTTTGCTTGTGCTTTGCTTTGTTTGCCATTCTATGTATCTGTATTGAGAGAGCTTGGGACATGGAACAGCGCTTTGAGTATTTTTTTGAGACTTCTAGACGTATTTTCTGCGTTAAAATGGTGAAAGACTTAAACTGTCTTAAACTGTGATAAAATGGGGAAAGAAAATTGGGATGCTTCAGCTGTAACTTTTTGAGGCAACAGATGAAAGATAATTATATTAAAAAATTTAATCTAAAAAAGACCCATTTTGACATATGAATAATTTTTAAGTTAAAAAAATCTTACTGAAGAGGAGTGTTTTGAGCAAACATGAATGAAAAAAGAAGCTAGAATAGAAAAAAAGGTGAAAAGGACAGAGTCAATAGGAGTTTAAGAAAGCCTGAAGTGATAAATTATGACTTTGAATCTATTTTACTTTGTCCAAATAAAAACCTCGTCTTTCTACCAGAAGTGGAATCTCATTATATATAAATGAACTTCTAAGGATAGTGTTAGGTTTTACCTATTTAATGTAGTATATGTACTATTTGTACACTGCTGCTAATGCTACTACTGCTACTACAACTATTGCTACGCATAATCACTAGAACCTTTAACAATGCTGAACAAATTTATGTCTCAAAATACTGTTTATACATTTTTTATGGGAAATGATGGCCGTGGAGGGGGGGTTCTCTCAAATCACTGTTACTCTTAAAGAGAGCACTATAAATTCCAACTTAAAATCAAAGGAACCGATCTGATATTAATTCGACCACCCATTCCATAAAAACCTTATATGCCCCAAGGGCATAACTTAAAGCCCTTGCCCCAAGACTCTAGGGGGTTTTTCCAACCCTGCAAGCATTGCTATATGTTATTTGGACTCATTTCAATTTTTGTTGTTATGGTCCCCAACAAGTTCGCTTCCAGAATCCTTATTATTATTGGTGTTATGTTTCATCTTTTTTTATTTCAATAAATTGAATTGAAATTGAATTGACTATTTTGAACAAAATTGCCATCGCACAGTTTTAATTCGATGCATTTGGTGAAAAGAGGGTTAGTTGGGTGGCAGGGGGTGCTACTTGACCTCCATTATCATTTAATCTTAAAATGGACCTGGTACTTCCAATTTCAACCCAATGGGCCACTTCTAAAGCTTATACAACTATCCCTCCCATAAGAACCTTAAATACCGCAGGAGGACAACCCTTGTCCTCAGGCTCTGTTGCTTTGTATCAACCACAAAAAACTTTTATATGATACTTGGACTATTTTGTATAAAAGGACTGTCTCTAAATATCTATTGGATATATCTCAGGAAAAAATGAAGGTTTTGTGTGCTTGTGTGTGGATAGCTACGCTCTGATCACTTTGACTCTTAAAAAGGGCACTAGAACTTTTGATTACCAGTTCAATGAGTCCCCTCTAAAGCATATATAATCACCCTTTAATATAAGAACCTTATATACCCCAAGGGCAGAACTTTCAACCCTTTCCTTGAGAGCTTTAGGGAGGGGGGTTGTCTTCCTCACAGACTTAATTTCCGAAACCTTCAACTACAATGAATAAGATTGTTATCTCCAAATTGTGATTGGAGGTGTTAAGGATGGTGTTCAAGGATGATTTACTCCTCTCTCTCTCTATCCCACTCAATTTGTTGTTGCTATCTCAGTTTCATTGTGGTAGTGAGAGTGTCAACACATGAAAAAATGTTCCATACATTTCCGCTGTGCATGTACACACTGGGCTGCTGGTCATCATGTGAGAATTAAACAATGATTGATGAGTATGATAAAAGTACAGATTATGCAACCCGTGTAAATTGCTTAGAGGATATGCTGTACAAATTAAAGGTTGTAATTCCTGTCTTGAATAGGTGTGTGACTCTCATCCTAGAGGACACCTATGCTCCAATTGCCACTATGATAAATGTAATCAACCGGAGAATACATATCCTGGTATGATTGGCAAGAATCCTAAGTGTGATTTTAGTTTATTGCTAAGAGATTGGTATCGTCGTGGGTTTAAATTGTTCTGGGAGGAGGAACCGGGTCAGCGACTCAACTGTTGGAACAACAAAAGAATTTGGTTTCTACGTCATCGTTGTGAAGACAATGACTACTACGATTATAAGCCCAGTGATTTTTATTTGGCTGTGACAGAATGTGATTCACCACTTGAGGACACTGTTTATGACATTGCTTCAAATAAGCAAATTGAAACATGTGAATTCTACAGAATGAATGAGAATAGTGTCATTGACCATACAAAGAGATATGACAAGAGTGAAGTTACACTCTACTGTAGAAAATGTGACCCTGACATTACAGCACATCAGGATCAGTATACTGTGAATTCAGATAATCTACCCGCATTAGTTGTTATCTACAAATACCTAGCAGAAGATGAAATCTAAAGAGTAGAAAAGTCGTTTTTATCATGTATATACATTTTTTTCATTTATTAATAAACAATTTCACTTACACTTTTAGAAGATTTTATTCGTAGGGCACAAAAATCAATATTAAACACGTTTGTAAGTATATTTTCCACTAGAAAATCGTTCAATCGAGGTAAGTCAACGTAGATGTCGAGAAACTGCTTGTAGGTATAGCCACAACATCTGAACATGAAAAAGAGTAGTGCATGAAAGCCACATGTCTTACTCGTTAAATCCTGTACTCTTCGTTGATTTTTAATAATAGTTTTCCCACTGCTTTCAATAAAGTTGCTGGTGTATGGAGTGTAGAATTTATACGATAGGCCAAGAGGATCAAAAAATTCAATATTCTTTGCTGTTTGAAAGATGCATAGCCAAAGGCCTGTCTTCAAAGTCGATGGACTGCTGTTAACAATGATTAGGGTATTGTTAACACTTGAAGTTTTTTCAATGAAGTCCGATGGTATGCAATAAGACTTGTACTGGGACATGTATGGATCCATACTAAATACATTGATTATTTGGTTTGTGTTCATGGCGCTAGGTCTAGTAGAACACTGCCGTCGGCTGTGATTTCCCAATAGGTTTCAAATTGACTCAATGATATTAGCGTGATACTCTCAGTCAAAGCATCGGCAAATGTACACTCTAAACTTACATTCCCTGTTCGTACTATGCTCATATCCTGAGTCCCTGACAAGTCCAAAACAATTACAGCATGATTTTTTGAAAACATTGAATCGGTTATTCCATTTTCAAATAGTTGGGAGTCATGATCTAGGGATTGCATGGCCAACTCGTACAGAGTTCTATAGGATTTTTTGTCAAATGATATAGTGTACAGTGGAATACCATTCACTTTGCATACGACGCTAGATAGACCGAAAAAATTAAAATCATGGGGGGATTCAGTCCAGGATCCAACAGCACTGCCACTCTTCACAAAGGCCAAAGCCAATTTTGATGGGATTTCCCCATTGATAAATGATGAATCGGTATAGCTACGAGAGCCGGTGGCAATGTGACGTTGATTGGTGATCGTATGGGGGACAAGAAGTTTAATGTTGTTGCCATTGGCTCTTAGGTTCTCCACTGTCAATGCAACAGAGCTCATAACCTGTTTTTTTTCGGACGTGGAGAATTGCCGATGTGATAATGACATTTGCATCGGTTGTTGCAGGAAGTGTATTTCTCAAAATGAAATTTGACGGGGCTAGTTGCAACTTTATGTCAATCTTGACATTGGGGGGTAGCCATTGGGATATATTGAATATCTCATGATTTAATTTTCCAACTAAATGATACTACTGGGTCACTGAAGTAGTCAACTCACCTTCAGTATCAAGACCTCATAGCCCAGTGATTGTCCTCTCAACTCCTTGTATACCTTTGGTGTCATCATCATAAATTGTATGTAGCTTGCATAGTTGGATAAATTATTGCTAGTGCTCACCAATGTTCCATTAATAAATACATTAATTTGTTTGAACAGATTGTGTAGAATACAGTTTTCGTAGGAGAGACCATCGGCAGCAGTTGGAGTTGTATTATCTGACTTTTTCTTCACCGCAACATTTAAATCAATAAATGTTGATTACTAATCAATGAAATAGTATTCATTGGAAAATATTTGAAAGTGTATATTTTTCCGAGAGGGGTTGCAGGGGATGAAATTGTTTATAGTAGCCATACTTCACACTTACATCAAAATTTTCAGCATTGAACAGATTCAAGGAGGAACTGATTGATGGATGTGATTCCTTGTGGGGAGATAAGTCATCTTAAGAGAAGAAATCCTTCTTTGATCTAACAATTTTTCTTTTTCTTCATCTTATTGGTCTTTGTTGTTTTATTTTTTCAAAGTCCTTGTTGATATCCTTCGCTTCCCACCTGGGTAGAGACTGATAAGTGAATGAGGCGCACGCATCCTTTTCAAGCCCTTCCCATTATGCTGAGATTTTAATTCCTCACCAACGGCTCTTGCTGAACATCTAATATTTTCCTTAACACTCTCCTTGAAATTCTTACCCGACCCCCAGTCCTGTAGTGTTGAGGCAGCAAAATTTGATGCAGAAGGTACAAGATATTTTCTGGCGAGGTGTAGTGCTGAACGAAATACTCTAGCAAACCAGCTACCAAGACCATAGCCAGACATTGTAGTGCGCCCCTTGTAGTATTCCAATCCATTGCCTATTTGACATGGACTCAGAGCACCAACATAGCAATCGATATCGAGACAGACAAAAGGAATTCTTCTATTGTTCATTTTAGTAGGTGGTGTCGCCGAAAATAGGTATAAAATGACATGCAATCACTGCCAAGCCTTTTGTTATTGCTAGAGGATCACCCAATTCACTTCTTAGTGTTAACTGACAGAGTTCCAAATACGAAGCGTTTACGGGAACATACTGAAGATGCTTTATATTATAGTGATGAACAAGTTCATGAGTTGTTTTTCGTTCAAGAACACGTAGGAGGGGGATATTTGAATTACCAACTCTCGATGTTTCCACAAAGGATGCATAGAGAAATATGCAAGAGTCCGAGGCGAAACCAGGTGGATAATCAGCAAAAATAACTTGATCCATCCCGTGAACGATGCCAGCGTTTTTCCCATTGATAATATTCTGTTTAAAGCTAAGAACGTCTCTCAGATTATCATTGAAAATAATCATTTCAGTGTCAACAGGTGAGGTAATGTAAATCCTATCATGTTCCATTGAATAATTAAAATGGAATGTACCATTCCTACGATATGAGATTTTTCTATTGATTGTACGACACAAATCTGTCATATTATCATATTCAATATATTTCAATTTGACATGTTGATATTCGCTAGATTTAAGTGCTTCAACCCACTCATACTCGACAAAGAGTGACCAATCGAATGGTATAACTTCTATGTCATACACACGATCCTTTCTCAGGATGTCATAGGTATTTTTGAGAATACAGTCAACAAGAGCCACTTCATACTTTCCGTCATCGAATTTGATGGTGGGGGAGAATTTCGTCCAAAAATCACTTGTTTTATTCAAGTCATTGTAGAGAGGATCGGAAACGTTGGACATAAATGTTACATAGAAATCATTGGGCATTGTGAATATCTTCAACACTGATCCAAGAATCAAAATCAGAGTTGTATCCTAGCCATCGAACAAGTAACTGTTTCCTACCCCTGTGAGTACGAGTCTTTAAAATCTTTTCAATTTGATAGATTTCACTATTATTTTTAACTTTTTGTAGCTCATAGTCATAAAAGCCGCCGAGAATCTCTTCTTCTTTGGTATCGCGCAAACGATAAGTTATGGGTTTAGTGACTAGGATTTTTGCCACTTTAAAAAGTTCTGTGGACCACAAGTAATTACCCTTTTCAAAAACATTAGTTGTTCTATTAATTCGAACAGTATCACCAACATTGAATTTTTTCTTCTGGACAATCGTTTCATTGGAATATTGTTTAAGAAAGGTAGTCAATTGTATCATGATCAGAATGATGAACTTCCGTTGGGGTTGAATTGGACAATGATCGATGAGGTCGTTGATTATAAATCAACATGATTTTATCTAAATCATGAATAAAAGCAGATGTATTTTTCAATGTACAATATCTTGAAATTAAAAGTAGAATAGTTCTTATCAATCGTTCGGCCAATGCAGCCTTTACAGGGCTATGACTATGATAGAGCAGTGCATTATATTTCGCTAGTACTTTTGCAACATGGGGATTAAAAAATTCACTACCGTGATCCGTTTGATTTTTTTTATACGAATCCTGTTCGAGAATACTTTCAACGGCCTGAGCAACTTCAACACCTCTCTTTGACTGCAATGGAATGGCATATGCATAGCGACTAAAGACACTGATTGCAAGTAGAATGTACTTGTACGGTGTATTGTGACGTCTTTGAATCTCAACTAGAGTTAGGAGATCTGCTTGCATTATATGCAATGGGGAAAAGGCTTTAGTTTTTCAATAATGAATAGCGCGAAGCCTATTATCATTATTATATTTATTTATTGGAAAACCCGTCATACAAAACAGGAAAAGACGGAGCAATAAGCAAAAAAAGCAATACACATAAACTTAGGAGTTATACATGTGGTTTATAGTGACGAACGCTGGAGCTAAGATCTAAATCAGCGCTTAGAACAAATTACACAAACCGAGAAAGAAAAACACAATTATACACTGCTCTGTAGGTACGCAAAATGTTTCTTTTCTTTTTTAGGCTCCTAAATACTGAAAAAACATAAATAATATGAACATCATTGCATCAGGCCGTAATTGGTAAAAAAAAACAATCAAAAGTGAATTAAAAAAGATATACAGTAGATAATCATATTAACTAGTGTAAAAATGACAAGAAGTGGTAAAAACAGTTAAACGACACTTGCGCCAGCTGGTCTTGAACTCAGATCACTCTCAAGAAATGATTCATTTACTCCGATATACATAAATAACAGAAACAAGGAAATTATTCAATCACGGATCCTTTTACAACTTTACTTAAAGCAATATGCTTAAAAGAACCGATAATTAATAAACAACTCTATTTTAGTAATATACGCAATAAATTATCAAAAAAATTATTGACACCAAAATTGACAATAACCAGCGTCACTTAAATTGGACTCATACGGAAAGAGACTAAATCATCAGTCAGTTTAAAAACTGCAACAATTACACCAAGCGCGAAAACAAACACTTAAAAAAAAACAAACACAAAAAATACATATTAACTAATGGGTTAATACTGACGACCAGGGATGATTCAACTTCATTAAACGGGAATTATAAGCACGAATTTGCTTTTCCACAGCTATAATGGGGTCAGCAATGCTGAATTTCCTCATCAGAAAAGAATTGCGCGTCCAAGAGGGAAAACGTAAAAGATATTTTGCGAACCGGAAGAAAACTGAACGAATTTTTGACTCGTCAGAATTTGTGAGCATTTTCCAAAACGGCGATATGTACAAATAATGTGGTAGAGCGACAGAGTTAAAAAGTTTCGAGAGAAGATGGCGGTTGAACCGTAACTTATTAGTTACAAAAGAAGCATATGATAACCCAACTCTACGCTCAATGTGAGCAATTAATAGTTGTCGCGTGTGCATCACTGACGAACCAATGAGAAGACCAAGGTATGTGATATGATCTACTGGCTTAATCCTACTATTTCCGAGAGGAATATCCCTAGGCGACGCTTGCTTCCAATTGAAGAATACAACTTCGGACTTTTCAGCATTGAACTGAAGACCTAGTTTTGCATACTCAGATTGTAGCGTTGCGAAAATCTCGCTTATGCGCTGGATAGTGCGGCTCACATTCAGAATGTCGTCTGCATAACATACGAGAGATAAATCAAGACCGGCAAAGATGAATGATGTGGGAACAGCTTACTGTGCATCAAGCGCTCCATTATTGAAGAGTGAAGGGGAAAAAACAGCACCTTGACGGGTACCTTTTTCAACATTGACAAAAATATTACGGGTTGGTGCATAGACTTGAGAGCCGTCAACTTTAGCTAATGGGTGAAGTATTAGGGGAACTTTAAGACGATAATACATGTCTCGAAGGGCTCTGATATATGAGGGGCTCACTCCACATTTTGCTACATGGAGTAGCATAGCGGCGTGAGTGAGAGAGTTGAACGCTTTACGAACATCATGCCCAGCCAACACGAGAGTTTCATCTGATGCATCAGCATCGATCCAAGCGTTCGCGACAACCGACAAAGCGTGGGCACAACCGAGACGTGGCTGGTCAAATTGGTTAGGTGGAACATAGCATTTTGCGTTGAGTTGGTCAATGAACAGAAGTTCAAAAAGCTTACAGAAGGTAGTAGCCACTGTTATAGGGCGGAAGGACGAGCACTGGGTTGCGAGTTTACCTTTCTTTGGAATTGGAGTGAGATCTCCGATTGAGAAAAAAGATGGTACAACTCCTTGGGTAACAATCATCTGCATCAAAAGAGCAATATGGTTTACCAGCAGCTCGCTTCCATGCAGAATGTGAAGAGCGCTTATTCGATAGATGCCAGAAGATTTCTTACGGTTTAGGCGTTGGATTGCTCGCAGTACAGAATCAGCTGAAACAACAAAATTGTCGGTTGGACACCTAGACAGAAATTTATCAAGCTTATCTTAATATTCGGACTGTAGGGCGACATCTGGTGGGGAGAATTCAGCAGAGAAGTATGAATTCCATTCGGAATCAGGAATAACGAGAGCAGATAGGTGGGCCCTAGGAGGATCTCTTGATACATTTCTCCAGAAGGAAGGTTGGGACAGAGAAGCTTGCTGGGATGTCTCTTCATCTATCTGGTTCATGTGAATACATAGTTCTCTTGCAAACTTTCTTTTGGTAGAAAGACGAATGTTAGAAACCCAGCCAGAGCGAGGACGGTCGCACTGGAGCCACAACTGGTACCAAAATTTGGATTTTCTCCAAGCTTCATCTAGGCTTGGATTACTGGACCAGTGCTTTGTGACACCCCGATGTATACGTTTAAGAGGTATACTGGCTTTTTCTGCGCATCACAGAGCATGGCAAATTTGTGCAAGATAGATATATAGCCATATCCGTATTTCATTTGCATCAACTTGCGGATTTTCCATGAGCAGCTGGAACGGGACATGAATTTTATAGAGGACAGAATTTGTTACTGCAGCAAAAAGGTCATCTTGGATGTTTTCTCAATCCCTGTAAAATTGGGCGTGGGGCTGATGTGGTTGTGTAGTGGGAGTAGACTGAGCAGAGGAACAATAAATAGATGCAGATATTGGAAGGTGGTCTGCTAGTTGGAAATCAGTAACGACGTGAACAGGTGACACTTGGAGATTTATAGAAGAGACTGCATGGTCAAGGTTCGATACTTGACTTGAATGGGGTGTGTAAGTGTAATCAATATCTTTCGGCAATATCCTAAGCCAATCGTCAAAAATACCAGACAAAATAGAAGTACGCAATAACGAGACGTCAGTTAAATTACAGTTAAAATCTCCTATAATAATACAACACTTACCTAACAGGCAAATCTTTGAAAGGCAAGACACTAGTTTCTCACACTCAGAAGTAAATAAAAATTCTGATCAGTCATTGCGATAATCTGTTGGGAGATAGACGTTTACAATAACATACTCTTTTACACGGACAGCAAGAAAAAAATCACATGAATAAAAAATATTCGACCGGCACGAGGTCCTAACAAGCATCGCAATACCACCCGAGGGGTGGCCACTAGAAGCGGATCGTTTAGCGGGCACCGAATAGCTAGTAAAATTATTGTCAATTTTTAGAAGGCCTAAACTATGACACGTCAAAAAATGCTCTTGCAAGCACAATACGTCACAATTCGAAAGCAAACCTTTTATCACAGGAATTTTGACTAAAAGTCGACCATTAATATTCCACGAAAGTACAGCTTGCATAGTAGTAGACACATCCATGTCATACCATGGGCTTTGCTAGTTGACTGTTGTTATTAGGACACTTTACACTGTAACAAGTATGGCTGCTAACTTTACATTCTAGACAGAATATTTTTTCCGAACACGGAGAGGCACTGTTTGAGGCGTGATCGCATGATCCACAGCGAGAGCAGAGGGCCCGATTAGAGCACAGCGAGGCCAGTTGCCCAGTCTTATGACATGAGAAACAACGCTTTGGGAGATATACAAATGCTTGTGCAGAAAGCTTTTCACAGCAAACTTTCACAGAAACTTTTAAGAACTGATCCAGGTTTTGTTTTGACTCAAAGTAGACCTTGAACACTCGGGACTTTCCGCACTGTGAAGCTTTCACGCAATTTGGTACAAGAGATTTTACTTGATTCTCATCGTATTCGATCAGTACACCTTTCAGGATCCCTATAAACAGTGGGGATTTCACACTCACCGAGATACCTGAGGTACTGTTTTTAGCATTCTAGGCAATTTTATTCGCTGCACGCTTTCACTTAACAACAAGTTTCCATTCCGAAGCCGATTTTTTAAGTTCACTTATTTCACCTGAGGCCTCAGGGCAAAGTTTATCGACGAAGTCCTTACGAGCATTAGGTGAGGTCAGGTTTGCAGGACAGTTTTTTAGTATAACGGCAAGATTTCTATGATTTCTATGTAGAATGTAACTTGATTAATTTTGTAGATAGTCTTGTACAATTTTAGTGTCAACACCAGTGACTTTGGAAAGAGTGGTGGGGGAACTTAGACTCCCCACTTCACCAATATTTTCATAAATACGTTTCAGAACTTCAACCATTTTGAATGTGTAAAGGTGTAGTGTAACATCCGCTACCCTTTTGTATACTGGTGGTTGGTGTTGGTGGTGGTGACATTGAATTGATACGTCTTCGCTTCTGTCTAGCTATCAGTGGTGTGCTGCTCTTCCTTATTGTCAAGTTTCCACTAGGTGTGCTAGTATTTTCCAAAATTGATTTAAAATATTCTTCTTCTTCATGTTCATAGTTTAATGGTGTTTAGGGTGCATTTTCATTTAATTTTTTAGAATTTGCCTATTGCTAATAAGCTTTTGGGGAAGTTTAATGCATTTAGAAAGTTGTATAGATGAGCGTCAAATGATAATAGTCCTTTACGATTTGTAACCATAAAATAGATTAAATCAGGTAGATTATAGCTCTTGTCTTGAATTATAATCTCTTTCCCATTGCTATCAACTTGAATATGATCTTGACCACTTTCCATGAGATATGTAATGAGTCGTTTACATTATTCACGATATGAGTGGGGCATTAGATTTCCAATTTTTGATACAATTAAATTCCAATTCCTCCTTCTTTAAATGTGCTCCAGCAGCAGCAGAATCCTGAGGAGGTGATTGTTTTTTTGTGATCAATACCACTGGCCTTCGCACGATAGGGTTTATGTTTGTCCATTCGGCGAAGTGCATCTTGAAGTAAAAGCAGTTTTTTATCATCCTCAATATTCTCGTTGTCAATGAATTTACTCAGATTGTCCTCAAAGTGTTCCACGGGTGAGAGAGCGAGTTCTATTGGAGTCAATTTATAGGGTTTGGCCATTCTCTAGAGAAAACTGTTTACAAGTCCTGCAATTATTGGCAGCAAAAGTGTGAAAAAGCTACCGCCCGCCTGAAGAAGACGTTTCCTTTTAAAATTCTTTCGTTTGTTTTTAGAGGCCAATGTACGTACAATGGAACGATGTTGCTTTGCCTATTAGATTAATGAAATCATTGTCAATACGTTGTTTGAGTATGGCTTTCCTAAGTGGGGGTTTTGAAGTGCTTAGAACTGAAAATAAATGTCTATTTTCATGTAGTTTCTTCAGTGTCATGATAGCAACTAATAGGTCTTTTTACTGTTCACGGGGAGATATACTGTAATTTCATTTTCATAAATATCTGTGACTACACGCAAATCCTCGGGTGTATTTTAATTAAGATTCAATAGGATATAGCCCTAGGGTTTATTAGTTGCCTGATTTTATGCTGAGAGCAGAAATTTGGGGGCACCTGGATATATTTGTTTATTGAGAATTATTAGCGATCTAGAATCACGAACAACTCTGTAGATGATATAGTAGGTGCTGTTCAATGCAAGAGTTCGCATACATTTGCTCTGATGAAAGAGGTTGTGTAGAACCAGAGTAATGGAAATCTGTTCATGATGAGAGCGAACGGTGAACAATTGGAGCATTTCCTCGGACCATTGTTCAATAGATTCAGCCAGATCATCAATAATCAGCCAAGAGTTTAGTTCAATAATGTTGAAAACATCAAGTCCCGGAGTAAATTTTATCTGCACCAATCCCGCCGTGCCAATTGCTTATATTTTATCGTATGACTCCTGCCAAATACTGTAACAAAGTAGATTTTTTTCGGCTTTTCCACAAACGTTTTATCACAATTTTTAATTATTTTAGTTAAGAGTGTTGTTTTGCCTGACATTGATGGCCCAAACAGAAACGATCTGAATGGCGTTTTAAATTGATACATGTTCCCTTCAACAGTTCACCTAGACAACTAACTGTAGACTATAGTTGTCTAATGACTAAATAATTTCCCTATTACTAGTCCGTTGAAGAATAATGAGAAGAACAAAATCAATAAGAATTATATTTCTTGTATTATTAACAGCACTTTACAGAAAACAAAGAAAAAATACACTTAAGATTTTTTTTAAATTTATTTATAATAAAAAAACATTTATTTAAGAAATGCACTAGAAAAAGCACTTTAATAAATATACTTTATTTATTTCTAAATACAACATTTAATGAAAAAAATGCACTTTGAATAATATCACTTTTTTTTAAATTTGAATGTAACATGTATATTTACAAAAAAAATCTGCTCTATGTAAAACAAAAAAGATAACTTTGGTAGTGGCGGTGCGCCCCCATCTGGCGGCCGGCTGGACGCCCCCCCCCCCACGGGCCGCGAGGCCCCCCCAAGGTTTTGGGAAATTTGTTGGACTTTACTCAAACCGAGATTTTCCCTATGGCTAACAAATTCGGCTCGGTCAGAAGTTAAATAGTGCCCCAGGGGTAGGGTAGTCACACCGTCTTGACAAACATAGACCTTGTCGGAAATGGTACTCATGGCAATTTTTTTCTATATTTACAGTGAAGTTCCTGTAGTTCAGTGAACGAATCGCCAGCAATTTTGCTCATGGAATTGTATTTTCAACAATACAATTCCTATAGATGTCCATGTCGAAATTCTTATCCACATAGCGCGTGGGTACTCCTTTGCAACTTTTTTGATTTCCTCGTCGTGTGTCTGTATAAAGTGCACCTCCAGACTTACAAACATACCACGGAAAATCATGTCGCTTCCCGTTTCTGATTTAAAAAATATAAGCTGATTTGGCGCCCGACGTTTCACTAGCTCTGGGTAAAGCCCACTCCAATTGGCGCAGTCCATCCGCGAGCTGATGATTTCACCGTGTGCCAAATCATAAAGTAGGTTTGGAGTTTTCACTTTTAGCAGTAGAGAATCTGTTTCCCCGTAGCAGACCTCTACTTGCCCCTTCTCTGGCCACTGTACCCTAGCCACATTGTAGTAGAATTCCAACATGAGCTTTTTAGAGATCTCCAAGATCGCACTGCCTGCAGCAATATTTTTATTCAATACAATGCTTCTTTTTTTTTTCTATTCAATAGTACCATGTCCGGGCCAATGTTTGTAAAGGAAGTGTAATTTGGATCGGCAATAATTCGAGCACATTGTTTGGGATCGGTCACGACGTCACAACGATTCCTATTGCGAACACTCTCGCACATTTTACCAAAAGCTGAATTTAAAATGAGCTTACAAATTTCTTTTTCGGCTTTTATCTGCGCTTCAGAACGTTTCTTGACAAAAGTGTCAACAAACGTTTTCAGATAGGGTTTTTGACCAAAACGGAGGGCTCTATGAACCTTTGTGACGTTGAAACTGTTGTTGCACATCCATTTTGAAGCCACATGATGTACAACAATATTTTTCTTCGGCAGAAGGTCAGCAATAAGTTTTTGTTATGAAGGTGACCAATGCAATCCGTCTACCTCGACTAAACGTCTGTTGCGGGGGCTCAAAGAGTCCCTCGTCACAGGTCTATTGATGCTTGGAAAAACAAAATCCTTTCCTGAATCGTGAAGCTCAACTGGTATCTCCCAATCAATTTTAAAAAACCATCCAACCGGCCCATTCTCCTCTACACTGTCAATGCTGGGTAAATGGGGAGCTTGAGGATCATTGAGCCATTTATAGTCATCGCAGGGTAGCATATAATGGGACATGGCCGAGGGGTAGAGAGAATTCATATCAAGGAAAACAACCTCTAATTTTGTCCCCGTCTTCTCTCCAGTTGGATCAGTTTCCAAGATACGATCCCCGTGAAAAACGTATCCATCCCTCACTGACCTCTCGATGAATAGGTGATGATCGATGTCGGTGATCAGCCCGATTTTTCCCCGCTAATTTTTAGGATGAGGTCCATTACCAGATGAGGAGATGAAAAATAATACCCTAAATCAAGATTAAATTCCCCATAGATTTTGTCCCTATTTTTACACGTAATGTCTAACAAAGTTAACACATCACTCGGCAAATACAGCTTGCAGTAGTCAACCCCATTTTTACACCCTCCCTCTGCCCACACTTTTTTAGCAAAATTGTATTCATCAGGGGTGCACCTACGATCGTGTAGACTGTCGTAAAACGATTCGATCATGGGAATAGTTTCCTCGGCGAAACTCGACATGGAACAGTAATAATCATAAGGATATATGCCCTTGACCGTAAACAAATCATTTAAATCATTCGGAAATTGTTGCTTGAGAAGCGGGAAAACGTTGCAGCCGTCATCGTTTTTCTGCACTTGAATTAATTCGCTCAATGATTTAGGGAAAAAACTGTAGGAATCTAAAAAGTGCATTTCATTCGTGTACTCAATGTCGTCTTCAACATATATCCACATAAATTCCAAAACAAGCAACTTTTCTGATGACTTAGGAATAATTTTGTAGGAAAAACTGTCTATCAGCCATGCATCCTCCACTGTTCCATTTCTTTGAAGATGTGCCATTGCTGGTAGCACATACTTCAGATCGTAGTTAGAATTATGTATAAAAACCGGAAGAAAGAGTTACTGTTTAATTTTTAAATTACATGAATTGTGAGCCCACCCCCGAAAGTTACTTTTCCCCGTTGAATTGGGGTCAATAAGATGATTGTGATCCTGGACCGCGTCTTTTGGGGCAAGAGCACTCCTACAAACCCAACAAATTGTCCCCTTTTCTAGTGCCAGTTGCTCCTTATCTGATAATGACATTGGGTAGTTGGTGTGACGCAATCGTGGAATTGCACCGTTCGCAGTTTTTATTGAAGACACCAATAACTTCTTCATGCTACCCTCCTCATCCATAGTCACAAAAAACTCTTCGAATCGCATTTTATTATTGCTATCGCGACGGGCATGCGCATAGGAACACGCAACTAGTTTGTGTTCCTTGACTATATTTGGCTTTGATGGGTCTGATACCTCCACCAGTCTTGATTCAGAGTCTAAAGATGCTTTATCAACCTGTAGCAGGGAATTTTGGAAATTTTTAAATTGTAAAGTATCTTTGCCTTCTGCCGGCATTTCTATTCTTTGATTGCCATGAATTTTACAACATCTCATGTGATCCATGAATGTTTGTTCATTTCTAAATGGGGAAGGGCACATGGGGCCTTAGTGACACTCCCCTTTCTTCACATCTTGAGATAAGAGTCGACTTATTGCCGTAACGGGGAAAAAATTACCATAGGAATTTACATCTTTGGGAGGCTCATAGACAACCCGAACCCAATTTTTAACATTATCTACCAATGGTGTCCTAACTGAATATAAAACTCCTTTTTTATTTGTTTTCTTTCCCCCATTTACAAATTCTGTGCATACTGGAGAACAACCACCCCCAACCCGAGATTTTCGTTGCTTTATCAAATATGGTTATTTCTTTTAAGGACACCGGATACTTTCCCTCTAAACAATCAAGTTTTACTTTAGGGTAATTGTTTCCATCGTTACGTGCAAGTCTGTCGAGATTTTTCATTCTTGAATCATTTTTTAATGTTTTAAGGGCTGCTGCTGAAAATGCGTATTTAAAGCATTGCAGCCCCGTGTCAAAATAGAAACTCTGAACCCCTTTGGTAGCCGACAAATCTGGGTGGCATTTTATTTTTCTATCCACCCCTCTTAAACTAAAGTTTTTTTTTAAATCTATTGAGATTCAGATCCATATTTTCAATGTATAAAATTGTGGACCCGCTCCCCCTCTCGTTAAATGTGTCCAAAGTTGATATTAATTTATTGACCCAATTGAAAAAGTTACCCTCAAATTCATTTAGACCAGGGTAAAAAGTTTGATTGCCAGTTGAAAAATGAAAATAAAAAATGTCCCCAGATGTCCCCTTTTGTAAATGAACTTTTTGATTTACCGATGCCTTAATCCCCCCTGACTCCCCCATTTCTGAATCTTAATCTCAATAAGTGCTCGAATTCGGTCGATGTAGGTATGAAGAACATTTACAAGGTCTGTTAAAATGACACTCCCGCCAACCAGGTTTTCCTCGGGGGATTAAAATCTATCCTATGTGTTTTCAAGTGACCTTGAGCAGATTCCAGCAAATAAAATTCACGTAGTTCCGGGGATGCGACACTATTTTTATGGCTTGCACCTATTTGCACAGGACCCAATTCACTAATAGTAAATTCATCGTCAAAAATGTCCCCGGAAACATTAGATCCAACAATTTCCATAAGACCATCCATTTCTACCGTTGTAGATTGAAAATCCGGGGGAATAGTATACGACGTACATTCACTAACATTATCCGGCGACAGTGGACAATTACCCATGATATTTTGAAGTCCTGGGCCAGGGAAGGCAGTTGTTTTTGTAGCTTCCCCCTGAAACTAAAATGAATGGATTGAGTTTTTTTCTTTGAGGAAAGTTTTATAACAATTATAGCAAATTATATATTTTTTTCTTAGTTGGATTTATCAAAAAAATGTTGCTTTTTATTCTTAATTGGATTCGTATTTTTAAAACAAATGCATAATAAATTACAAATTTTTGCTTATACCATTATTTATAAAACAAGTGCATAATAGATTACAAATTTTGTTAATAGCACACACGCACACGTTCACACACACACACACACGCACACACACACATACAGGCTCACACACATGCGCACACACGCGCACACACACACGCACACACACACACACGTGCACACACACACGCGCACACACACATATGCACCCGCAAACACGCATGCAAATTTTTGCTTATAGCATTATTTATAAAACAAGTGCATAATAAATTACAAATTTTGTTAATAGCACACACGCACACATTCACACACACACACACACGCACACACACGTACACGCTCACACACACACATGCGCACACAGAAACGTTTACACACACACGCACACACACACACGCACACAAACATACACGAACATGCTCACACACTAGCGCGCACACACACATACGCGCACACACACATACGCACAAGCACACACACATACGCGCACACATTCACGCACACACACACACGCTCAGACACACACACACGCTCAAACACACACATGCACACACACGCGCACACACATCGCAACGTTTGACTAATAGCAATAAAATACGGTAAAAAAATCAACTCAATAATTGTCTTAATACTTCATTAAAAAGTAAACTTTTTCCTATAAATGTTTTTTCCTATAAACCTAGCCATCCATAAAAAAAGCGATCAGACTAGAAGCAGATTCCTTTTCCTACAAATCTACTCGTTTACAAATCTACTATTTGTAATATCAATAAAGTAAAGTACATTAGGTAAAAATGCTTACATTTCCAAATTCAGACTGCACTTTTGTGCCGGATGGTCCTGGCAAAGCATGATGAGGGATAAATGGGACGGTGATGTCCGCTTCTTGCATAGATGTGGTGACGGCGGCGATGTCACTGGCTTGTAAAGATGAGCCAGCGGGGTTCACCATCCTGTGAGCAGCCGCTCATTCTCTTTTCGGTTTTTGACCAGACTGTATTCGCTTTGGCCCTGGTTGGCTCAGCTATCTTCAGTTGTTGTAGTGGAGTAGAGCCATTAGTCTTAGCTCTCTTTTGAGGGGGAGGCAGGCATTCTTCAAAATTGTCCTTAAAGAGAAGAAAAAATTTAGTATGGAAAAACGATTCCCCTTTTTACAGAAGAAGAATTAGTACCCCCGCTGCATCAAATCCAATACAATGATTTAAAATATAGATCTAAAAATAGTCAGCCATAAATATGGTATAATTAAAAGCTAACCAAACACTAAACTTCAGTGTTACGTGTCGGAATGACCACATTAGTTTTCTTGTCAAAGGGTATACGTGTCTGCACAAAGAATCCCCCCTCCCCCCTTACTTGTCATGCGAAGAAATAGTTTGTTTTTCACCTTACAACGAAGGTGTTAGAATTGATACATTGCCCCTTCACCGCCTTATATTTTTATAAAAGCCTCTTAATCATCTATGAAATCCATTTGCTTTCATCAAATACATTTGAAAATAGAATATCTCGTTTAATTTGACCGAAAAATAATCGCTTTTTCAAAGTGTCTTGAATTACACAAACGCATGTGGCATTAATAATTTCTGATAACGCGCATGCAAAAGGTTGTTTATGAAACTGTCCCTTTTTGTAACAGGATTAAACACAGATGGTTTTATTTAGGCCGGAAAAGAAAGCACACTCTATTTTAATAATGGGAAAATGACATTTTTTGAACGAAAGAATTATTTGTAATGAATGAATTAAACTCGTAAACAGAGGGGGGAAGGGAAGATGGGGTTTACGTAATGGAAAAAAGAGCGTATTTTATCGACTATAATCATCATATTGTAGAGTTTGTATTGTTGGGGGGGAGGGGTGGGGATATGCCCTGAATTTGAATTTACTGGAGGGATGGCTATGTAAAATGATTTTACTTGGACATAAATTAAGAATATTTACTAAACTGAACTCACATTAGAAATCGATGTAGCCATAGCTTCAAAGTCAATAATATCAAATGTGTTATCCATGGTTTGTTAAAACATTATGAAAATTTAATCGTAACGCATGAGCATTATATACAAAATCTAAAGGACGAGTTCTTTTTTCTTTTATATATTTTTTGTCTTGCTGAGCCTTCGACATAGGGCCAAAATATTCAGTCAAATTATCTTCACGGTCTTACAAAAAGTTTTTCCTATTCTTCTTCAAGCTTTTGTGGTTTGGTCACTATTGACTAATAAAAAAGGCACTAACCATCTCAATTTCCAATCGAATGAGCCCTTTTTGAAGCTTCTACGACAAAACTTTCAATAAAAACCTTACATGCCCAAAGGGCACAAGATAGGACCTTGTCTTGAGGGCTATGGAGGGGGGGGGGTTGTCATCCTAAAAGACATAATTTCCAGACCTTATATTCATGTAAGATTCATATATTATAGAAAGGTGACAGGGTCCAAGCAACTATTTCCAGAGGAGGAGCGCTTGATTTCAGGCCCTCTTTACCGTAAAGTTAATATAACGCCTCCTGCCTCTTCTTTAAGCACTAGAGTATACTAGTCCATGGCAATATATACCAGCATCGTAAACTAGGGATGGCACACATAACCCCTTTGACATCGCCACATTTCCCCCAAGATATCTTTCAGACATTTCCAGCTAGAAATCATTCATTAAATTCATTGTTTCATGTTTTTGCAACCCAAGCCCTGTAACACGCCATCTCAATTCCCGTCCTATGCCACACTATTACTGAGCCCCCTGGCGCTCTCTGACACCCTTATCTTCATTCATACGACATTTCTTAGATATTTTCATGTTTAAAATTATCCATTGGTTGATGTTTACGCAACCAAGCCCTCCACAATACACTATCTAAAATCCCACCCTGTGCCACACAATAACTGGGCCCCCAGACAATTGCTGACACCCCATCTTCATACCTAACATATTTTAAGATATTTCCAGCTAAAAATCACACATTAAATCCATTTTTTCATGTTTTCGCAGCCCAACCCTCTATTATAAACCATCTCAATTTCAATCCTGTGCCACAGTGTGACTGGGCACCCTAGCAGTTTCTGATACCCCCTTTATTCATTCCTAAGACATTTCTCAGATAGTTTCATATTTAAAATCTCGTATTAAATCCATTGATTCATGTTTTCGAAACCCAGACCCCCTTAATATACCATCTAAAATCACATCCTGTGCCTCACTATTACTGGGCCATTTCTGGCACTCACTGACACCCCATCCTCATACCTAAGATATTTTCAGACATTTCCAGCTAAAAGTCATCTATCAAAGCCATTGTTTCATGTTTTTGTAACCAAACCCTCAGTAATACACCATCTCAATTCCCCCTGTCCCACACTGTTACTGTCCTCCCTGGCACTCGCTGACACCTCATACATAAAGTATTTTCAGACATTTCCGGGTAAAAATCATTCAATAAGTACATTGTTTCATCTTTTCACAAACCAACCCTCCGTAATACACCATCTCAATTTCTATCCTGTGCGACACTATTACTGGGACCCCTTCGCACTCTCTGACGCCCCTTTCTTAATTCCTAAGAAATTTTTGGGAATATTTCATGTTTAAAATCACGCATTAAATGCATTGGTTAATGTTTTCGCAACCCAGCCCTCCGGTAATACACCATCTAAAATCCCTTGATGTTCCTAACTATTACTGGGCCCCTTTGCACTCGCTGACACCACTTCCTCATAACTAGGATATTTTAAGACATTTAAAGCTAAAAATCATTAATTAAATCCATTGTTTCATGTTTTTGTAATCCAACCCCACGTAATACCCTATCTTAATTCCCGTCCTACGCCGTACTATTACTGGCTCTCCTGACACTCTCTGACACCCCAACTTCATCGCCAAGACATTTTTCAGATATTTTCATGTTTAAAATCAAACATTAAATCCATTAGTTCACTTTTTCACAACCCAGCCTTTCGTAATACACCATCTAAAATCCCGTCCTGGCCCACACTATTATTTAACCCCCTGGCATACTCTGACACCCCATCCTCATACCTAAAATACTTTCAGACATTCCCAACTAAAAATCATTAATTAAATCGATTTTTTCATGTTTTCGTAAGCCAACCCACCGTCATACACCATTTCAATTTTCAACCTGTGCCATACTATTACTTGGCCCTCCTGGCATTTCTTGACATCACATCTTCATTCCTAAGACATTTTCATGGTATTTTCATGTTTAAAATCAAACATTAAATGGATTGTTCATGTTTTTGCAACCCAGTCCTCCATAATGCACCATCTAAAATCCCATCCTATGCCCACATTATTATTTGCTTTCCTGGCACTCTCTAACACCCCATTCCCATACTTAAGATATTTCAGACATTTCTTATTAAAAATCATTCATTCAGTCCATTGATTCATGTTTTTGCAACCCAACCCTATCATGACGTTCCGCACAACACCCCACCCCACCATAACACTACACCCCCTCCTCCATCATCCATGTGGCACCAGTAACTCATCAAACCCCTAGGATATTTTCAAATTTATCGCTCCAAAATAAGCTATAAAATCACATTCAACAGTATATTTTTTAGAAACAGAGAATCATCCCCTCTCCTGACCTCTTCACGCAATTGTGAAGTTCTTCGACTACTGGCACACATTCAAAAATGTTATCACATTGAATTTACCATTTTTTACATATTTTCTTTGAAAAACAAAAACTCTACATTTCTTGTGAATAGAGGCATGAAAACTTAGCACCAAGTTTCTCCGATTTCTTGTATTTCATGCTTTGACTTTTATAAAGATACGTCATATCCTTTGAGAGTGTTTCCTCTATTTCAAAAATAAAATTTGCTTCAGTAGAATACAAAATTAGATTACAACGGAAATTGTCACATTAAATTTTCCGTCAAAGATAATAAATTTGTTTTAGAAGTAACAAAATTTTCTTCAGTGATAACAAGCTTTCTGTTAGAACTAGCAAGTTTTAATGTCAACGATAAAAATATTTCTCAGGAGTAAAAATTTTTTGTTTATGATAACAAGTTTCTGTCAGAAGTAGCAAGTTTTTCTTAAAACTAACAATTTTTCTCTTCGAAGTAACAACTTTTTCCTCAATACTAACAAACTTTTACTTTACACTATCAAATTTCTCTTAGAAGTAACAGCTTTTTCTTAATTGTAACAATTTTTTTCCAAAAGCACCAATTTTCCATCAAAGATAACAAATTTCTCTTAGAAGTAACAACTTTCTCTCCAGTGATCACAAATTGTTTGTCAGAAGCATTAAGTTTTCCGTCAAAGATAACAAATTTCTCTGAGAAATAACAATTTTTTGTCAGTGATAATAAGCTTTCTGTTAGAACTAACAAGTTTTCTTTCAAAGATAACAGATTTCTCTCAGAAGCACCATTTTTTGTTTATGATAACAAGTTTTCTGTCAGAAGTAGCAAGTTTTTCTTAAAATTAAAAAATTTCTCTTCGGAGAGAAATTTTGTCTTCGAAGTAACAACTTTTTCCTCAATACTAACAAACTTTTACTTTACACTATCAAATTTCTCTCAGAAGAAACAGGTTTTGTTCTTAATAGTAAAATTTTTTTTCTGATAGCACAAAGTTTTCTGTCAAAGATAACAAATTTCTTTTAGAAATAACAACTTTCTCGTCAGTGATAACAAGTTTCTGTTAGAAGAATCAAATTTTCCGTCAAAAATAATAGATTCCTCTTAGAAGTAACATTTTTTGTCAGTGATCACAAGCAATTTTTCCATTAAAGATAACAAATTTCCCTCAGAATTAACAATTTTTTGCATACGATAACAAGTTTCCTGTCAGAAGTAGCAAGTTTTTGTTAACACTAACAAATTTTCTCTTCCGAGGAACAACTTTTTCCTTAATACTAACAAACTTTTACGTCAAATTATCAAAATTTCTTTCAGAGCAACAGCTTTCTCTTAATAGTAACAAATTTGTTTCTAATAGAACGAAGTTTTCTATCAAAGATAAGAAAT
Organism: Artemia sinica; assembly: GCA_027921565.1. Classification (NCBI taxonomy): domain Eukaryota; kingdom Metazoa; phylum Arthropoda; class Branchiopoda; order Anostraca; family Artemiidae; genus Artemia; species Artemia sinica. The sequence continues at coordinate 700,891 of JAPEVW010000052.1, read as the reverse complement.
TTCCCTTAGAAGTAACAATTTTCTCGTGTTATTTCTAAGTTGTTACTTAGGACTAGCAACTTTCTGTATTATTAACACTAAAAAAAATTAGTGTTAAGAAGAACTTCTTACTTCTAACAGAAAACTTGTTATCACTGACAAAGAAACTGTTACTTCTATGACAAATTTATCATCTTTGATGGAAAACTTGGTGCTATAGGAAAATAATTGTTACTATTAAGAAAAAAATAGTTACTTCCAAGAGGAAAATAATAGTGTTAAGTAAAAGTTTGTTAGTATTAAAGGAAAAGAGATGTTACTTCGAAGAGAAATGTGTTATCTTTGATGGAAAACTTGCTACATCTAACAGAAAACTTGTTATCAATGAAGAAAAAGTTGCTACTTCTAAGAGATATTTGTTACCTTTGATGTAAAACTTGGCACTATATAAAAAATTTTTAGTATTAAGAAAAATATGTTTCTTCTAAGAGAAATTTGATAGTGTTAAGTAAAAGTTTGTTAGTAGTTAGGAAAAAGTTGTGATTCGAAGAGAAAATTTGATAGTGTTAAGAAAAACTTTCTACTTCTGACAGTAAACTTGTTATCATAACAAAAAAATGCTAGTTCTAGGAGAAATCTGTTATCTTTGATGGTAAACTTACTACTTCTAACAGAAAACTTGTTACCACTGGCAAAAAAGTTTTAATTTCTAAGAGAAATTTGTTATCTTTGACGGAAAACTTGGCGCTATTAGAAAAAATTTGTCCCTATTAAAAAAGAGCTGTTACTCCTGAGAGAAATTTGACAGTGTGAAATAAAATTTTGTTAGTATTAAAAAAAAGTTGTTACTTAGAAAAGAAAATTCGTTAGTTTTAAGAAAAACTTGCTAATTATGACAGAAAAATTGTTATTATAAACAAAAAAATGTTACTTTGAAGAAAATTTTTTTATCTTCGACGAAAAACTTGCTAGTTCTTATCAAAAGATTGTTATCACCGACAAAAAGTTGCTACTTCTAAAAGAAATATGTTATATTTGACGTAAGACTTCGGACTTCTGACGAAAAAACTTATTATGACTGACGAGAAACTTGTTACTTCTAAGAAAAATTTGTTATCTTTGACGGTAAACTTGGTGTAATTAGACATTTCTTTTACTATTGGTACTATTGGTTAACTTGGTTTTAGTTATAAATCAGCTGTCAGGCAACTAACATCGTCTGGCTAGTGCTTTTAACCCAGGTTAATGTGAGATAAAATGAATTGAAATAGAAAAGTTGGCGGAGTTTTGTTCTGTGGATGCTTAAAAGTTATTTTTATGAAAGGCGACTGCTAATTAATGATTACGCATAAAAAGAAGTCAATTTATTAGCAGAGGGTTCAAAGCAAAAATTTGAGGAGTTCCTGTTGGCAATTTATGTGTTAGCCATACATTAACGGCTTAGCGAACTGCACGTCGGTACAAACGCCGATAAATAAGAAGTATTTTTCCAGTAACAGTATTATAATTTTTTAATTACTGGTTTGTGATGACGAGGAATAAGCGTAAACGTAAAACAGAGGACCAATTTGGATCGGTTTTGCATTACGAATATAGCCATTCATCTTCAACGCAAAAAATAATAAATCTTGCTTCGATCAAGTCATTAGCGGACGACAAATGAAACTCAGAGAGTAAAGAAACTAAGAAAATGAAAAATAAAATCAAAAAGGGTGAAAAAACGAGGATTTTGTCAGCCCGTGGTGAACCATGAAGAAGACAAAACATAAGCAAATATTTCGACAAGGACCTCCACCAAGTCGTCCTCAGTGCTAAACAAAAAAGAAGACAAAGAAAAAAAAAACAAAAAACCGAACCTTTCGAAGTTACCCTACATTTGAGAATGTATTAGCGGATGATTTCTCGAAAATTCTTGAAATCGTAACGGAGTCTAGAAATACACTAAAATCAATTGACGCGAGGTTGGCTAATCTGGAAAATCGAGTAATTTCTGTGGAAAATGCTCAAGCAATCTTACAATACAATGTTGCTCAAGTTGGAAAAAATTGTCATGCAGTAAATGAAGAAGTAATTTTACTAAAAACGCAAATGCATATTGTATCCACTGAGGCAAAATATCACCGTGAAATGACGTCTTCGTTGTCGGCAAGATTGATGTCGATGAAATATCTATCTACAGAAAATAACATTATTGCGTGGAATACGGTTTGTGATGATGTAGCTACTGTTTGAAGTTTAGTTCAAGAAATATGTGCCAATGGTTTAGAATTAACAAAGTTTCCAGAATTTACAATTGTTGCGAATAAAAAAGAGAAAAAGTTTTTCAAAGTAAATGTTTAGTCACGCGAGACGAAGATTATGATCTTACGTAATGGGAAAAAAACTTAAGAATTGGACTTTCGGTTCAAATACAGCTGTGAATAATGTTTACGTCAGCTTTGATGCTCCATTGTCTCTTCGTGAAGCGTGGAAAAGGCTTTACGAGATTAAATCTAAATTGACTAGAAAGAGTATTCCAGCTTTGGTATCTAATACTGTTCCTTCATTCATTCAGCTTGAGAGAGAAGGTGTCGGAAAAGTGAAATATAAGTACAATGAGCCAATACCAGAGCTAGTTGATTGTTGATTCTAGTATTTCATTTGCTTGTTTTGAAGTTAAGAGGCATTTTTTGCTATTATTAGGTGAATTTTGTTATCGTAGGTAGTGGCACTAGTACAAGTATGTGCCTGATGAAGAAAACCAATTATATTTATCTTCGATTGCATTATCCTGTCTTTTTTTAATTGGTATGAGATTTTCCCCTTTTTGATTTCTATGAGTTTTTTTGTTATGTTGTATAGGCGGTGGGTGGAGCGGCGGGGAGGTTTTTGTACGAGACGGTGGAACGTGTTCTACTGTCTCGTATGGAGGTTTCCATGTTGTTCTACTTATTGTTTATGATGGAAAGACAGTGAGATTTTCGTCACCATTTATGTTATGTTGCATCTTGTTATTTTGTGTTTCGTTTATGATAAATTTCATTTTTAATTTATTTTCTCTTTTTTCAGTGTTTTTCTTTTGTTACTTGAGAGAAATTTTTTGAGTTGGGATGTTCTGGGGAATGGAGTCTTTAATCCGGATTATGATGAAGGAACGATGGAGGATTTTCCGGTGGTTAAATATAAATTTCCAGTTGATATTGGAAATAAATCCACTGTGGGCCCGCAAAGTTTGAGCATTTTCCATTTGAATTTTCAAGGTCTTTCTAGTCTATTTAATTATTTAACAGAACTATGTAAGTTTACTGAGTTGGATGTGGTTGCATTGAATGAAACGTGGCTTCGTAATTATAAAGTGAGTCTACTTTGAATTGATAGTTATGCCTGTGTGATGCAGAATAGGGAATCACGATTACAAAGTGGATTGGCTTTATATTGCAGGAAGAATTTTACAATGAAAATACGGAATGATCTACGTGGGAATAAAGAGATGGTTTTGAATCAATGGTGGTTTAACTTTGTAAGTGAGGAAAATTGTTCTTTGTGGTGGTTGTTTATCGACCTCCATCTGGAAATATAAAGGAATTTAGTGATTTGCTGGAGCGGCAAATGGATAAGTTATTAGGTTCAAATCACCAATGCTTTGTTTGTGGAGACTTTACCCTAATGGTTATCGATAGATTCCAATCAAAGAGTCTGAACAGAATTGAAGGCCTAAGGTTGTTCGACTTCGTGAGTAACGAGAAGCTGCAGCATCTCACCAAGAAGTCCCATTTTCCTACCCAAGCAGCCGAGCGTACCTTACGGAGGTTTGGACGTCCACTTCAAATGACCTCGCAATTACATGCAAAGATGATCTTTGACTTTGAACCTGTCAAAACCTGTTGGAAGCAACCTCGCGGCCAACCAAAGGAGCGATGGTCCGACAACGTATCCAAGTTCCTAGCGATGGAAACAATCAAACAAAATGAAGCGCAAACCCTTACAATGGACCGAAATGGATATTAGACAGATTTCACCCTCTACGGCAAGTAGCACCCGGCAGGAGACCGAAGTCTAAGGTAAGTAAGTCTACGTTTAGTTTCTGACTGAGTAACAAAATTTCATTTATGCACTTTTGAGTACAACAAACTCAGCTAGTAGGTAAATTCAGAGTGTCTTAGTTGCTGTTTAAATATCGAAAATAAAAAAAGGAACACTTTTGATTACAATAAACTCAGGGAATTCATATATTCCGAGTGATTCCGTTGATGGCAGAGCACCAAAAATCAATAAAAAGAACATTTGACTACAAAAAAATCAGCTGCTTGGTAAATTCTGTGTCTTTTAATTTTTGACTGGGTATCAAAATATTAGTAGAAAAGCCCTTTTGATAGGACAAACTCAGCTAGAAGATAAAATCTGAATGTCTTCGTTGGTGAATGAACATCAAAAATCTAATAAAAGATCTTTTGACTACAATAAACTCAGGTAGTTGATACATTCTGTGTGTTTTACTTTCTAGCTGATCAACAAAAAAAAAATATTAAAAACAGTTTAACTCTGTTGATAATAGAATTTGAAGAGACAATTTAAACTATGACATATAAAATCCTTGAATTTTCCGGAGGACAAAAAAACTTAACTCTGTTTATTACAAATTATGAATATATGAGTTGAATTCAGAGAGAGAGAAGCAAAAATACCTACAAACACACAGAGTCAGACACAAAATCATGCAACAACAAAAATGGAGACTAGCAAACATCCAGGCAGACAGGTTAAAAAGTCTTTGAGCTATTTTTAAAATAAGATGGCTATCTCAAAGTAAATATCAGATGGGTTAGAGAAAAAAGGACGTGAACGGGAGGTGTTAGGTGCCCTCCAATATCTTTTGACTCTTAAAAAGTAAACTAGAACTTTCAATTTCCAATCAAAACAGCCCTCTTTGAAGTTTATACAAGTATACCTTCCTTGAGAATCATATAAGCCCCCAGAATATAACATAAAACGCCTGCTCCTGGGCCCTGGGGGTGGGGATTTCGACAACGGATTTTTAGTTATCTGATCGTACAACTATTTTTAGAAAAATAACTATCTTTAAATTTTTATCACATACATTTGGCAAAAAAGGGTGTAGGAGGGCTGGTTACCCTCTGATATCTTTTGAAGCTTATATAGTGAGCTAGAAGTTTCAATTTACAATCAAAAGAGCCCTCTCTGAAGTTTATACGAGCATTCCTCCCATAAGAACCATATATACCCCCAGCCGATGACTTATAACCCTTTCCCTGAAGACTAGGGGGGAGTGTCCTACTCATAGATATAATTTACAAAACTTTTAACTACGTTGAAAAGAATGGCAATCTCAAAATTTTAATTCGATGTTTTTGGGGAGATGGTGAGCATGGAAGGGGTGTTAGTTGCCTTCCAATCACTGGACACTAGCCATTTACATTTCCAATCGAACGAGCCCTTTTTGAAGGTTCTACGACAACGCTTTCTATAAAAACCTTATATGCTCCCAGGGAAACCCTTGCCCTGAGGGCTCTGGGGAAGAGGGTGGGGGGTTGTCATTCTCAAATATCCAATTTCCAGATTTTTTTTTACTACGTTGAACAAAGTGGCTATCTCAAAATATTGATTGGATGTGTTTGGGGAAAAGGTGGGCGTGATACAACCCTTGCCCTGAGGGCTGTGAGGGGTTTTCATCCTGAAAGACCTAATTCCTAGAATTTTCAACTACGTTGAAAACGATGGTTATCTCAGAATTTTGATTGGATATGTTTGGGGAAAAGGTGGGCGTGATCCTTTTCCTGAGGGCTTTGGTTGGGGGAGGGGGTTATAATCCTCAAAGACCTAACTTCAAGAATTTTCAACTACGTTGAAGAATATGGATATCTCAAAATTTTTATTGGATGGGTAGGGGGAAATGGTGGACGTTGGAGGGATGCAAGTTACCCTCCAATGACTTTCGACTATTAAAAAGGGCAGTAGTCCTTTAAGTTTCCAATGGAATGAGCCCTTTTTGAAGTTTCAATGACAAAGCTTTCTATAAAAAGCTTATATGCCTCCAGGCCAACAACCCTTTACAACCCTTTCCCCGAGGGCTTACAACCCTTTCCCCGACTTACAACCCTTTCCCCGAGGACGGTGGGGGGAGTGTCCTCCTCAAAAACATAATTTTTATCTGCAAATCATCAACGTAGAATAAAATGGCTACCTATAAATTTTCATTGGATGTGTTTGGGAAAATAGTGCTCGTGGAAGAGGTGTTAGTTGCCTTCAATCACTTTTGACCCTTAAAAAGGGTACTATAACTCTCGATTTCCAATCGAATGATCCCCCTTCGAAGTTTATACGATGACCCTTTCCTCTAGGAAAAAAATGATAAATAAATAAATAAACATTTAAATAATAAAACATTGTGCTGACGACCTGGCCATCCAAGTGGACTCCATGGCTCAGTTGCTGGAAGCGCTTCAAATCTTGTGAGACGATGCCAAAATTGTGGGATCGCAGATAAACTTGAAAAAAACAAAATTATGCCCATAGACTCAGCTTCTCCTGCTATCATTTCTTCAGTCAGTCTTGACTTAACAACTAGCATAGAATTTGTCCGAAAGTTTACCTACCTGAGATCCAAGATTTCTTCAGATGGCTCCCTTCTCCCCGAGCTGCAAGCAAGGCTATTGAAGGCACCGTCTGCCATGGGCAGGTTGAACAGTCAGCTTTGGTGAAAATATAATATCAGTAGTTCAACCAAACTTCAAATTTTCAACGCCCTCGTAGGTTCTATGATGCTGTATGGAGCTGAGACTTGGCAAACATCAGCCCCAACCCTAACGGCTATTGATAGATTCCAGTCAAAGAGTCTGAGAAGGACAAAAAGTCTAAGGTGGGTCGACTTCGTGAGTAACGAGAAGCTGCTGCATCTCACCAGGCAGTCTCATTTTTCTACCCAAGCAGCCGAGCGTACCTTACGGTGGGTTGGGCAACTACTTCGAATGCCCCCTCACTTACCTGAAAAGATGATTTTTGCCTTTGACCCTGTCAAAGCCGGTTGGAAGCAACCCCGCGGCAACCAAAGAAGCAATGATCCAACAGCGTATCCAAATTCCGAGCGATTGCAAAAATCCAACCAAGTGAAGTACAAACCGTTAAAATGGACTGAAATAGTTAGAGGAGGCAGACATCAGCCTCTACGCCGAGTAGCACATGGCAGGAGATCTAAGTCTAAGGTAAGTATGTCTAAGTTTTAGTTGCTGACTGAGTAACAAATTTCAAGAATGCCCTTTTGAGTACAACAAACTCAACTAGTAGGTAAATTAGGAGTGTCTTAGTTGCTGACTAAGTCTCGAAATTAAAAAAAAGAAAAACTTTTGATTACAATAAACTCGGGTACTTCATATATTCCGAGTGTTTCAGTTACTGGCTGAGCACCAAAAATAAATAAAAGCACATTTGACTACAAGAAACTCAGCTGCTTGGTAAATTCTATGTCTTTTAATTGGTGACTTGGTATCAAATATTAATAGAAAACACTTTTGCATAGGAGAAACTCAGCTAGTAGGTAAATTCTGAATGTCTTCGTTGGTGACTGAGCATCAACAATCTAATTAAAACACATTTGACTACAATAAACTCAGGTAATTGATAAATCTGAGTGTTTTATTTTCTAGCTGATCACCAAAAAAATTATTAAAAACAGTTTAACTCTGTTGATGATAGAGTTTGAAACGACAATTGAAATTTTGACATGTTTATTCCTTGAATTTTTCTGAGGACTAAAAGACTTAACTCTATTGATTACAAATTTTGAACATATGAATTTAATTCAGAGAGACAGATAAAAATACCTATAAAGTCAGAAACAAAATCATACAAAACAAAAAAAGAGACAGGCAAACATCTACTCAAACAACCAGGCACAGAGAGAGAGAGGCTAAAATACCTACAAAGCCACAGAGTCAGATACAAAAGCACAAAAAGACAGAACTAGAGACAGGCAAATATTCACTCAGACACAAAGGTACTGCGAGAGAGAGGCAAATATACCTACAAGGACACAGAGTCGGTGGTGACAGTATAGATATCTTCGTGCTGTCAATGTAGACACTTTGAGTTCATGGTAATGTTGCTGGTTTAATTTTAAAAATTATAGCAACTTATTACCCCTATGAAACACTTTTGATCGCATCCTGAAAAATAATTTATATTAGGCCAAAAAAAAAACAAAATTATTTGTCAGTAATTCTTTGAGGGGGTAAAGTGTCCACTAAGAAATAAAGAGTGAGAGACCACACTACCACCTAAAAGTTTAAGAGCCAGAAATTATTCCATACATGGGGGCAGAGTGGCCGTTTTGGTATTGAAACCCCATATTACTAGTAAAAGGTTTAACAACCAGAAAGTATTCCGTAAATGGGGTAGAGTGCTCCCACCGTCCAACCCCGACCTTTAAAATCTTTTTATTACAGGGTCTCCTTGAAATTTTGAGTCTTAAAAATTAGACTTACGGAGGGGGTTGTGCTATTGTTGTCAACTGGTGGGGTCACTTTTTCCAGTGGGTTGGTTGCTCTGTCCTCAGAAAAAAGGGCCAGCAGCTGCTCAATCCATGCTGGGATATAAATGGGGACATGAAAGAAGAATAAAAATTTATCTTTTCCTTGGGACACCTATGATAATAATATGAAAGGAACTACATTATTATCCTGAAAAAGAAAATACATTAGGCTGAGGACTACAGTCCTCAAATCCCCCTCTTAGAGACGGCAAATAAGGCCTTCTTTCAACACTAATTCAGTAAGTTATTTGCTACTAAAACACTGTTTATTAAGTCACATAGTTAGGCTTTTTGAAAAGCAATAGAGCAAAATTTCAAGCTCATTGCATCCCTTTAATAAGGAATGGTCAACAAAAATATCTCAACGAAAAATCTTAGTTTCAACATGTGTTGTGCCCCTACTTAAATTTAACTCGTCCCCATTGACTCATCCCTTCTATATCAATGTTAGAAAACCCTCACTCTCCAATTTAAATTGTTTGTTTTCCAATAGTATTTGAGCATAGAACTGTTCTTTGAGAGATTGTTTCTTGTGTACCGCAAGGGTAAACACGAAAATTAAGAAAGAAAAGATGAGTTTTTCAAAACATGGTAAAGAAACCAATTAAACGAAAAATGAGTAAATAATCCTGTTGGTCAAAAAACTGTTGGTAACTGTTGGTCCTCAACAGTTCCCAGTTATTTCTCCGTTTGAAATGGTGCTGTTTTTCTATCCTGAAAAGATTATAGATTAGGCTGAAAAATATTAAATTTTTACTGCTAATTAGTATGCTCTCAATGAACGCATAATAAGCTTTTCGAAAGAAGTCAAAGAATCTCAAACAAGTTTACTCAAGATAAGAAGGACTGATAAGTTCATCATGCTTGGGGGGGCATAGAAGGTCCAAAACTCCACATTGCATGGAAGACGTATTCTTCCCGTATTTTTGGGCTGAAGGGGCGACATTCTCGCCACTTTGCCTGGGGTCCGCAGGTCTCGAAGGGGCCCGTTTCATAGGTTGGCAGGGTAAAGGTGTCTTCAATTACCCTCTACTTTTTTGGGGGAGGAAGCACTTCTTGGTCAGGGTTTGTCTGTAATAAAGATTAAATTTCAGTTCTCGGAATAGCTTGAGCCTTAAAATTTTAGTTTCAACATATGTTGTCCCCCCTACTTAAATTTAACTCGTCCCCATTGCCTCATCCCTTCTCTATCTATGTTAGAAAATCCTCACTCTCCAATTTAAATTGTTTGCTTTCAAATAGTATTTGAGTATAGAAGTGTTCTTTGAGAGATTGTTGCTTGTGTACCGCAAGGGTAATACGAGACTAACTAACTCTTTTATAACGGGAAGCCCCTGTTCGCACTGGAAAATCAATATATGGCTAGACCACGTAACGACTCACCTTTGTTCTTGGAAAACCAATACGTAACGGGGAACCTTTGTTTCTGTTAGAAGCAATGAAAACAAAGGGCCTGTGTGCAAACCAGAGAGAAACCAATGTAAATATTGCAGTAAGATCAATTTGGACCATGTCCCTACTTTGAGACCCTGAAGGTTTTCCCTACAATCTTAGGTTTTTCAGCATTTAACACGAAAATCAAAGAAAAAAAACTCCCTATTACGTAAAAAAACAGGCGTAATATATAATTACATAACGAAAATGTGTACTATAGTATTGTGCAAGACCTAGATGCACGACTTATCGGGTTTATTTCTGAAAAAGGCGGGGGGGGGGGCTTCTTACCCTCCGATATTCTTCAATCGCTTAAAAAGTGAACTAGGACTTTCAATTTCTAATCAATTGAACCATCTATGAAGTCTCTACGAGCATTTCTTCCATAAAAACGATATATACCCCCAGGGAATAACTTATAACCCTTTCCACGAAGACTGTGGAGGTATAGTCCTGCTTAAAGATATAATTTTCAGAACTTTCAACTACGTTGAACAAAATTGCTGTGTCAAACTATTGATTGGATGTGTTTGGGGAAATGGTTGACTTGGAAGGGGTGTTAGTTGCCTTCAAATCACTTTTGACTATTAAAAACGGCACTAGTCATTTCAATTTCTATTCCAATGAGCCCTTTTTGAAGTTTCTACGAAACGCTTTTAATAAAAACCTTATATGCCCCCAGGGCATAACTTACAACCCTTGCCCTGAGGGCTCTTGGGAGGTGGCATCCTCAAAGACCTAATTTCCAGAATCTTAAACTACGATGAACAAAAAGCCTATCTCAAAATTTTGATTGGATGTATTTGGGGAAACGGTGCGCGTGAGAGGAGGGTTAGTTGCCCCCTAATCACTTTCAACTATTAAAAACGCCACTATTCCTTTCAATTTCCAATACAATGAGCCTTTATTTACATTCTGATCACCTTTGACTCTTAAAAAGGGCACTAGAACCCTCGATTTCCAGTCGAATGAAGCCACTTTGAAGTTTATACGACAATCCCTTCTAGGTGAATTTCCTCTGGGAAAGAAATAAATTGAGTGTTGGGGGTGTTGGGGAAGACTAGCTGCCCTCCGATCACTTTTTACTCTTATAAAATGAATTAAAACTTTCAATTTCCAATCAAATGAGCAGTCTATGAAGTTTATATGAGCATCCCTTCCATAACAACCATATATGCCCCCAGGGCATAACAGGCAACGCCTAACCCCTGGCCCTGCGGGGCTCTGTCGACACCGAGTTTTGTTATCTGAACTTCGACTTATTTTAACAAAATGTCTATCTCAAAATTTTCATCCGATGCATTTAGGGCGTAGAGGGAGGAGGCTTGTTGCCCTCCGATGGCTTTTTACTCTTAAAAAATTAACGAGAACTTTCAATTTCCAATCAAATGAACCCTCTCCGAAGTTTAAACGAGCATTCTCTCCATAAAAATTATATATGCCCCCAGAGCATTACTTACAATGCCTTCCTCCGGGCCCTGGGGGGTTGCGTCGACCACGAATTTTTCTTATCTGATCTTTGAACTATTTTTAATGAAATTCCTATTTTAAAATTTTTATCGAATAGGCTTGGGGAATAAAAGTGTGGTGAGGCTTATTGCTCTCGGATATCTTTTGACTCTTAAAAAGTGAACTAGAACTTTTAATTTCCAATAAAATGAGCCGTCTCTGAAGTTTATATGAGCATCTGTTTCATAAGAACCATATACGCCCCTTGGACAACACTTAAAACGCCTATCCCTGGGTCCTGGGTTGTTGTGTTGACACCGGAATTTTTTATATCTAATTTTTGAACAATTTTTTTAAAGAAACTGGCTATCTCAAAATTGTATAGTTTTGGGGAAAAAAGGCGTGGGGGGTTTGTTGCTCTTAAATCTTTTGACTCTTAAAAAGAGAACTAGATCTTTCAAGTTGTATTGACATCGGAGTTTTTTTTATCCGACCTTTGAACTATTTTCTTTTTAAGAAAATGTCTATCTCAAAATTTTCATTAGATGGTTTTGGAAAATGAAGGGGTGGGGGGCTAGTTGCCCTCGGATCTCATTTGACTATTGAAAACTGAACTTTAACTTTCATTTCCAATAACATGAGCCCTCTCTGAAGTTTATACGAGTATCCCTTTCACAAGAACAATAAATGCCCCAGGGCAGAACTTACAACGCCTGCCCCCGGGCCCTAGGGGGTGTGTTGACACCTGAGTTTTTGTAATCTCACTTTTGAACAATTTTTAACTTAATGGCTATCTCAAAATTTTTATCGCATGCATTCAGGAGAAAAGGGGCATGGGGTGTTGATAGTCACCCTATAACGTTTTTTGACTCAGAAAACTGAACTAGAATTTTTGATTAACAATCTAATGAGCCTTCTCTGAAGTTTTTACGAGCACCCCTTCCATAAAAACTATATATTCCCCAAGAGCATAACTTAAACGTCTGCCCTCGGTCCCTAAGGGGCTGTGTCGACTCTGGAGTTTTGTTATATAGTCTTTGAACTATTTTTAAAAAGATGGCTATGTCAAAGTTAATATCGGATGGGTTAGAGAAAAAAGGAAGTGGAGGGAAGGAACTAGGTGCCCTCCAATCTATTATGAATCTTAAAAAGTAAACTAAAACTTTCAATTTCTATTCAAATGAGCCCTCTTTGAAGTTTGTACCTTCATTCCTTCCATGAGAATCATATATGCCCCCAAGGCATAACTTACAAGGCCTGTCCCTGGGCCATGAAGGGAGTGTCGACACCGGAGTTGTTTTTATATGATCTTTGAACTGTTTTTAACAGAATAGCTATCTTTAAATTTTTATCAGATGCATTAGGAAAAAAAAAAAGAGCGTGGGGGCTGGTTACTCTCTCATATCTTTTGACGCTTAAAAAGTGAAGTAGAACTTTCAATTTCCAATCAAATGAGTCCTCTCTGAAGCTTATACGAGCATTCATTCCATAAGACCCATATATACCCCCAGGCCATATCTTACAACCCTTTCCCTAAAGACTGTGGGGGAAGTGTACTGCTCAAAGATATAATTTCCAAAACTTTCAACTACGTTGAAGAGAATGGCTATCTTAAAATTTTGATTGGATGTGCTTGGGGAAAATGATGGGCGTGGAAGGGGTGTTAGTTACCTTCCAGTCACTGGACACTAGCCATTAAAATTTTCAATCGATCGAGCCATTTTTGAAGTTTCTACGACAACACTTTCTATAAAAACCTTATATGTCCCCAGGGCATTACTTACAACCCTTGCCCTGAGGGCTCGGGGGGTGAGCTTGGTTGTCATTCTCAAAGATCTAATATCCAGAATTTTCAACTAAGTTGAACAAAACGTTTATCTTAAAATTTTGATTGGATGTGTTTGGGGAAAAGGTGGGCGTGATACAACCTTTGCCTTGAGGGCTGTGAGGGGGTTGTCATCCTCAAAGACCTAATTTCCAGAATTGTCAACTATGTTGAAAAAACAGCTTTCTCAAAATTTTAATTGGATGTGTTTGGGGAAAGGAGAGCGTGATACAACCCTTGCCCTGAGGGCTGTGGGTGGTTGGGGGTTGTCATCCTCAAAGACCAAATATCCAGAATTTTCAACTACTTTGAAAACAATTGCTGTCTCAAAATTTTGATTAGATGGGATTGGGAAAATGGTTGGCATGGGAGGGGTGTTAGTTGCCCTCCAATCTCTTTCGACTATTAAAAAGGGCACTAGCCCTTTGAATTTTCAATTGAATGAGGCCTTTTTGAAGTTTCTACGACAAAGGTTTTTACAAAAAGCATACTTGCCTCCAGGCCATAATTTACAACCCTTGCCCTGAGGGCTATGGGGTGAGTGTATTCCTCAAAAACATAATTTCTACCTGCAAATGAACTACGTAGAACAAAATGGCCAAAATTTTGATTGGATGTGTTTGGGAAAATGGAGGGCATGGAAAAGGTGTTAGTTGCCTTCCAATCTTTAACCCTTAAAAGGGGCACTACAACTCTCAATCCAATCGAATGAGGTCACTTTGAAGTTTATGCGACGACTTCTTCCATATAAAGTGCCTCTGGGAAAAAATAATAAATAAATAAATAAATATGTAACTACTAGCATACAACTAGCATAGAATTTGTCCAAAAGTTTACCTACCTTGGATCCACGATTTCTTCAGATGGCTCCCTTCTCCCCAAACTGCAAGCAAGGCTATCCAAGGCGTCATCTGCCATGGGCAGGTTGAACTGTCCCCTTTGGCAAAAACCGAATATCAGTCATTCAATCAAACTTCGAATTTTCAACGCTCTTGTTAGGACCATTGGTCCTAGTTTGTTTAAGATAAATGTCCTGCCCAGATTCATTTCTTTTGAACCCTTAATTATTCTCTTCCCCCAATTAATAATTATTAATTTTCCTTGACTTTTTAGCCTAGGTAGAGTCCAAGGAGATGGTTACAGATATTACCGGTAACCCTTGAGTTTACTGTGGCCCCTGGGACCATTCGATCACGCTATCTTTCACCCTAAGGCCAGGTATATTGTAAACCGGGCACTGACATACCCGATAGATACGGAACCGTTGGGGCAAGCGCGGGAACCCCACTAACATTTGGGCCGACAAGGGGTTCTCTTCCTCTAGTAAGTGGCATAGCAACATTTTTGCGCCATTTTTGCACCAATAAGTGGTGACCCCTGTGCCTTACACCCCCAATACTGGTGGCATTGTAACCTAGCAGTATAATAGTGGTGGCAGCAAGAAAAGGAGCTATCAACAGCACTGATAGTAAAAGAATTTTGCATTCTCGAAGAGAAGGATTAATTTAGCCTTGAGAGTAGCCTATTGTGATTACATATAAAAAGACAAAAATACGGAATCAATTAATAGAATTATGAAGGTCCATAATGGGCTGTGTGCCTTGTTAGACAAATATAAAAATAATAACGTGAAATTAATGAGTTGAGTTTACAGTGAGGGAATCTCCGTATTGAAAAGTATTACGGGGTTTAAGCACAGATAAGAAAACGTTGAAGGTTGGGTTATTATTTGAGTGAATTGGCGGACTTAGATATAATCTTCAGTGACGAAGGTTATAAGAGTATTGAGGACGGCAAATTAGGAGAATTTGTCAGTTTGTGCGCACATTGGACAAGGAAGGTAGAAGGCACCTGTCCTATTGAGTAATCTGCCTAGGAGGAGATTAGATTTGGAGTACGAATATCCAGAAAGGATACTTAATTCGTTTTACAGGGTAGTTCCCCTGTTTTGAGTTTAGTCCAGCTAATTCACTAGTGGAATATGCACCCGGTTTTTCAGCTTATTTTCTCTTCCAACCCCTGTTAATTCGTTTTTCGGAGATATATTTCACACGTGTAAAACTGCTTGTTGTGAAAGAAGTCGTTAATCACTAATGAAGTCTAATAAGAGATAATATAAGTATACACGGTAAATATAAGTATACACGAAAGAAGTATACACGGCAAAAAGAGGGGGTAAGAAATAAAGAAGGAAGAAATAATATGTGGAAAAAAAAGACGAACTCATCCCTCAGAGGCTGTGTCAAATGAAGGGGAGTTGCGGGATAGAGATAGTACACATATGGAACAAATGAATTCAGAAAATGAATTAAGAAGAAATAATGACACATGGAATTTTGAAATAATGTCGGACAGAGATAAGATTAACTCAACACCGAGAAGGGCGAGTGAAGCCCATAAAAAAATTAAGAAAATAGAAAGAAAGGCAAATATGGAGGCCTTTGAGAGAGAGTACCGAGAATATAAGAAAAAAATGTAGGCTGAGAAAGATGAAATTAGAAAGAATAGAAAAGGGGATGAAAGGGCTAGAGTAGCATATAAAGAAAGATACAGGGGAAAAAAGAAATGTAGAAATGATGCAGAAAGAGGAGAAAAGGCCCTATTGGAGGCTTTTGAGAGAGATCAACCGAAAATTTTCTGGTTTCCGGATGTATGGAGACCAACTAACCTTAAAAAGGCTAGCTCTAGATTAAATTTTCATTCTATGATATTTAGCAACCAAGAGTTTCTAAAAAGAATCTTGTCTAAAGACATTAATCATAGCAATCTGGAGTTTTGATAAGAGTAGCAGAATTCAACGGAGCTAGCAAGGCGGAAGATATTGCTTTCAAAATCCTTACGGAGGCCGATAAAAAGCGCTTACGAATATATGAAGAAATTGTTAAGGAAAACGAAAAAGAACGGTCGGCAATTATTGAAATGATTCAGAGTCATATTGACATTTAAAGAGAAGGGATGGAGGATGAAAAGATTGTTCTTAAACGTCAACAGATTATTGAAGATCTATATAAGGAATTGGATAGGGTTTTTTAGGAGGCGTACATTGCCTTAGGGTTGAAAATTTGCAACCCTACGAAGAGTTAAATAAGAGGGTTGACAAATGTCAGATGGAAATTATTGGCTGGGTTCTTCTATTAATTAAGAAAAATTCTAGACCACGAAAAGTATACACCTCTACTTTACATAAAATAGTAGAAGAGAAAATAGAGGAGGAAAGACAAGAACGTATAGAGGCTGAAAGAAAAGCCGGAAAGCAAAAAGAGAGAGGAAGATAGGAAACAAACAGAGAAAGATAAAAGAAGAAAAAAGAAAGAAAGAAAGACAGGCCCGTAGGGAGGCCGATAAAAATATTACCAGGATATTGCAAAAACAATTGACAGACTAATGAAAACTCGTTGGGGAAATTCGCAAAGTGACGTTTTATCACAAGTTACTTATAGGCCGTCGGATAGCCATAATAATTTGTCTAAGGATCAATTGCGAGAAAATGGAAATTACCAAACATTAAACACTTTTACGAAAAAATATACAACTTCGCTGACTACGAGGGGAGGTGGACCGGCCCATAAAACAAATTGGGAGGCCGCGCCACCCTGTTGGAAACATGAAATACTTGATGCACGTGTTCAAAATGTTGATAATCCACAAAAATGGGATGCGGAAGTAAAAAGACCACAAAATATTGAAAATAAGACGCGCGAGAATGATTTTTCAGGAAAATTTCCAGAAAATGGAAAATTTGAAAACACTTTTAATGAAGATGAGACGCTAAAAAGTACAAGCCAAAATGAAACACAGATCGTACCAAAGAAAAATGAGACGAAATTTATTGTACGCGCTTTTCCTCGGAAAATTCGAGAAATTTTAGTAGAATATGAAAAACCAAATGTTGGAGGTCAGTTCCCATTTGATGACGAAATATTTGTTTCCGCGGTAAGAATAAAGAAGACTGAAAGAGAGAAAAAAGATATTAAGCGGAACTACAATAAAGAAAGGCCGTCAAAGATGGACACTGGAGTCCAATTTAGATTTCATGACGATTTATTTAATGCTACTACAAAAGAAAAGAAAACTAAGAGGGAGAAAAGAGATATTAAACGGAGCTAAAATGAAGTAATGCAGTCAAAGATGGTGAACACTGGAGTCCAAACCAGATTTAACGATGATTATTATTTTGCGCGAATGACAAAATTGAGAAAAGTGAAAAAGAACAAATAAATGCAAAAAAAGAGACAAAATTTGAAGAATCAGCGAAAAATAAAAAAATGTTCAATGGGCTGTACTTTGATAACATAAATAATAGGGGGGAAAAGAGGTCAAAGACCCATGGGGAATAAAAACAAGATGATTACAAAATAGAGATGAATGACCTACAACGGGTTGGGGGAAAGTTGGGAGATATTGAATGTTAAGTCGGATTGGAAAAATTTGGAAAGGAATCTGAGATTAGAATCATCAACTCAAAAGATATCTCGATCCCTTATGAGGGGGAGGAATCCCTAGGGGAAGATCCCCTGCGGGAAGTTGCGAAAGATAGCCCTTTTCTGAATGCACAACTGGTGGACAAGTTGTGATCCCTTTACCGAGGTTTTGCCTCTCTGATCTGGATACCTTGGGGGATACTCTCTCCCAGTCACTGCATACTTCACCCAAACCGTTGTTCAGTAACCCTATTCATAGTTGTTATTCTTCGTGGGAACCGACAATTATCTCCGGCAAATTGTATTCAATGGGAGATGTATCCAAATTTCATCTTCAATTAGCATCAACGCATATTCTTCATTTGATTATCCCAGGGAAGGGAATCCAGAAAAAAGGCGATTCATGGTTCGCTCAAAATTTTACTTCATTCCCAGTATCCGTGTCGTGTTCAGAGTGTGTATTTTTGACCTGGGACTATTTCAAATTATGCCAAGGGGCAATTTAATTTTTTTTTAGATGTGGGGTTCAGACGTGTAGATGACGATAGGTTCTGAGCCAAGTGATGGAAGCACAGGCATTGGTGGAAGAAAGAAGAGAAGATAAACAGGTTTGGTGATTTTGAGTTTAATGTTATTTATTTTATGTCTGAGTTTCCATCCAATCCACCGAAGTAGCGGCCATTTATCTTAGAAGGGAGGTGTTAGGACCATTGGTCCTAGTTTGTTTCAAATAAATACCCTTCCCAGATTCTTTCTTTTGTTCCCTTAATTATTCTCTTCCCCCAAGTAATAATTATTAATTTTCCTTTAATTTTGGTGTCGCCATTTTCTGTCCTTCTTTAATTGCGTAGTTGGTTACACAGACCACGAAGCATTAAGTGCGCAGTTAGGGATGATTGACCAGTAATTATTAAGCCTTAGGATTGGCTGGAAAAATTCACCCACCACCAATGGCAGGCACGCGGCCGGCTGAGCAAGCTGGGGAAAATTGGAAATGTGTTTTTTCTAGTTCCTTTTTTAGCGTGACTGAATACAGTAGGATTTTTTATACTATATAATCTTTGACTTTTTAGCCTAGGTAGAGTCAAAGGAGATAGTTAGCAATATTACCGGTAACCCTTGTTTTTACAGTGGCCCCTGGGACCATTCGATCACGCTATTGTACTAAGGCAGGGTATATTGTAAATCGGGCACTGACATACCCGATAGATACGAAACCGTTGGGCTAAGCGCGGGAATCCCACTAACATTTGAGCCGACAAGGGGTTCTTCCCCTCTAGTAAGTGGCATAGCAACTTTTTTGCGCCATTTTTGCATCAATTAGTGGTGACCCCGTATATTACACCCCAATAGCTCTCGTACCTTCTATGATGCTTTATGGAGCTGAGACTTGGCAAACATCTTAGTAAATTCCATGTTTTTTTAATTGGAGGCTGGGTATCAAAATATCAATAGAAAAGCACTTTTGAATAGGAGAAACTCAGCTAGTAGGTAAATTCTGAATGTCTTCGTTGGTGACTGAGCATCAAAAATCTAATAAAAGCACTTTTGACTACAATAAACTCAGATAGTTGGTATGTTCTGAGTATTTTACTTTCTAGCTGATCACCCAAGAAAATTATTGAAAACATTTTAACTCTGTTGATAAAAGAGTTTCAAGAGACAAATTAAATTTTGACATGGTTTATTCCTTGAACTTTCCTAAGGACCAAAAGGTTTAATTCTGTTGATTACAAATTTTGGAAAGATGAATTAAATTCAGAGAGAGAGAGAGGGAAAAATACCCACAAACACACAGAGTCAGACACAAAATAACACAAAAAAAAGAAATTAAGACAGGCAACCATCTACTCAGACACCCAGGCACAGAGAGAGAGAGAGAGAGGCAAAAATACCTGTAAAGACATAGGCTTTGACACAAAAGCACAAAAATACAGAAATAGAGACAGGCAAACATTCACTCAGACACAAGTGTACATCAGAAGAGAGTCAAAAATACCCACAAAGACACAAAGTCAGACACAAAATCACATAAAGACTGACATAGAGACAAGTAAACATCGGCTCAGACACACTGGCACAGAGAGAGAGAGAGAGAGAGAGAGAGAGAGAGAGAGAGAGAGAGAGAGAGAGAGAGAGAGAGAGAGAGAGAGAGAGAGAGAGAGAGAGAGAGAGAGAGAGAGAGAGAGAGAGAGAAACAAAATACCAACAAAATCAGAGAGTCAAACACAAAATCATACAAACACAGACATAAAGACAAGCAAACATCCGATCAGACACCCAGGTACAGAGAGAGACATAGATAGAGAGACAAAAATACCTGTAAGCACACATAGTCAGACAAAAAATCTCACAAATAAGGACATATAGAAAAGCAATCATTGGATCAGAGAAAGCACAAGCACAGGAAGACAGAGAGAAGCAAAAATACCTACAACACATAGAGTCAGACAAAAGATCACACAAAGACAGACATAGAGACAGGCATACATCCGCTCAGACCCACCAGTAAAGAGAGAGAGAGAGAGAGGCTAAATACCTACAGGCACACAGAGTCAGACATAAAATCATACAAAGACAGACATAGAAACAAGTAAATATCCGCTCAGACACACAGGCAGAGAAAGAGAGAGGCAAATCATATCTACAAGCACACAGAGTGAGTCCATTAATCACAAAATGACAGATATAGTGACAAGCAAACACCCGCTCAGACACATTGGCAAAAAAGGAGAGAGAGAGGCAAAAATACCTACAAAACACAGGGTCAGAAACTGAGTTACACAAAGACAGTCAGAGAGACAGGCAAAATTCCGCTTAGAAACACAGGCACAGAGACAGAGAGAGAGAGAGAAAGAGAGAGAGAGAGAGAGAGAGAGAGAGAGAGAGAGAGAGAGAGAGGAGAGAGAGAGAGAGAGAGAGAGAGAGAGAGAGACAGAGAGAGAGAGAAAATACCTATAACGCATAGAGTCACACACACAAAATTACACAAAGACAAACATAGAGACACGCAAACATCTGCTCAGACGCACAGGCACAGAGAGAGAGAGAGAGAGAGAGAGAGAGAGAGAGAGAGAGAGAGAGAGAGAGAGGGAGAGATAGAAATAGAGAGAGAGAGAGAAAGAGAGAGAGAGACAAAAATACCTACAAACAAAACAGAGTCAGACATAAAATCACACAAAGACAGACATAGAGATAAGTAAACATCCGCCCAGACACACAGGCACAAAGAGAGAGAGGCAAAACATTCATAAAAATCAAAAGACATTCATAAAAGTAAACTGGTTGTACTTTCTCATAGCACCTGGTATAGTGACCTATTAGTACGGGACAGAAGCTGTTAAAATTGCTGATTTAGAGGATGTGAGTTCAAATGGTAACAGCGTACGTGTACTCAACCACCGTTTGACAAACATCTTTTCAACAAAGCCAATTTAACTTAACTCTCGTTCAACTTGACCCAAGTTAAACTCAACCCCTGCTTAACTTAACCCCCTTGCAACTCAAACCCCCTTCAAATACATCCCCTAAACAACTGAACCCTCAAAAAAATTTATCTCACTGAACGCAACCCCAATTTGGTTCAATACCCTTTAAAATTCATCATAAGTGCAACTCAACCCTCACTAAACTGAATGCAATTAGAATTATCCTAATAAAACTCAACCTTTAATTAGGTCAAACCCTATTTAAATTTACCCCCTTTTTAACCCGATTCAGCCCTTGATCTAAGAATAAATTTGAACTAGTTCTGATAAAAAACTTAAGATTTTCTTTTTTCTTCGCTCGCAGTTTCTAACTTATATTCCAATGCCCTAAACCTGTGATGGATCTAAAGGCTTAAAAACCCTACAAGGTCTAAACTTTAAGTCGAATCAAGCTTTTAAGGTTGTTGGAGTAAAGGTTACGGTGGTAAATCTGTCGAAACGACTCCGCTAGTATATGTGAGGTGAAACGCTAGCAGGTCGCACGCATACCGTAAAGAGCACACGTGTTTTGTACCAGAATGCCTCTGGAAAAACTTTGCTCAGTTTCAGATGTGTAGCTATCCTGTATAGTTCTGTTCTGTACTTTCAAACTGTCTAAGAATATCAGCTGGCCCGCGGCATTTGAGGCTCTCACACAAATACAGTTTTGTCAACAAAAAACATGTCTGCAGTAAAAACTCATTGACAGATTTACGAAGAATACGGTGGTACTGTTATGAATGAGAGCAAAGTGCGTAAGTAGGCACGAGAATTCAAAGATTGCGGTGACAACATTCATGATTGGGTTCATTCAGGTCGGCCTTTTTTAATTAAAGAGTATTTGCAGGTACCTGCAGTTGAAGCAAGGATTCGTGAGAAAAGGCTCTTAAAACAAACAAGTCTGTCAAATGAATTTTCTGAGTTTTTGAGGTCACTGCCTAACAATATTGTTTCAGTTAAACCTACAGTTTTGGAAACCGTGCTTTAGCTGTGTCTCAAAACTCCCAATGGAAGACCACAAAAACAAAAGATTGGAGTGTGCGATGAAGCAATAGACTCGTTATTAAAAGGAAGGTAACGGCTTCTTGAGTCAGATCGTAACTGGAGATAATACATGGGTTTCTTATATCGCGCCCGAGTCGAACCAACTGAGCACCCTTATCCTCTAGCACGGGAGATTGCAATGCCAACATCAGAAGATTGTTATTTTTACGTTTGGAATTGATAGATTAAGCTATTATTGTAAAAAATAAAAAGAAGTAAAAGCTAAGGCGAAAAAGACCAAGCAATTTTTCTAGAGCCTTTATTTCTTAACAAGTTTCCTTACATCCATAGTTTTTTTTTCTGGTTCACAGCTTGAGACTTCCTGCCTACTTTTATCTAGCTAAATGATAAGACGAAACTGTTTCATTACCCTTTTTAATCGGGGTTAATTCTTATAATAATGTGGTTTAACTTAAAAAAAATTATTTCTGAATTGCATCAGTTATCCGTTAAGATTTAAAATATAATTCAACCGCATAAGGTACTACCAAACACCATGTAAGGCACAATTTAGTCCGCAGCTTTTATTGCATCAACTTAATTTTGAATTTAAATTGTAATGAAACTTTTCAACAGAAAGACTATGTTTTTTACCCAAAACTATAGATGTACAGTTTAAAATAAATCCTAATCTCAAATGTTCACAGGTTCATTAAAGTCCCAAAAGTTAAACTCTACAAACACAATATTTAAAATTTGCTGCCGCAATAACTGGATCTGTACAAACTATATCTTCCTAAATGGGTAATTTTTTGTATTCACATTCTAAAGCGGTTGGGTTTATTTGGCAGGGGTCAGTAACAGAAGGGTTGCATAAAGGTCTGTTTAATCCAGCAGGAGGAAAGCATGGAACGATATTTGTCACTGTTACTCCTGCCAGTTGTGTTACGGTAATCTGAAAAAAGAATAACAATAAATTATGTTCCATCTGATAATTGAATGCAACTTTTTTAGCAGACAAAAGCTAGAAAAATAGGTTTTGGAGTAAAATGTCAGTAATAAAACGAAAAACCTGATATGATAGAAATTTCTATGGTAGAAAACAATAAATGAATTTAAATTAAAAACCAATTTTAAAAAGTACTAAAAGGAGAATTTATATATAACTTTATATAGAATCTTATATAATTATATATATATATATATATATATATATATATATATATATATATATATATATATATATATATATATATATATATATATATATATATATATATATACATACACACATATATATATATATATATATATATATATATATTTATATATATATATATATATATATATATATATATATATATATATATATATATATATATATATTATATATATATATATATATATATATATATATATATATATATATATATATATATATATATATATAAACAAATAAGTAGAACAACAGGGAATTTTTTTTTTACAAGACAGTGGAACGCAAATTTAAATGAATATTTCGACCCTATATCCAAGGGCCGTCCTCAGCAAAACAGACGAAGAGAATAAAAACACTATAAAAGAAACTTACATTAAAATTCAATCATTAAAACTGTTTAAAAATTTTTTTAAAACAGCCCTAATATCATTACTTCAAGGAAGTTCAACCAGGACTGGTACTCCAAACGAAATGAACAGAGAACAATTCATTCAGATGGAATTAAAATATTTACAGACAAGCTTTTAAAGCTAGTCTCGCCTTCTTGGCAGCCAGCCTAGAAAGTCTATTCGTAATAGGTTGAGTGGAGTTATTTACTGGTTTTTTAAAATAATTAGTCAAATCATTTTTAATTAAATTTGTGTATAGGGCATTAAGCGAATATTCCCCCAAATCTCTATTTAAAGAAATATTACTATTTATTTTGATTTTAATTTCAATTGCCTCTCGAACAACCTGTTTCATGCCTAAATCATTGCTAATTAGGCAAGTTTCTTCAAAAAGCATTTTATGACTAGGGTTATCATAGATGTGACTGCTTAAAGCAGAATCAAAGGAAATATTTGTATTATTAGAATTTAAAGCTTTAGTTATGTCATCTTTGTGTTGTTGCAGGCGTTTTTCTAAATTTTGATGGGTTCTACCAACATAAAAATGGCCACAGTCACATGGTATTTGATAAACCCCTCTCTGGCGAGTAACTGGGGTTATATCTTTACCAGAATTTAAGAAATTCGTGATTTTAAAATTATTTGTAAATACGACATAAAAATTATTTTGTGTGCAAACTTTTTTTAAACTTGTAGTGACTTTTAGAATATATGGAAGGTAAATTATATTTGAGGGATTGACGGGAACTTCACTTTGCAAAAGACCCTTAATTTTACGGGAGTGTCTTGCCAATCTTCGGCCAATTGTATTGTTAATAAAGACAATAGGATAACCGTTTCCAAAAAGTGTGTCTCTAATAAAATTTAGTTCATCTGTGATATAAGATTCAGAGCAAATGTTTAGGGCACGGTCAACAAGAGATGTAACAACACCTCTTTTAACTTGTGGGGGGTGATTGGATTTAAAATGTAGATATCTGTTATTTTGTGTGGGTTTTCTGTAAATTGTAAAATCCAGTTTATCAATGTCACGAATAATTAAAATATCCAGAAACGGTAATTTATTTGCATTTTCAATTTCTAAGGTAAATTGTAAATTTCGGTCATATGTATTAAGGTGTCAACACCTTCAAAATAAACTTTGAAAAATCAAGAAAATGTAACTGTGACAAGGTAAACCACAACAAAACACAACTGAAATATACCAACTCTTTCATTTCAACGATAGAAATTCAAAATGAACTTTGAAAAATTAAGAGAATGTAACTGTGACAAGGTAAACCACAACAAAACACTACTGAAATATTCCAACTCTTGCATTTCAACGAAAGAAATCGACAATGAACTTTGAAAAATCAAGAGAATGTAACTGTGACAAGGTAAACCACGACAAAACACTACTGAAATAATCCAACTCTTGCGTTTCACGAAAGAAATCCAAAATGAAATTCGAAAAATCAAGAGAATTTAACCTTGACAAGGTAAACCACGACAAAACACTACTGAAATATTCCAACTCTTGCATTTTAACGAAATAAATTCAAAATGAACTTTGAAAAATCAAGAAAATGTAACTGTGACAAGGTAAACCAAGACAAAACACTACTGAAATATTCCAACTCTTGCAATTCAATGAAAGAAATTCAAAATGAACTTTGAAAAATCAAGAGAATGTAACTGTGACAAGGTAAACCACAACAAAACACTACTGAAATATTCCAACTCTTGCATTTCAACGAATGAAATTCAAAATGAACTTTGAAAAATCAAGAAAATGTAACTGCGACAGGGTAAACTACAACAAAACACTACTGAAATATTCCAACTCTTGCATTTCAATGAAAGAAATCCACAATGAACGTTGAAAATCAAGAGAATGTAACTGCGACAAGATGAACCATGACAAAACACTACTGAAATAATCCAACTCTTGCATTTCAATGAAAGAAATCCACAATGAACTTTGAAAATCAAGAGAATTTAACTGTGACAAGGTAAACCACGACAAAACACTACTGAAATAATCCAACTCTCGCATTTCAATGAAAGAAATTCAAAATGAACTTTGAAAAATCAAGAGAATGTAACTGTGAAATGGTAAATCATGACAAAACACTACTGAAATATTCCAATTATTGCATTTCAACGAAAGAAATCTAAAATGAACTTCGAAAAATCAAGAGAATGTAACTGCGACAAGGTAAACCACGACAAAACACTACTGAAATATTCCAACTCTTGTTTTTCAACGAAAGAAATCTAGAATGAACTTTGAAAAATCAAGAGAACGTAACTGCGACAAGGTAAACCACGACAAAACACTACTGAAATAATCCAACTCTTACATTTCAATGAAAGAAATTCAAATTGAACTTCGAAAAATCAAGAGAATGTAACTTTGACAAGGTAAACCACGACAAAACACTACTGAAATATTCCAACTCATGCATTTCAATGAAAAAAATCAAAATGAACTTTGAAAAATCAAGAGAATGTAACTGTGACAAGGTAAACCACGACAAAACACAACTGAAATATTCCAACTCTTGCATTTCAACGAAAGAAATTCAAAATAAACTTTGAAAAATCAAGAAAATGTAATTGTGACAAGGTAAACCACAACAAAGCACTACTGAAATGTTCCAACTTATGCATTTCAACGAAAGAAATTCAAAATGAACTTTGAAAAATTAAGAGAATGTAACTGTGACAAAGGTAAACCATGACAAAACACTACTGAAATATTCCAACTCTTGTATTTCAACGAAAGAAATCCAAAATGAACTTTGAAAAATCAAGAGAATGTAACTGTGACAAGGTAAACCACGACAAAACACTACTTAAATAATCCAACTCTTGCATTTCAATGAAAGAAATTCAAAATGAACTTTGAGAAATCAAGAAAATGTAACTTTGACAAGGTAAACCACAACAAAACACTACTGAAATGTTCCAACTCATGCATTTCAACGAAAGAAATTCAAAATGAACTTGAAAAATCCAGAGAATGTAACTGTGACAAGGTAAACCACGACAAAACACTACTGAAATAATCCAATTCTTGCATTTCATTGAAAGAAATTCAAAATGAAGTTTGAAAAATCAAGAGAATGTAACTGTGACAAGGTAAACCACGACAAAACACTACTGAAATATTCCAACTCATGCATTTCAATGAGAAAAAAAATCAAAATGAACTTTGACAAATCAAGAGAATGTAACTGTGACAAGGTGAACCACAACAAAACACTGCTGAAATATTCCAACTCTTGCATTTCAACGAAAGAAATTCAAAATGAACTTTGAAAAATCAAGAAAATGTAACTGTGACAAGGTAAACCACAACAAAACACTACTGAAATATTCCAACTCATGCATTTCAACGAAAGAAATTCAAAATGAACTTTGAAAAATTAAAAGAATGTAACTGTGACAAAGGTTAATCATGACAAAACACTACTGTACTGAAATATTCCAACCCTTGCATTTCAACGAAAGAAATCGACAATGAACTTTGAAAAATCAAGAGAATGTAACTGTGACAAGGTAAACCACAACAAAACACTACTGACTTATTCCAACTCTTGCATTTCAACGAAAGAAATTCAAAATGAACTTTGAAAAATCAAGGAAATGTAACTGTAACAAGTTAAACCTCAACAAAACACTACTGAAATATTCCAACTCATGCATTTCGACGAATGAAATTCAAAATGAACTTTGAAAAATTAAGAGAATGTAACTGTGACAAAGGTAAACCATGACAAAATACTACTGAAATATTCCAACTCTTGCATTTCAACGAAAGAAAATCAAAATGAACTTTGAAAAATCAAGAGAATGTAACGTGTCATGATAAGCCATGACAAAACACTAATATTGGGAGGGGGAGCCATAAAGTTGGGAGGATGGGGCCCTTTTGTGTCTCAAAATGCGCAAATGAAAAAGTATTAAAAATGGAGGCTCAGGGGGCTTTTTGGGTGCCAGGGGACCTTAGGGGGCCCGGGAGGGGTCTTCGGAGGTCGGGGGGGGGGAGGTTCCTTTGGGTTGGGGTATGGGGGTCTTTTGAGGATGGGGTATGGGGGTCCTTTGGGGTTGGGGTAGGGGACCTCACGACACTGTTCAAATGGAACTTGTGTATTATAACGACCACAGAGTTTCACCCTCAAATCCTCTTCTAAATCCTCTTCTAAAATCATCTTTTAAAATGTCTCTAACTGTTTCGCCCAAAAAATTCCCTAAAATGTCTAAAACGGTTTCGCCCAAATAATCCCTAAACGTAATTTCTGCGTGTTCCTTTTGTTTTGACATCTCTGCGCTGTCACATTTGAAATTCCTAGGAAACCTTTTCCCGCGTTAATCTCTTCATCTCTAAGATCAAAACATTCGCCCGGAAACAATTCTCCTGGACGAACACCAAAGACATTAATAAACTTCGCCCGGAGACAATTCTCCTGGACGATTACCAACAAATAAATCAACCTTGACATCATCAGTCAGACATTAATAAACTTCGCCCGGAAACAATTCTCCTGGACGAACACCAATTTCTCGAAAACGTGTTCTCCCTGGGGATTCCATGCCCATATATGGTGTACCGTTGGACTGACAGCAAAGGTGTTCTCCCTAGGGACTCTATGCACATATATGGACTCCCGTCGGCATTAAACTAAATTGTAGATGGCAGCAGTGGTGCCCGTCACGAGCAATAGGGGCCTTTCTACTGACATGTGATAAAAACTCAACTGACACGCTGACCGCAGCTGTTACTATCTCCATTCCAAACGTTGAAACCAAAGTGACGGATAAGAAGCCTCAAGTAGTTGTCCGTGAAGTAACCGAAAACTATCCAAGACCTTATTTAGAGGCCTCAGTGGACAGATTTGTCATTTTTAATCAAATCGATTATTCACACACTTTTCACCTCGAGCTTATTGACAAAGCCGCACTGAATGCGGTCCAGGAGTCGGAATTCCGCAATGGATAAAAAATTTTCCACGGTGAGCCCTTTCAATCAATTCCACTTCGATACTTTCACTGTCAAAGTACTGATCACCTGATTGGGGCTTGTCCCTGATCACCAGCACGTCCTAAGTGCTCCAGATGTTCTGGCCCTTATGTGGATACCAAGGGCCAGAACGTCTGGCCCTTGGTATTCACATATGCCTCGCCAAATTGTAAAAATTGTACTATAGAACACGTAAGTTTTAGTCTGAAATGGAAAATCCTCCGATCGGCTTTCTATAACGCTAATTAATGAATTCTCAAACTCAGTTTAGCTTTGTGTCCCCTTTATTAATGGTACAAAAGACAAGGAACTTTCAATTAATTAGCTGCTTCACAATGATATTTTGTTTTTACAGAACCTCCTTCTCTCTAAATTGAATGTTAGTAGAGAGGGAGGTGCTACTCGTGTCAGCACACCATATATGGGCATAGAACCACGTGGTTTATGGTTTTCTCACTGAGAATGGAAAAACAGTATTTTTCTCACTTGAAAAAACAGGAACTTTCTCACATTTATGTCTGTTTTCTTGGATGGTTATGTGTGTTGGTCAATTTATTGATGTTTTTCATGGATGTCAACAGTAATTTATGGATGTTTTTATGGTTTTTGTCAGTGAGAATGAAAAAACAGGAACTTTCTCACATTTATGTCTGTTTTTATGGTTTTTGTCAGTGAGAATGGAAAAACAGGGACTTTCTCACATTTATGTCTGTTTTATGGCTTTTGTCAGTGAGAATGGAAAAACAGGAACTTTCTCACTTTCATGGATTATTGAGTCATTAATCAAATTGTTTCCAGGCAAGGTTAATTAATGTCTGACAGATGACGTCAAGTTAATTAATGTCTTTGATGTATTTCCAAAGAGAATGTTTCCGGGGCAAAGTTTAGATCACACATGACAGATGATGTCGTAGTTGATTGATTGACATGAAAGGGGTATTAATTTGTTGTTTCTAAAGAGAATTGATTCACGAAAGGGGAATTAATTTGTTGTTTCTAAAGAGAACTGTCTCCGAGCGAATGTTTTGATCTTAGCGATAAAGTGATTAGCGCGCGAAAGGGTTTCTTTGTAATTTCAAATGTGTCAGCGCAGAGATGCCAAACAAAAGGAACACGCTGAAATTACGTTTAGGGATTATTTGGGTGAAACCGTTTTAGACAGGCTATGGAATTATTTCGGCGAAACAGTTGGAGACATTTTAAAAGATGATTTAAAGGATGATTTTAGAAGAGAATTTAAGGGTGAAAACTCTGTGGTCGTTATAATACACAAGTTGTATTTTAACAGTGTCGTGAGGTCCCCTACCCCAACCCCAAAGGGTTCCGATCCCCCTACCCCAACCCGAAAGAAGCCCCCGGTCCTCAAAGGTCCACCGGGCTCCCAAAGGGCCACCCGGCCCTCAAGGGTCCCCAGACCCTCCGGACCCCAAAGGACCCCTCCCCCCCCCTTTGACCCCCAAAGGGCCCCCCTCTCCCTCCCTCTCCTCCCCCCTCCTCACATTCCCCTCCCCCTCCCTCCTTCCCCTCCCCTCCTCCCCCTCCCCTCGCCTTCCCTCCCCATTTTTTAATATTTTTTTTTGTGCATTTAGACACAGAAGGACCCCCTCCCCCCGACCCCCCCCCCCAAAGGACCCCCGGCGCCCCAAAGGCCTGATTTTTCAAAGTTCATTTTGAATTTCTTTTGTTGAAAAGCAAGAGTTGGAATATTTCAGTAGTGTTTGGTTGTGGTTTATCTTGTCACAGTTACATTTTCTTGATTTTTCAAAGTTCATTTTGAATTTCTTTCATTGAAATGCAAGAGTTGGAATATTTCAGTAGTGTTTTGTTGTGGTTTACCATGTCACAGTTACATTCTCTCGATTTTTCAAAGTTCATTTTGAGTTTCTTTCTTTGAAATGCAAGAGTTGGATTATTTCAGTAGTGTTTTGTCATGGTTTACCATGTCAAAGTTACATTCTCTTGATTTTTCAAAGTTCATTTTGAATTTCTTTCGTTGAAATGCAAGAGTTGGAATATTTCAGTAGTGTTTTCTCGTGGTTTACCTTGCCACAGTTACATTCTCTTGATTTTTCAAAGATCATTTTGGATTTCTTTCGTTGAAATGCAAGAGTTGGAATATTTCAGTAGTGCTTTGATGTGGTTTAC
This sequence comes from Artemia sinica, assembly GCA_027921565.1. Lineage (NCBI taxonomy): Eukaryota > Metazoa > Arthropoda > Branchiopoda > Anostraca > Artemiidae > Artemia > Artemia sinica. Next base: position 670,047 of record JAPEVW010000052.1, on the reverse strand, counting down.
CTTGTCACAGTTACATTTCTTGATTTTTCAAAGTTCATTTGAATTTCTTTCATTGAAATGCAAGAGTTGGAATATTTCAGTAGTGTTTTCTCGTGGTTTACCTTGCCACAGTTACATTCTCGTGATTTTTCAAAGATCATTTTGGATTTCTTTCGTTGAAATGCAAGAGTTGGAATATTTCAGTAGTGCTTTGATGTGGTTTACAGTGTCACAGTTACATTCTCTTGATTTTTCAAAGTTCATTTTGAATTTCTTCCGTTGAAATGCAAGAGTTGGAATATTTCAGTAGTGTTTTGATGTGATTTACTTGATCACAGTTACATTCTCTTGATTTTTCAAAGTTCATTTTGAATTTCTTTCGTTGAAATGCAAGAGTTGGAATATTTCAGTAGTGTTTTGTCGTGGTTTACCTTGTCACAGTTACATTCTCTTGATTTTTCAAAGTTCATTTTGAAATTCTTTCATTGAAATGCACGAGTTGGAATATTTCAGTAGTGTTTTGTCGTGGTTTACCTTGTCACAGTTACATTCCCTTGATTTTTCAAAGTTCATTTTCGATTTCCTTCGTTGAAATGCAAGAGTTGGAATATTGCAGTAGTGTTTTGCCATGGTTTACCCTGTCACAGTTACATTCTCTTAATTTTTCAAAGTTCATTTTGAATTTCTTATGTTGAAAAGCAAGAGTTGGAATATTTCAGTAGTGTTTTGTTGTGGTTTACCTTGTCACAGTTACATTCTCTTGATTTTTCAAACTTCATTTTGAGTTTCTTTCATTGAAATGCAAGAGTTGGAATATTTCAGTAGTGTTTTGTTGTGGTTTACCTTGTCACAGTTACATTCTCTTGATTTTTCAAAGTTCATTTTGAGTTTCTTTCATTGAAATGCAAGAGTTGGATTATTTCAGTAGTGTTTGGTCATGGTTTACCTTGTCACAGTTACATTTTCTTGATTTTTCAAAGTTCGTTTTGAATTTCTTTCGTTGAAATGCAAGAGTTGGAATATTTCAGTAGTGTTTTCTCGTGGTTTACCTTGTCACAGTTACATTTTCTTGATTTTTCAAAGTCCATTTTGGATTTCTTTCATTGAAATGCAAGAGTTGGAATATTTCAGTAGCGTTTTGTCGTGGTTTACCTTGTCACAGTTACATTCTCTTGATTTTTCAAAGTTCATTTTGGATTTCTTTCGTTGAAATGCAAGAGTTGGAATATTTCAGTAGCGTTTTGTCGTGGTTTACCTTGTCACAGTTACATTCCCTTGATTTTTCAAAGTTCATTTTCGATTTCTTTCATTGAAATGCACGAGTTGGAATATTGCTGTAGTTTTTTGGTGTGGTTTACCTTATCACAGTTACATTCTCTTAAATTTTCAAAATTCATTTTGAATTTCTATCGTTGAAATGCAAGAGCTGGAATATTTCAGTAGTGTTTTGTTGTTGGTTTACCTTATCATAGTTACATTCTCTTGATTTTTCAAAGTTCATTTTGAATTTCTTATGTTGAAAAGCAAGAGTTGGAATATTTCAGTAGTGTTTTGTTGTGGTTTACCTTGTCACACTTACATTTTCTTGATTTTTCAAAGTTCATTTTGGATTTCTTTCATTGAAATGCAAGAGTTGGAATATTTCAGTAGTGTTTTGTTGTGGTTTACCTTGTCACAGTTACATCCTCTTGATTTTTCAAAGTTCATTTTGGATTTATCACGTTGAAATGCAAGAGTTGGAATATTTCAGTAGTGTTTTGTCATGGTTTACCTTGTCACAGTTACATCCTCTTAATTTTTCAAAATTGATACGCGCGCGTACGTAGGCTAACCTAACCTAACTTAACCTAACCTAACCTAACTTGATCTAGCCTAACCTAACCTAACCTAACCTAACAAAAAATCAAAAAATTTAACTGTGTCAAGGTAAAGCACGACAAAACATATTTCAACGAAAGAAATCCATAATGAACTTTGAAAAATCAAGAGAATGTAACTGTGACAAAGTAAACCACGACAAAACACTACTGAAATATTCCAACTCTTGCATTTCAACGAAATAAATCCAAAATGATCTTTGAAAAATCAAGAGAATGTAAGTGTGGTAAGGTAAACCACGAGAAAACAATAGTGAAATACTCTACCTCTTGCATTTCAATGAAAGAAATCCAAAAGGAACTTTGAAAAATCAAGAGAATGTAACTGTGACAAGGTAAACCACAACCAAACACTACTGAAATATTCCAACTCTTGCATTTCAACGAAAGAAATTCAAAATGAACTTTTAAAAATCAAGAGAATGTAACTTTGACAAGGTAAACCACGACAAAACACTACTGAAATAATCCAACTCTTGCATTTCAATGAAAGAAATTCAAAATGCGCTTTGAAAAATCAAGAGAATGAAACTGTGACAAGGTAAACCACGATAAAACACTATTGAAATATTCCAACTCTTGCATTTCAATGCAGGAAATTTAAAATGAACTTTGAAAAATCAAGAAAATGTAACTGTGACAAGGTAAACCACAACCAAACACTACTGAAATATTCCAACTCTTGCATTTCAACGAAAGAAATTCAAAATGAACTTTGAAAAATCAAGAGAATGTAACTTTGACAAGGTAAACCACGACAAAACACTACTGAATTATTCCAACTCTTGCTTTTCAACGAAAGAAATTCAAAGTGAACTTTGAAAAATCAAGAGAATATAACTGTGACAAGGTAAACCATGACAAAACACTACTGAAATATTCCAACTCTTGCTTTTCAACGAAAGAAATTCAAAATGAACTTTGAAAAATTAAGAGAATGTAACTGTGACATGGTAAACCACGACAAAACACTACTGAAATATTCCAACTCTTGCATTTTAACAAATGAAATCAAAAATGAACTTTGAAAAATCAAGAGAATGTAACTGTGATAAGGTAAACCATGTCAAAACACTACTGAAACATTCCAACTCTTGCATTTCAATGAAAGAAATCCAAAATGAACTTTGAAAAATCAAGAGAATGTAAGTATGACAAGGTAAACCACGACAAAACACTGCTGAAATATTCCAACTCTTGCATTTCACTGAAAGATAACCAAAATGAACTTTGAAAAATCGTGAGAATGTAAGTGTGACAAGGTAAACCATGACAAAACACTACTGAAATATTCCAATTCTTGCATTTCAACGAAAGAAATTCAAAATGAACTTTTAAAAATCAAGAGAATGTAACTTTGACAAGGTAAACCACGACAAAACACTACTGAAATAATCCAACTCTTGCATTTCAATGAAAGAAATTGAAAATGAACTTTGAAAAATCAATAGAATATAACTGTGACAAGGTAAGCCACCACAAAACACTATTGAAATATTCCAACTCTTGCATTTCAACTAAAGAAATTCAAAATGAACTTTGAAAAATCAAGAGAATGTAACTGTGACAAGGTAAACCACGACAAAACACTACTGAAATATTCCAACTCTTGCATTTCAATGAAAGAAAACCAAAAGGAACTTTGAAAAATCAAGGGAATGTAACTGTGACAAGGTAAACTTCAAAAAAACACTACTGAAATAATTCCACTTGCATTTCAATGAAAGAAATTCAAAATGAACTTTGAAAAATCAAGAAAATGTAACTGTGACAAGGTAAACCGCGACAAAACGCTACTGAAATATTCCAACTCTTGCTTTTCAATGAATGAAATTCAAAATGAACTTTGAAAAATCAAGAGAATGTAAATGTGACAAGGTAAACCACAACAAAATAGTACTGAAATATTCCAACTCTTGCATTTCAATGAAAGAAACTCAAAATGAACTTTGAAAAATCAAGAGAATGTAACTTTGACAAGGTAAACCACGAAAAACACTACTGAAATAATCCAACTCTTGCATTTCAACGAAAGAAATTCAAAATGAACTTTGAAAAATCAAGAGAATGTAACTGTGACAAGGTAAACCACGACAAAACACTGCTGAAATATTCCAACTCTTGCATTTCAACGAAAGATAACCAAAATGAACTTTGAAAAATCGTGAGAATGTAAGTGTGACAAGGTAAACCATGACAAAATACTACTGAAATATTCCAACTCTTGCAATTCAACGAGATAAATCCAAAATGAACTTTGAAAAATCAAGAGAATGTAACTGTGACAAGGTAAACCACGACAAAACACTACTGAAATATTCCAACTCTTGCATTTCAATGAAAGAAATTGAAAATGAACTTTGAAAAATCAATAGAATATAACTGTGACAAGGTAAGCCACCACAAAACGCTTCTGAAATATTCCAACTCTTGCATTTCAACTAAAGAAATTCAAAATGAACCTTGAAAAATCAAGAGAATGTAACTGTGACAAGGTAAACCACGACAAAACACTACTGAAATATTCCAACTCTTGCATTTCAATGAAAGAAAACCAAAAGGAACTTTGAAAAATCAAGGGAATGTAACTGTGACAAGGTAAACTACAAAAAAACAATACTGAAATAATTCCACTTGCATTTCAATGAAAGAAATTCAAAATGAACTTTCAAAAATCAAGAGAATGTAACTGTGACAAGGTAAACCACGACAAAACGCTACTGAAATATTCCAACTCTTGCTTTTCAATGAATGAAATTCAAAATGAACTTTGAAAAATCAAGAGAATGTAACTGTGACAAGGTAAACCACAACAAAACAGTACTGAAATATTCCAACTCTTGCATTTCAACGAAAGAAATTCAAAATGAACTTTGAAAAATCAAGAGAATGTAACTTTGACAAGGTAAACCACGACAAAACACTACTGAAATAATCCAACTCTTGCATTTCAATGAAAGAAATTCAAAATGCGCTTTGAAAAATCAAGAGAATGAAACTGTGACAAGGTAAACCACGATAAAACACTATTGAAATATTCCAACTCTTGCATTTCAATGCAGGAAATTTAAAATGAACTTTGAAAAATCAAGAAAATGTAACTGTGACAAGGTAAACCACAACAAAACACTACTGAAATATTCCAACTCTTGCATTTCAACGAAAGAAATTCAAAATGAACTTTGAAAAATCAAGAGAATGTAACTTTGACAAGGTAAACCACGACAAAACACTACTGAATTATTCCAACTCTTGCTTTTCAACGAAAGAAATTCAAAGTGAACTTTGAAAAATCAAGAGAATATAACTGTGACAAGGTAAACCATGACAAAACACTACTGAAATATTCCAACTCTTGATTTTCAACGAAAGAAATTCAAAATGAGCTTTGAAAAATTAAGAGAATGTAACTGTGACATGGTAAACCACGACAAAACACTACTGAAATATTCCAACTCTTGCATTTTAACAAATGAAATCAAAAATGAACTTTGAAAAATCAAGAGAATGTAACTGTGATAAGGTAAACCATGTCAAAACACTACTGAAACATTCCAACTCTTGCATTTCAATGAAAGAAATCCAAAATGAACTTTGAAAAATCAAGAGAATGTAAGTATGACAAGGTAAACCACGACAAAACACTGCTGAAATATTCCAACTCTTGCATTTCACTGAAAGATAACCAAAATGAACTTTGAAAAATCGTGAGAATGTAAGTGTGACAAGGTAAACCATGACAAAACACTACTGAAATATTCCAATTCTTGCATTTCAACGAAAGAAATTCAAAATGAACTTTGAAAAATCAAGAGAATGTAACTGTGACAAGGTAAACCACGACAAAACACTACTGAAATATTCCAACTCTTGCATTTCAATGAAAGAAATTGAAAATGAACTTTGAAAAATCAATAGAATATAACTGTGACAAGGTAAGCCACCACAAAACACTATTGAAATATTCCAACTCTTGCATTTCAACGAAAGAAATTCAAAATGAACTTTGAAAAATCAAGAGAATGTAACTGTGACAAGGTAAACCACGACAAAACACTACTGAAATATTCCAACTCTTGCATTTCAATGAAAGAAAACCAAAAGGAACTTTGAAAAATCAAGGGAATGTAACTGTGACAAGGTAAACTTCAAAAAAACACTACTGAAATAATTCCACTTGCATTTCAATGAAAGAAATTCAAAATGAACTTTGAAAAATCAAGAAAATGTAACTGTGACAAGGTAAACCGCGACAAAACGCTACTGAAATATTCCAACTCTTGCTTTTCAATGAATGAAATTCAAAATGAACTTTGAAAAATCAAGAGAATGTAAATGTGACAAGGTAAACCACAACAAAATAGTACTGAAATATTCCAACTCTTGCATTTCAATGAAAGAAACTCAAAATGAACTTTGAAAAATCAAGAGAATGTAACTTTGACAAGGTAAACCACGAAAAAACACTACTGAAATAATCCAACTCTTGCATTTCAACGAAAGAAATTCAAAATGAACTTTGAAAAATCAAGAGAATGTAACTGTGACAAGGTAAACCACGACAAAACACTGCTGAAATATTCCAAATCTTGCATTTCAACGAAAGATAACCAAAATGAACTTTGAAAAATCGTGAGAATGTAAGTGTGACAAGGTAAACCATGACAAAATACTACTGAAATATTCCAACTCTTGCAATTCAACGAGATAAATCCAAAATGAACTTTGAAAAATCAAGGGAATGTAACTGTGACAAGGTAAACCACGACAAAACACTACTGAAATATTCCAACTCTTGCATTTCAATGAAAGAAATTGAAAATGAACTTTGAAAAATCAATAGAATATAACTGTGACAAGGTAAGCCACCACAAAACGCTTCTGAAATATTCCAACTCTTGCATTTCAACTAAAGAAATTCAAAATGAACCTTGAAAAATCAAGAGAATGTAACTGTGACAAGGTAAACCACGACAAAACACTACTGAAATATTCCAACTCTTGCATTTCAATGAAAGAAAACCAAAAGGAACTTTGAAAAATCAAGGGAATGTAACTGTGACAAGGTAAACTACAAAAAAACAATACTGAAATAATTCCAGTTGCATTTCAATGAAAGAAATTCAAAATGAACTTTCAAAAATCAAGAGAATGTAACTGTGACAAGGTAAACCACGACAAAACGCTACTGAAATATTCCAACTCTTGCTTTTCAATGAATGAAATTCAAAATGAACTTTGAAAAATCAAGAGAATGTAACTGTGACAAGGTAAACCACAACAAAACAGTACTGAAATAATCCAACTCTTGCATTTCAACGAAAGAAATTCAAAATGAACTTTGAAAAATCAAGAGAATGTAACTGTGACAAGGTAAACCATGACAAAACGCTACTGAAATATTCCAACTCTTGCATTTCAATGAAAGAAACTCAAAATGAACTTTGAAAAATCAAGAGAATGTAACTGTGACATGGTAAACCATGGCAAAACACTACTGAAATAATCCCACTCTTGCATTTCAACGAAAGAAATCCAAAATGAACTTTGAAAAATCAAGAGAATGTAACTGTGACAAGGTAAACCACGACAAAACGCTACTGAAATATTCCAACTGTTACATTTCAACGAATGAAATCCAAAATGAACTTTGAAAAATCAAGAGAATGTAACTGTGACAAGGTAAACCATGACAAAACACTACTGAAATATTCCAACTCTTGCATTTCAACAAAAGAAAACCGAAATGATCTTTTAAAAATAAAGAAAATGTAACTGTGACAAGGTAAACCACAACAAAACACTAGTGAAATATTCCAACTCTTGCATTTCAACGAAAGAAATTCAAAATGAACTTTGAAAAATCATGAAAATGTAACTCTAACAAGGTAAACCACGACAAAACACTACTGAAATATTCCAACTCTTTCATTTCAATAAAAGAAATTCAAAATGAACTTTGAAAAATCAAGAAAATGTAAGTGTGATAAGGTAAACCACAACAAAACACTACTGAAATATTCCAGCTCTTGCATTTCAACGATAGAAATTCAAAATGAATTTTGAAAAATTAAGAGAATGTAACTGTGATAAGGTAAACCACACCAAAAAACTACAGCAATATTCCAACTCGTGCATTTCAATGAAAGAAATCGAAAATGAACTTTGAAAAATCAAGGGAATGTAACTGTGACATGGTAAACCACGACAAAACACTACTGAACTAATTCCACTCTTGCATTTCAATGAAAGAAATTCAAAATGAACTTTGAAAAATCAAGAGAATGTAACTGTGACAAGGTAAACCACGACAAAACGCTACTGAAATATTCCAACTCTTGCATTTCAACGAAAGAAATCCAAAATGAACTTTGAAAAATCAAGAGAATGTAACTGTGACAAGGTAAACCACGACAAAACGCTACTGAAATATTCCAACTCTTGCATTTCAATGAAAGAAATCCAAAATGGACTTTGAAAAATCAAGAAAATGTAACTGTGACAAGGTAAACCACGAGAAAACACTACTGAAATATTCCAACTCTTGCATTTCAACGAAAGAAATTCAAAATGAACTTTGAAAAATCAAGAAAATGTAACTGTGACATTGTAAACCATGACCAAACACTACTGAAATAATCCAACTCTTGCATTTCAATGAAAGAAACTCAAAATGAACTTTGAAAAATCAAGAGAATGTAACTGTGACAAGGTAAACCACAACAAAACACTACTGAAATATTCCAACTCTTGCTTTTCAACATAAGAAATTCAAAATGAACTTTGAAAAATTAAGAGAATGTAACTGTGACAAGGTAAACCATGGCAAAACACTACTGCAATATTCCAACTCTTGCATTTCAACGAAGGAAATCGAAAATGAACTTTGAAAAATCAAGGGAATGTAACTGTGACAAGGTAAACCACGACAAAACACTACTGAAATATTCCAACTCGTGCATTTCAATGAAAGAAATTCAAAATGAACTTTGAAAAATCAATAGAATGTAACTGTGATAAAGTAAATCACATCAAAACACTACTGAAATATTCCAACTCTTGCATTTCAACGGAAGAAATTCAAATGAACTTTGAAAAATCAAGAGAATGTAACTGTGACAAGGTAAACTACGAGAAAACACTACTGAAATATTTCAACTCTTGCATTTCAATGAAAGAAATTCAAAATGAACTTTGAAAAATCAAGAGAATGTAACTGTGACACTGTAAACCACATCAAAGCACTACTGAAACATTCCAACTCTTGCATTTCAACGAAAGAAATCCAAAATGATGTTTGAAAAATCAAGAGAATGTAACTGTGGCAAGGTAAACCACAACAAAACACTACTGAAATATTCCAACTCCTGCATTTCAATGAAAGAAATTCAAAATGAACTTTGAAAAATCAAGAAAATGTAACTGTGACAAGGTAAACCACAACCAAACACTACTGAAATATTCCAAATCTTGCATTTCAACGAAAGAAATTCAAAATGAACTTTGAAAAATCAAGAGAATGTAACTTTGCCATGGTAAACCATGACAAAACAATACTGAAATAATCCAACTCTTGCATTTCAAAGAAAGAAACTCAAAATGAACTTTGAAAAATCAAGAGAATGTAACTGTGACATGGTAAACCACAACAAAACACTACTGAAATATTCCAACTCCTGCATTTCAATGAAAGAAATTCAAAATGAACTTTGAAAAATCAAGAAAATGTAACTGTGACAAGGTAAACCATGACAAAACACTACTGAAATATTCCAACTCTTGCATTTAAATGAAAGAAACTCAAAATGAACTTTGAAAAATCAAGAGAATGTAACTGTGACATGGAAAACCATGGTAAAACACTACTGAAATAATCCCACTCTTGCATTTCAACGAAAGAAATCCAAAATGAACTTTGAAAAATCAAGAGAATGTAACTGTGACAAGGTAAACCACGACAAAACGCTACTGAAATATTCCAACTGTTGCATTTCAACGAATGAAATCCAAAATGAACTTTGAAAAATCAAGAGAATGTAACTGTGACAAGGTAAACCATGACAAAACACTACTGAAATATTCCAACTCTTGCATTTCAACGAAAGAAAACCGAAATGATCTTTTAAAAATCAAGAAAATGTAACTGTGACAAGGTAAACCACAACAAAACACTAGTGAAATATTCCAACTCTTGCATTTCAACGAAAGAAATTCAAAATGAACTTTGAAAAATCATGAAAATGTAACTCTAACAAGGTAAACCACGACAAAACACTACTGAAATATTCCAACTCTTTCATTTCAATAAAAGAAATTCAAAATGAACTTTGAAAAATCAAGAACATGTAACTGTGATAAGGTAAACCACAACAAAACACTGCTGAAATATTCCAGCTCTTGCATTTCAACGATAGAAATTCAAAATGAATTTTGAAAAATTAAGAGGATGTAACTGTGACAAGGTAAACCATGACAAAACACTACTGAAATATTCCAACTCTTGCATTTCAACGTGATAAATCCAAAATGAACTTTGAAAAGTCAAGAGAATGTAACTGTGACAAGGTAAACCACAACAAAACACTACTGAAATATTCCAACTCTTGCATTTCAATGAAAGAAATCCAAAATGAACTTATGAAAAATCAAGAAAATGTAAGTGTGACAAGGTAAACCACAACAAAACACTACTGAAATATTCCAACTCTTGCTTTTCAACATAAGAAATTCAAAATAAACTTTGAAAAATCAAGAGAATGTAACTGTGATAAGGTAAACCAACAACAAAACACTACTGAAATATTCCAGCTCTTGCATTTAAACGATAGAAATTCAAAATGAATTTTGAAAAATTAAGAGAATGTAACTGTGACAAGGTAAACCACACCAAAAAACTACAGCAATATTCCAACTCGTGCATTTCAATGAAAGAAATCGAAAATGAACTTTGAAAAATCGAGGGAATGTAACTGTGACATGGTAAACCACGACAAAACACTACTGAAATAATCCAACTCTTGCATTTCAATGAAAGAAATTCAAAATGAACTTTGAAAAATCAAGAGAATGTAACTGTGACAAGGTAAACCACGACAAAACGCTACTGAAATATTCCAACTCTTGCATTTCAACGAAAGAAATCCAAAATGAACTTTGAAAAATCAAGAGAATGTAACTGTGACAAGGTAAACCACGACAAAACGCTACTGAAATATTCCAACTCTTGCATTTCAATGAAAGAAATCCAAAATGGACTTTGAAAAATCAAGAAAATGTAACTGTGACAAGGTAAACCACGAGAAAACACTACTGAAATATTCCAACTCTTGCATTTCAACGAAAGAAATTCAAAATGAACTTTAAAAATCAAGAAAATGTAACTGTGACAAGGTAAACCATGACCAAACACTACTGAAATAATCCAACTCTTGCATTTCAATGAAAGAAACTCAAAATGAACTTTGAAAAATCAAGAGAATGTAACTGTGACAAGGTAAACCACAACAAAACACTACTGAAATATTCCAACTCTTGCATTTCAATGTAAGAAACTCAAAATGAAGTTTGAAAAATCAAGAGAATGTAACTGTGACAAGGTAAACCACAACAAAACACTACTGAAATATTCCAACTCTTGCTTTTCAACATAAGAAATTCAAAATGAACTTTGAAAAATTAAGAGAATATAACTGTGACAAGGTAAACCATGGCAAAACACTACTGCAATATTCCAACTCTTGCATTTCAACGAAGGAAATCGAAAATGAGCTTTGAAAAATCAAGGGAATGTAACTGTGACAAGGTAAACCACGACAAAACACTACTGAAATATTCCAACTCGTGCATTTCAATGAAAGAAATTCAAAATGAACTTTGAAAAATCAAGAGAATGTAACTGTGACAAGGTAAACCACGACAAAACACTACTGAAATATTCCAACTCTTGCATTTCAACGAAAGAAATTCAAAATGAACTTTGAAAAATCAAGAGAATGTAACTGTGATAAAGTAAATCACATCAAAACACTACTGAAATATTCCAACTCTTGCATTTCAACGGAAGAAATTCAAATGAACTTTGAAAAATCAAGAGAATGTAACTGTGACAAGGTAAACTACGAGAAAACACTACTGAAATGTTTCAACTCTTGCATTTCAATGAAAGAAATTCAAAATGAACTTTGAAAAATCAAGAGAATGTAACTGTGACACTGTAAACCACATCAAAGCACTACTGAAATATTCCAACTCTTGCATTTCAACGAAAGAAATTCAAAATGATCTTTGAAAAATCAAGAGAATGTAACTGTGGCAAGGTAAACCACGAGAAAACACTACTGAAATATTCCAACTCTTGCATTTCAATGAAAGAAATTCAAATAAACTTTGAAAAATCAAGAAAATGTAACTGTGACAAGGTAAACCACAACCAAACACTGCTGAAATATTCCAACTCTTGCATTTCAACGAAAGAAATTCAAAATGAACTTTGAAAAATCAAGAGAATGTAACTTTGACATGGTAAACCATGACAAAACACTACTGAAATAATCCAACTCTTGCTTTTCAACGAAAGAAATTCAAAATGAACTTTGAAAAATCAGGCCTTTGGGGTGCCGGGGGTCCTTTGGAGGGGGGGGGGGGGCGGGGGAAGGGGGTCCTTCTGTGTCTCAATGCACAAAAAAAAATATTAAAAAATGGGGGAGGGAAGGGGAGGGGAGGGGGAGGAGGGGAGGGGGAGGAGGGGAGGGGGTGAAGGGAGGGTGAGGATAGGAGGGGGAGAGGAAGTTGAGGAGGGGGGAGGAGAGGGAGGGAGAGGGGGCCCTTTGGAGGTCAAGGGGGGGAGGGGCCCTTTGGGGCCCGGGGGGTCTGGGGGACCCTTGAGGGTCGGGTGGCCCTTTGGGAGCCCGGTGGACCTTTGAGGACCGGAGGCTTCCTTCGGGGTTGGGCAGGGGGATCGGAACCCTTTGGGGTTGGGGTAGGGGACCTCACGACACTGTTAAAATACAACTTGTGTATTATAACGACCACAGAGTTTCACCCTTAAATTCTCTTCTAAAATCATTCTTTAAATCATCTTTTAAAATGTCTCTAACTGTTTCGCCGAAATAATTCCATAACCTGTCTAAAACGGTTTCGCCCAAATAATCCCTAAACGTAATTTCAGCGTGTTCCTTTTGTTTGGCATCTCTGCGCTGACACATTTGATATTACAAAGACACCCTTTCGCGCACTAATCACTTCATCGCTAAGATCAAAACATTCGCTCGGAGACAGTTCTCTTTAGAAACAATAAATTAATTCCCCTTTCGTGAATCAATTCTCTTTAGAAACAACAAATTAGTTCCCCTTTCGTGAATCAATTCTCTTTAGAAACAACAAATTAATTCCCCTTTCATGTCAATCAATCAATCACGACATCATCTTTCATGTGTGATCTAAACTTTGCCCCGGAAACATTCTCTTGGGAAATACATCAAAAACATTAATTAACTTGACGTCATTTGTCAGACATTAATTAACCTTGCCCGGAAACAATTTGATTAATGACTCAATAATCCGTGAAAGTGAGAAAGTTCCTGTTTTTCCATTCTCACTGACAAAAGCCATAAAACAGACATAAATGTGAGAAAGTCCCTGTTTTTCCATTCTCACTGACAAAAAACCATAAAAACAGACATAAATGTGAGAAAGTTCCTGTTTATTCATTCTCACTGACAAAAAACCATAAAAACATCCATAAATTACTGTTGACATCCATGAAAAACATCAAATAAATTGACCAACGCACATAACCATCCAAGAAAACAGACATAAATGTGAGAAAGTTCCTGTTTTTTCAAGTGAGAAAAATACTGTTTTTCCATTCTCAGTGAGAAAACCATAAACCACGTGGTTCTATGCCCATATATGGTGTGCTGACACGAGTAGCACCTCCCTCTCTACTACCTATTATTTTGTTTCGTTTAAAAATTAAAAATTCATTGTAAAACGAAATTTATGGTGATTTCGAAACAAAAAGCCTGAAACCCTTCAAAAATGGCGTCAGATCAAAATGAACTGTGAACCATTGGAATCACCGTGGTTGAAAACTTTATACAGATAAATTACAGTCCCCCTACTTGAACAATACGGAAAATGACTTTTTCCTTGTTGTAGCACTGATGTGTCTCCCGTTTTTATTCTTGTATTTTTCTTTTTCAAGCAGAGCTAGGTGGTGACTATAAAATCGCAGAGAGATATATAATAACTCATTCGAACCAAAATTAAATTTGCTAGTGCTCTTTTCAAGTGACGAAAAAGATTGGACGGCAACTAGTCCCCCCTCCTCGAAGGTCCCCTCCCTGCAAAGTCATCCGATCACAGTTTTGTCATAGCCATTTTGTTCAGCATAGTTCAAAGGTCAAATATCTTTGGTTTTAACGATGATTCAACCCTCCATAGTCCCTGGGGAAAGGGCTGCACAATGTATCGGTATCGAACGTAATTATATCACGTGTATCGTTGTGAGTGTTTTGTTACTGGGCGTATTGGTATCGAAGAAATCTAGAAAGATTTTCAATAGCTCATATAAAAGATATTGCTCATACCTGGGTCCAGGGGTGTAATTTTGTCTGAATCCCGGGGGGAGGGGGTTTTAGTTTTGACTAGATTGTTTGCAGAAATTGATTTTCAGCTGGGGGAAAATGAGTTCTGGGGGGCAAACTTGCTCCGGAGGGGATATTGGCCTCCCTTCTCTGCCCCATATAAAATTATGCCCCTTTCTACGTCCTTCCTATAAATTCCACTATCAGCAAGCTCCAAATTGCTAAAATAACAGCACTTTTGGTGCCATGTCTTAAGTGGAAAAGCTGGAGCTACTGGGCTACCAGAACTTCTTAGAGACATTTAGTGGGTCATTTGAAATCTACTGCTCATGTATACGTGATGTTTACCAATTCTACCATCCGTAAGTGTGATATAGCATTAAAAACAAACCCTTTTGATGTCACTTCTTAAGTAGAAAAGCTTGGAAGTATAAAACGATATCATCTGTAAGAATTATGGTCCAAACCCTTAACCGGAGGTTTGCAAGAACACCTCCCATATGTTCCTCCTCCAAGCCCTCCTAATATGCTACGCAACTCATGTGCAAACACTAATACATCAAATTAGGTTATAGAGGCGTGGTTCTGTTGATACAACGTTCGACTTAGAAGTAGAGCGGCTTGCGTTCGTCTCCTGCTTGTCTTTTTGTTCAATCACAGTTTTCTCCCTTCTGCACAATCATTTTCAGATAATTTCAATGTTTTTGTAAATGTGATGCACTAATTTTTTAACGCATGTCCCAGGAAAGTATTTGGTCAAGCATTTTGATTCAAAGGGGAATAGAGGTCATCCAGTCCATGGTTTGCAACGATATAATGAGCAGATTACTAGATCCATACCCCAACGAGTGGCGTTATTTTGTCAAAATCCTGTGGGGGGGGGAGGGGGTCAACGTTGGAGCTAATTTTCCAAATTCAAGTAAAAATGACAAAAAAAATGGAAAATTGAGCCAATAAAACAAAATAAAGATAGTAATAAATAAGTTAAAGATGTACTAAGGAAAAATTACCTGTTTCAGTGGATGCTTGAATTATGCAGGCTTATCTTAATTTTGACAATATTTTTGGAGGAACTAATTCTCAGCTGGGAGGGGGGGGGGTAAACTGAGGTTCGGGAGGGATTCCCCACTCAGACTTCCGTTTTTTTTGTCTCAGTTGATAATTCTTCCCAAAATTTTTTAAATGAAAACAACCTTAGTTAATAATACCATGTATCGTAGGCCTACCTACATAAAAAATGATACTTTTTTTGAAATCTCCATTCATTTCTGAGTAATGAGTGGCTTTTCATTTAGGGACAGGTCATATAAATCACTAAGCCTAAAGGCACGTTTCTGTTCAAGCAGAAAAAATTTCCGCAAGTATGTCGATACACAAAACCTATCCGCTCAGTTAACCTTTTGTGTCGTAGTTACTTGCCTGGAGCTGCTTCCTTAGCGCTACTAAATTTAATTTCTTAAAACGAAGAATTAAAGATATGTTTCTTCTTTTTCAATATTTTTTACAAAAAGGAACGACATTTTTGTTTTCTTTTTTTTACCACTCTAAACCTATTTTTTCCTTCAATTCTTGTACGACTTTTTAGTTCAGCTCCTTAATAAAGGTTGAAGTGTCTTATCTTCCCCAGATTGGAGGTGATTAGAAATTATATAAAAATATAAATTTTCAACTGAAACTATGGACCAACATTAAAACTTAAAACAGTTCAATTGAATTGAATTGAATATAAATATTCCTTATAAATTAAAGGGGTTTATAGCAGTTTCTTAGACTGAATTTTAATCAAAAATAAACATAGATTATTTTAAAAAAACAAATTTTTTCCAAGGAAAGTAAAGTGCGAATTTGAAACTTAAAATGAACAAAACTTATTACTTCATAGCTTAACTAACATATATCCCTAAAACTAATGCACATAAATCAATTGTTTTTCCCTATGTTTGTTTGATTACAGAATACTAGCGCTCTACTGAAAACACAAAACAATATAGGAGTTTTGTACGGTAACAGTAAACCATTTAAGGACACTTTTAACAGTATAGAAGTAAAATATTTTTTTATCGTTGCTTTATTTATTTTTTTTCGTTTAATTAGGAGAAATTTCTGCATGAAAAGCTTAGTTCAATGATTGACTTCCATTTTGGATCTGAAAAGGACATCTCATGATTAATTTGCAGACAAGTTTAAAGTGTAACCACAGACTCGCTTTAGAATTTGTATCACAACTTAAAATTCTCCATTTTACTGAGATAAATAATGGGACTTCCAGAGTTCATGTTATGGTTGATATGTTCTTCATTTCGAGTAATACTAGGTGAGACCAAGAGGTTACCCAATAAATCAATCTGTTATTTTACATGTTATGTAATGACTTTAAACATGTTGTTTTTATGTCTAAGTTCTTAAGATAATTTGTTTACTGAAAGTTAATGATTGCACAGCTCCTGTAGGACTATGAAAAGCGTTATAGATTACTTTGCTGTTGTGAGGCTACGTATTTACTTTTGACACCTAAGTAAATATTCTTGTTTTTTATACTTGGCTTTTATAATTTCAGTAAAGAGCTAGAATAGACCTTGTTCAAGTGCTCATTTATCTCAGTTACTAAATTAGGAAGACATTTTTTTTTTTTTACCAAGTAATTACTTGTAGTACTCTATAGGGGAAAACAGTCGATTTATTTGCATTAGCTTTAATGATATATGTTAGTTGGGCTATGAAGTAATATTTTTTGCTCGTTATAAGATTCAACTTTCCTTTTTACTTCTCAAGGTAAAAACTTTGTTTTTTTTTTTAAATTAATACATTTCAGACATAACGCTCAGCCGATATTATTGCGAAGTGATGCTAACATCTTAGCGATAAAATGTGGTGATACTGCATTTACGCTAAAGGTTTATTTTCCCTATAATAGAAAAACTGGGGAGTCATTGTCCCGTTTTTCACAAGCCTGTAATTGACTACTTAGCAACATTGCTTAGCAGCCTTAGAGTAGAAAATATAAAATGGGTTCCCAAGGCGACATGAATACTGACTTATTGTCTAATTTTGACCGATGTGATATTTGTCTCGTTTCACTTCCCGGTGGATTCCATCTGGCTGATAAAGATCTTCTATTTACTTATATTCACAATCGTGGTGGTCTTACTTCCAACCTTGATCATGTAATTGTGTCAGATTCAACAAAAAATAATTGTGTCAACCATTCGTTCATGTGGATGACTCTAAAATCGACGACAACCATTACCAATCATATGCCAACTATCTTGCTCTATTGCAAGATCTGAGTGCCAAAAATCCCCCAAATGGCTCTCAAAGGTATATTGGAAAAATGTTAATGTTCCCCTTTATGTATTGACATTGTCCCACTTATTATCATCTAATAAAGTACCATTCCACTTATTGCAAACATCTGTAGCCATATAAAACTTCAATGCGGATAGATATCAATTTTTATTATCAGCAAATAGTGTTCAGCCTTAAGTCTGCAGCTAAAAAAAGCTGACCCCTCTGAGCACGTGCGAAACGGGTACTCGCAATCCCTTATGGATTAATGATCCAAAAGTTTAGATGACTAAACAAAAAGCTTAGTTCTGGATCCACATGTGGATAGCTTGAGATCGTCCTCCTTCTGGTTAAGTTAATCAAATAAAGCAGAAAACCAAACGAGAAAAGAAGTATTCACTGGAAAGAGTGAGACTAAATGCCTGGGATGGTCCCTCCGACAAGAAATCCTGGGATTGTGTTATAAACAGTGCAAAGTGCTCACCTCCAACTAATTTCTCTCTTCGGCTGTGTGATTTCGTTTCTCATTATAAGAATGTTTTGCTTTCATTTAATGTTAATCTCCAAAAGCATTTTACAAAGCTTGTCAACTCAATCCTTCCAGTTCATATCAACCAATCTCAAGTGCTCCTGGTGGTATCTGGTTTTATACTCCGAGCTCTTAAGCAAGTGAATAAGTCTAAATCTCTCGGTAATGATGGTCTTTGCTTCAAGCTTTTACTTATGATTGTCCTGAACTACTTAATTATCTGCAGTTATTGTTTCCAATGTGCTTGGCACAGGCCATTGTGTCAGATAGTTTTTTGTCCGGCTGTAAATCTTCCATTGTTAAGAGGGGTAAGGACCCCAGTGATAGTTCTAATTACCGTCCAATAACTGTGTCTTTTTTATTAGTAAGCGATTTGAATATGTGCTGCTGCCGGTCATTAACTTCAAGTGTGATTTTATGCCATTCCAGCTTGACTTTAGAAAATTTATGAACTGCAGTTAAGCTCACCATACTGTGGGTCGGCTAATGAAAGAGTATGTTGCTCAAAAAGTCCCCTGTATTGTTTGACCGTTGATATATATAGTGCTTTTGACAATGTAATTCATTCAAATGTTTTGTTTTCTCTAGTAACGTCTGGCGTTAACCTTTCTGTTGTTTCCGTACTTAAGAATTGGTATACTAATTGTTCAGTTAGGGTGAAGTGGAAGGGTACAGAAGGGGAGCAAATTCCTATTTAAATTGTCATTAGGCAAGGCGCTATGTTATCTCCGAATATATTTAAGTCTTTTTTAGCTTCGATTCTCTGACGTCTTCAACTCTGAGTTTTTTACAATGATAGTTTAGGCATTAGTCACTTTGCTCATGCTGACAATGTTCTGCTTCTTAGCTCGACAAAACAGAGTCTAGTTACGAACTTTGACCTGCTTTCAGCTGAACTGTCCGCAAAAGGCATTTCAGCTAATGCTGCCAAACATGAATTTTTGCGTTTTGGGAGTCCTCCACCAGCATCGCCTCTTTGCTTGAGTTCTTCATCTATAGCATGTTCAGCAAATATTGAATGGTTATGTCTATCTATTTATACGTCACTTTCGACTACTTGCTCCGCTATTAAGTCCAGCTTGCTGAAATGTATGTGGGCTGGTTACAAAGAAATTTTACCCCATCGTGGTCGATATAATCGGAAAAGACTTTGCCTTCTTTATTCTGGTTTTTGTGCCCCCGCTGTTTTTTATCTTTCTGGATTTGCTTTCCTCCTTCGCAAGAAGGAAACAAAGAAAATACGATCGGGATACTTTAAATATCGTAAATATCTGCTCCCTTTGCCTCGGTGGTACCGGAACCATAGAATTGTTTCTAAATTTGACATTGTTGATGCACCCTCGCAATTGAAACAAATAACTGCAGATTTATGTTTTAAAACTCAGCAAATAATTGTTGTTTTTGAACCTCTTTGGCCGTTTTTTGAATTGTGTTAATTTATTTATGTTGTATTAGATTCGTATGTTTATGGTTGTAGTCTTATGTTGTTTTTTTTCTTTCCTTTTTGTTTACTCCACAGTTTTATCATTATATTTTGTGGATTATAAACAAGTATTATTATTATTATTACTGCTTACAAAAAAATGAATTTTAATCCTACAAATAAATATTTAAAGTCCACAAGAAAGGAATTAGTCACTGAAAACAATTTACACATTACCCCACAATTTATGATAAATTTTATCCAAGAAGTTGTTCCGCACCCAAGACTTAAAGTCTACCCAAAATTCATAAGACTGGAGCCCCCTCCGTCGCATTGTATCAGTTTTTTGTAACATGTTTCAAAATTAGGAAAGGTGTTATACGTGGCATTGTGTCCTTTCTTAAAAACACAAAAATCATATTTGAAAGGTTCGACTGATCTTACTAATAAATTGAGAAATTTGGAAATGCAGGAGAATTCAATTCTCTGCAGTTTTGATGTGGTTTCCATGTATTTGAACTGTACTGTAAAAAAAAGTGCGAAGATATATTAAGGATTAAATTACAAAAGCATTTATACAAGATGTAACCTTCGCTAGTTTAGATTAAATAAAAAAAACAAGTTTTTTAAACTGAAAGTAAGGAGCGACATTAAAACTTAAAACGAACAGAAATTATTCCGTATATGAAAGGGGCTGTCCCCTCCTCAACGCCTCGCTCTTTACGCTAAAGTTTTTTATTGTTTTAAAAAATAAAGTTGTGAGACAGAGTCAAACTTTAGCGTAAAGAGCGAGGCGTTGAGGAGGGGACAGCCCCTTTCATATACGGAATAATTTCTGTTCGTTTTAAGTTTTAATGTCGCTCCTTACTTTCAGTTTAAAAAACTTGTTTTTTTTATTTAATTTCTGATCGTTTTTTAGTTAATGCAGCTTTTATTTGCATAAAAATTTTACTTTTCTTTTGCTAAATGGATGTCTTTACAAATTAACTTACGTAACTAACTTCTATATTCGTATATTTTTCTTCTGGCAAAAAATACAAAGTTGCAGATTTTTGCAGATATGAGCTTGAAACCTATGTAATAGGGTTTTCTTATACGCTGAATCTGACGGTGTGATTTTCATTAAAATTCTTTCACTTTTAGGGGATGTTTCCCCCCTCTTTAAAAAATCGAGTAAATTTTCTCAGGCTCGTAGCCTTTGATGAGTAATACTAAACTTAATAAAATTTATATATTTAGGATCAGCATTATAAACACATTCTTTTGATACATTTATTGACATCAAAATTTCGTTTTTAAAAGTTTCGATTACTATTGAGCCGTATCGCTTGTTTTTTTATTGTTTTTTTTTTTATTACGTATATGTTATTACTTATATGAAGGGGTTCTCCCCTTAGTCAATACCACGCTCTTTACGTTAAAAGTTAAAAACAATTTTGATTCACGAACCCCTGAATCACAAAGGCCGTTTAATTAGAATAGATAGCTCTTTTGAAAGCACTAAAAAAAAACTGTAGCGTAAAGAGCGAGGTATTGACTTGGGGGAGAACCCCCTCACATACGTTATAATTTTTGTTCGTTTTAAGTTCTAATATTCCTTCTTACATTTCAGTTGAAAAAACTTGTTTTTTTTTATTTAACTTCTGATCGTTTCTTAAATAATGCTTGGAAATCCGGCGCCCCCTTCATAGAAATGTCCCTTACCCCAAAGAAACATCCTCCACGGAAATATTCTCCAGAGTAATCCCCTCCTCTAGCCCCCCCTCCAGAAAAAATCCTTCCTGAAAATGGTTGTATACTTCCCAATAACCAATAAATAATGCTGGCAAGTCCGGCGCCCCCTTCATGGCATTTTCCCTTCCCCCATGAAAACTTCCTTCATGGAAAGATCCTTCCATATAGCCCCCGACCCTTTCCTTCCCCCACCTACCAGAAAAAATCTCCTCTGAAAAAGTCTGTATACTTCCCAATAACCAATACTATATGTTAACATTGAGTAAAGTTCATAACTTTCAGCCCTCCCCCTGGGGACTTTGGGGGATCAAGTCATCCTAAAAGACATTTTTATCATATTTTCGACCATGCTGAACAAAATGGCTATCTCAAAATTTTGATCGGGTGACTTTGGGAAAAAAATGAGCGTGGGAGGGGGCCTAGTTGCCCTCCATTTTTTTTGGTCACTTAAAAAGGGCACTAGAACTTTTAATTTCCGTTCCAATGAGCCCTCCCACGATATTCTAGGACCACTGGGTCGATACGATCACCCCTGGGGAAAAAAAAAACAAAAAAAAAACAAACAAATAAACACGCATCCGTGATCTTTCTTCTGGCAAAAAATGGAAAATTCCACATTTTTGTAGATAGGAGCTTGAAACCTCTACAGTAGGGTTCTCTGATACGCTGAATATGATGGTGTGATTTTCATTAAGGTTCTATAACTTTTAGGGGGTCTTTCCCCCTTTTTTCGAAAATCAGCCAAATTTTCTCAGGCGCGTAACTTTTGATGGGTAGCACTAAACTTAATGAAAGTTATATATTTGAAATCAGCATTGAAATCTGATTCTTTTGATATATCTATTGGTATCAAAAACCCGTTTTCTAGAGTTTCGGTTACCATTGAGCCGGGTCGCTCCTTACTTACAGTTCGTTACCACGAACTGTTTGAAATTGATGTCCTTATGAAGTTGATAAATGAATGCTGGTAAATGAATATTCTTTTTATTTTGGTTTTAGAGGAGAATTTGGAAAACAGGTTTTTGGTTTGCCTATGGAGGCATCCTTTCTCCTTTGTTGGCAAATCATTTCATAAGGAGTCTTGATCTAGAGCTTGTGGTGTAAAGAACTCTTTTTTGGAAAAAACCTGTTTTACATTGTGAGTAATTTCCCAGTGGACACTTATTTGAAGACTTTTTATAATTGGCTTATCTATGGCTTGGTTATTTTTACCGCTGTGATTTCCCCTGGGAACAATTATTTTAGCTCAGTGTTGCCGATTGGAAGCTGCCAATAGAAGATTTTATTACGCAAATCTTATAAGCAATATTCAACCTTTTCTTAAGGTGTGTCGACAGTACCACGTTGTTTTCGGGATGTCGACGGAAATGGAGGACAAATTATTCTTGAATGCTGTGTTGAACTTCGTGAGCCGTAGTATGGAAAGAGAAGAAAAACTGGAGGGAATAATTGATACAGGCGTCGGAATTTTCACACCAGAAGAAATTCTGAAAGCCAAAGAATCGCTCCATAAACTAATGCAGTTTACAACACGCTGTAAAATTCACGCGAAACATGAAGAGAATTTAACGGAAATTTGCAGATGGATTCACCAAGCTCACGCCAAGAAGACCAAATTGCCGACCTTTGTTATTGATTCTCCCTGCTCAGTCCCAACTACTAGTGAAGCTACTGCAGCAAACGTTGCTATTAAGGTGAATGAATTGTCTCGAGTTATTAAGAACCATTTTGCTATTATTGCCAACAAACCCATCGAATGGCCAAGTGCTTCAAACCAGCCTGATAAGCCCTCCTATGCAATCGTACTGAAAAATATGCCCGTGTCGCTTGATACCCTGACTGCTAGGAAGAGATTCATAGATTCGGTATGTGCAGATACTAGTGACATATCTGAATTACGGAGAGTCAAATCGGACTAGAAACTAGTGGTTTGCTCGGAAAACACAGCTGAAACCATTGTTGAGTCAATCAAGACCAACCAGCCGCAGATCTCTGCTGCCATAAAGAGCCCTAACTATATTGGTGTAGTGAAACGAGTCCCCTCTGACGTATCGGTGGATGAGCTAACTGCACTGATCCCAAGAGCTACGAAGTCTGAACAGCTTGGCAGTTCCCGTACGTTCAAAGTATTTTTCAGCTGTCGATCGGATTTGGATAAATTTCTTAAGGACTCTGTGAAGTTCTATTACGAAAAACTGCCCACTGAAGAATCCCTTTTCTTACCCCGTCGTTGCTACTCATGCCACAACCAAGGTCACCTAGCTGCCGAGTGCTCCAATAGCCCTGTCTGCTCCAGATGTAGCGCGTCTGACCACGTCTCCAAAAAGAACGATGCAGAAAAGTGTACTAGTGCTATGTTTTGCGTTTCCTGCAAGAAAGCGCTCCATACCTGCTATAGCGTAAAGTGTCCGAAAAACCAGCAAAAGGCAGCTCATTAACATGATGAATAACGAAATCTCTAACATTTCACTAATTTCTTGGAATATAAACGAAAATTTTTCCGAGCAGTCTCTTGTGGTTGACCAGTTTGTGAATAAATATAATGTGATATGCCTGCAAGAACATTTCATCACAGAAGCTGGCATAAACCTATTAAATCTCTGGCTGTCCTACTCTGTTTTCTCCGTGCCTGCAAAACGTTCATCTCCGCGGGGACGTCCGTCTGGCGGTATTGCCACGTTGGTTAGCAATCGTCTCGCGTGCGAAGTATACGAGAACAGTGACAATTTTCTTGCAATTAGACTATATAACCTGCTAGTTATAAATGTGTACCTTCCAACTGATTACCGTGACGACAAATCTAATAGTGCTTTTGCTATAAGTGCTGCCAAACTAGTCCGCTGCCTTAAAAAAGCCAAACGCGAGTCCCTTGAGTGCATAATAGTGGGTGACTTTAACTGTAATTTAGAAGTTGATATTAGTGCCCAAAAAAGTCGTTGTTGCATTCTAATAGGGATACTTGAGAACTGTTTTACTATTCACCGGAAGAACCAGAACTTTTCGTATATCCACCAATCTGGTTCTACGTCCAATCTAGACCATATTTTTAGCTCTAGGTCTTTGCCAGTGCGTGAGGTTCTTGTCCTTCCGAATAGTTTCACTTCGGATCATTTCCTAGTTCAGTGTATTATCAGTAGGCCTGCCTCGTTTTCCGCTGTGAATAATTCATCGATATTCACTCAGAGGTGGCATGAGGTTCCGGTTTGGCGTAAAATTGATAAAAAAAAGTTTCAAGATTCTTGTGATCTTGTTCTGTCAAAAATTTGCGTACCGTTTGACCTACTTGTGAAAATCTCTCATCGTGATGAAAGAAATGCGCGGCTACGTCTTAATATTTATTACGCCGAACTGACCCATGCTCTTCTGTTTGCCGAATCTCAGGGAGTACCCAATTCTTGTGCCAGACAAAAAACTCAGGAAAAGAGATGATCTTCTAACCCTTTGTTACAATTAGCATGCGACCGAGCTACTTTCTGGTACGGAATATGGAAAGAATGTGGTAGACCACACTCAGGAGTAGTTAAAGAGATTAAAGTTGCATCTAAGCGTAGGTTTGGTAAGGAACTTGCTCGTCACCGTGTGCAGTTGAAATCAGAGCTTTCTGAAAAAGTAATTAAAAATCCTAATCTGTTATGGAAAATATTTGTTAAGAAGGAGTCAGCGGGTCCCGAGTCAGATATCCCATCTTTAACATGGATAAACTATTACCTTAATGAGTTTTCAGCCCCAAAACAGGATCTTAACATTTCTGTTCAAGAAAAGCTTTCATCCCTCCTCTCATCAATTCCAGATACAGATTTCGTAGTTACCCAATCACAGGTTGCGTCCGCGGTTCGACGGTTGAAAAAGAAGAAGTCGGCTGGCATTGACCGTGTATCCGCCCTTCACCTTAGCCATTGTAGCCCAACTTTCCTGGGGCACCTAACTCTTCTCTTTCAGATGATCTTCACTACTGGACTCGTACCATCGGCATTCAGTATTGGGTCACTTAGGCCAGTCCTGAAGAAAGGAAAAAGTACTTCGGAATGTGCTTCGTTCAGACCGATCACAGTAGCACCAACACTTTGCAAAAACTTCGAACTTTTGGTCATTGATGAAATCCAGGAAAAATGCTGGACTCCCCCTTCCCAGTTTGGGTTCCAGAGGGGTCTTGGTTGCGGCCACGCCATTTCTGCTTTGGCTTCAGTCTTGATTGACGCTGATGAATCAAAGGAGTCCATGGTTATTGGTCTACAAAACGTCTGCCGTGCCTACGACTCACTTCTCCATGACCAACTCATTCTGGATATGGGAAAGAGAGGTGTACAGAAGGACATCCTACTACCCATTAAAGATATGTACGACCACCTACAGGCTGAACTCCTACTTCCTGGCCATGGTCGACCCTTTACTGAATATACATCAGACGTGATGCTGTCCTACCAAGGGAATCCTGTAGTCCCAGTAAAAAAAGGTAGCTCGACACTATCGAGACAATATGCATAGCTCGTGGAATAGACGTTACAATGATAGCTTACGCCGATGAAATTCTGAACCCCAGCCGCACAGTCGCAGGTACAAAGACCACCTTCTCCACACTACAATCAAATTACAGTCACATTGGTCTTGAATTTAACCCACAGAAGCTGGATATTCTTCTGTTCAACTGGCGCCAAGAAGAGGTCTCGTCTCTGAGGCTGGGAGAACTGTCTGTAGCCCCTGTCTCGAAAATTATTTACCTTGGTTTACCAATTGGAAAGGATCTAAAAACTACACGCTCCCTTCTTATTGATCATCTCCGTAAATGCCTGGCTTTTTCTTACAGTAGAGTAGTCTCATCTAAAATCCGTTTCAACCGTTTAATTCTGGCTCGACTTTATAATGCAGTATCCCTTCCCCATTTCCTGTATCTAAGCCCGTTTGGGAGAATTTTTCCCGAGCCAGAAAAAAGAAAGCTCAGATTTACGTTTTTAAGTATGCGAAGTTTTTGTTGTGGCTCCCGCCATGGACAAGAAATTCGTGCCTTGTTAAAAATTTTAAAATTGCGGACCCAACGGCAGTTATAATTGAACAAATTAAACGGTACAACGAGAAAGTCTCTTCACAGCCTTGGTACCGTTTGCTAAGGTAGTAAATCGCTGTCCATTTCATTTTATTTGCACATCTCTTGTCATATTTAGTCTTTTTACCGTCTCTTGTCATATTTAGACTAGTTGATTGAGTCCGTTGATTATGAATTGAAGTTATCAAGTATTTTGCTGTTGGTTAGGTTAGTTGAATAGAAGTTATCAATCATATTGCTTATGTTTCTTCAGTACGTGGGAGTTTTAAAAAGTAAAATTTCTTACGTACCTGCAGTGCAGTGTATAATTGAGTTTTTGTTTCTGGTCTTTGTAATTCGTTCGATTATGTGTAATATGTTATAATTTGTTTTTTGTGTGTGTTTTTTTTCTTTTTTAGTGATACTCCGTCTTTTGTACCTTTTTTTGACGGGTAATAAATAAATAAATAAAATAAATATTATTGAAAACCTCCACTAAACACAGTTTTAGGCTCTCTCCTTGTTTCTGGGGCAGATTCATGGATGATGTGGTTAGTATTTGGAAACACAGTTTAGATTCCTTAGACATTTTCCGTAAACAATTAAATTGTTTTGATAAAAATATAAAATTTAAAGTGAAATTTGAATAAACGACAAACTAAATTTTCTTGATATCTTGTTAATTAAAAGTAATTTCAATTTACTGTTCTCAATATACTGAAAACCTACGCACAATGAAAATATTTGAATTTTCAATCGTGCAACACCGTTTTTTGGGTAAAAAGAGGGGTTGTGATTTCACTGGATGATAGAACCTTCATAATTTGTTCCCAAGAATGTCCGGATTCTGAATTATTGTATTTGAAGGATATTTTATTTTGTAATAGTTACTCAATTAAATTCATGAATAAAATAATAAAAAACTGATGTATTGAACATAATCAAAGGGTTATTGGAGTTTCACAGTCTTAAGGATTAAATGAATCTATAATTCTCATTTCTTTGCCTTATTTACATGTTTTTGGAGAGACGCTTAAACGAATTTTTGCGTAAATAAATATAAATAATTCTTGAAAGATTTATTTAGCATCACAACTCAATAGAAAAAACCCTACAATTAAGCAAGCTTCCTGAAACCTTTGTTTCAACTTTTGCTGTATATATTATCTTTCATCCTCACCATGTTTTAGGATTTGTCGAGACCATGGCTATTTCTATTTATAGAGGTTTTTTCAGTCAGTGGGCGAGGGAGACTATAGAGATTAAAAAATATGTCTTTGCTAATCTCTCAATAAATAGGGACACGGGAAATTTAAATATTGAAACAATTTGTGATATTCATTTAAAAAAAAAGGAACCAATAGTTAATAAGGGAATTAATATTTTACATAATCACCAGGGGACAAGATTGCCTATTAGACCAAACAAATTGCTTCAGTAATAGATAACAAGAAGATTAATTCGCAACAGAATAATTAGCTTACTTTCAATTTTTAAACTTTTTTAATCAGTTTCTTTGGTGTTCTCATCGAAGTATCTCTAGTAGCTCTGTGACCCACATGGATCCTTTGCGAAAATTATACTTTATTAATACTACTGGTGGTTTCCTTTGTTTTTAGTTTATTTTAGTGTTTTACCTTTGCTTCTTTTATGCTGAACACGCATAATTTAGATACAAGCGATTTATCCGCGTTGTTCTAATCTTTCATCTTTTCTCTCTACTGACTACAGTCTCGTTTGTTGTCTTTTCATTGAGTTTTGTCGCTCTGTTTTTTTTTTTTTAATCATGTTACCTATTAACAACGTTTAACATAGGGCTATCAAATTATGTCTGCTATTATCAACATTATCGAAATCCTGTCAAATATTATCAAAACCCTACATAATATTATAATAGTCTTTCAAGATATTACCAAATCATGATTAAATATTACAAAATCCTGTCAAAATCATGAATATATTATGAAAATTTTTTCCGGTGTTACCTAAATCTTGCAAGTTATTATCAAAATCTAAAATCATACTAGCAAAATCGTGTCTGCTAACATCAAAGTATTATTTGGTATTTCATCAAAATTCCAAACGGTATAATGAGAATCTTTTATGATATTATCAAAACTTTACATAGTATTATCAAAATCTTGCAAGTTACTAACAAAATCATGCATGGTATTCTGAAAATTCTACCAGATATTAACAAAAAGGTTTTTCTGGTAATATTGAAACGTGTCTGATATCATCAAACGTGACATGGTGTTGTTACCAAGCTCTTGCATGATACTGTCAAGACTATCAAAATTTAGTCAAATGTTATTAAAAACTTACATAATATTATCAAATCATGCATGATATTACCAAATAATGTTTAACTATTACAAAATCTTGTCTTGAATTTTCAAATTCTTGTGAGATATTCCGACAATCGTTTGCGGTATACCTAAATCTTTTAAGCTATTACCAAAATCTAGAATGATGCTTACGAAATTGTGTCTGTGTATTGACGGTGGTTCGCAAACATATGAACCAAAGGATTTAAAGAATAATTTTTAACAAAAAAAATATTTGTAAGATGTCTTAGGAATTAGAGGGGTGTCAGAGAGTGCCGGTGGACCATTAATAGTGTTGCAAGGTGGCGTGACTCGACAGGGTGCATGTAAGAAGGTTGGCTTGCAAAAATATGAACAAATAAACTTAAAGCATAATTTTTAACAAGAAAATACCTGAAAAACGGTTTAAGAATTATGAGGGGTGCCAGAGGGTTATTCTTTGTATTAAACAGTGGTGTGAATTGACTTGATGTATCATGTTGAGGGTGGCTTGCAAAAACGTGAACCGATGGATTTAAAGCATATTTTTACGAATGATAAGGGATGCAGGAGAATATTGTGTACTATCCATAGTTTTCCAAGATGGCGTGAACTGATGTGGGGGCATCAGGTTTGGGTTGAAGTGCTAAAACACGAACCAATAGATTTAAAGCATATTTTTATCATGAAAATATCTGGAAAATGCCTTTGGAAGGATGAGGGTGCCAGGGGGTGTCTTATGACATCCATAGATTGCCATGGTGGCCTGAATTTCCAAGGGGGGCATCACGTTCCACAGTTTAAAGTTAAGGTGGGAGAGTATTCTGGTAAATTGGGTTTCTACCTCACCTAGATCACCCCATCAATTTACATAATTCTCAGTCCATTTTACATCATTTTAACATTATATTTTGCACATTTTGAAAATTTTTTGAACAAGACCTTGGAAATCATATTTGGTCTCATTTTTACACTTTTTTACAATGTGAAGACGGGTTTCTGACTCACCTAAATCACCCCATCAATTTACCCTAACTTCAGTTGAATTCACAAAAATTTAAATGAAAACCAGTAGTATTTCCCATTTTGAGATTTAAGATCAAAATGGGTCTTATGGAATAAGAATTTCTTACTATACTACTGATAAAATGTAATAATTGAATATGATTTAATATTCAATGAATAGTTTAATATCATATCTAAATAATTTATATCATATTTATTTTTTCTGTCAATAGCCTTTAAAATTAAAGCTTTATCTAGTTTTGTTATTTTTCTTTTCAAGATCAGCTTCCTCAGAATCAAAACCCCTAGGTGCAAAAAGCTCAATTGCTAAACCTTTAAAAAATAATGATAACGGTTTTACTTCCATATTTAGTTATAATACATCTCATTCGTTTAATCGTGCATTTTATTCAAATGTCTAAATCTTCTTTTTTAATAGTTCGATTATGTTTATTTTCCATTTTTATTTCCCTTATGTTTCTCTATTTGCTAGTAAATTATTTTATTAAAGTAATTTCCAAATCAAAAATGATTTATAAATTACAATCCCATTAATATATAACTTTAAACAACTCTCCATGGCGCAACTGGTTAGAAGCAGAGTAGCCGGTAAATTTAAAAAAATCTTGCAATACAGATAAGAGAAAGTAAAATATTAAGTAGCCAAAAGAAAAATCCCCAGGGTACCTTGTTTACTTTGTTTTTCAAAACCTTCCTTTTTGTGTCAATAGGGCCTAGATCTTTTGAATTTGTTTTTATAAGAACAGTCTATGCTTGTTTGCTGTTAAAGTCTACTGAGTTTCTGATAAACTTTCCATTTTTCTGAATAATACATCTTTATTATTCTGTAATGCTATTTTATCTTTACCGATATTCATTTTGATACATTTCATTTTTCTTGGCTTTGGTTTCATCGTCAGCCTCTTTTAAATAAGCGTATGCTCTTGATCTTAAAACTACAAACTCTGACATTATTGTTCTCGACAATTTATCCTTCATCATACCTATCACTTTTTTTGCCTGTAGGGAAGTTATAAGGGTCATTGTTTTTTGTAATTTGAAGTATCAAACTTTTTTAGAGGTCAGTTTTAATATCTTCACAAGAATCCTCAGTCCCAATATCACAAATAAAACTATCCGTATCCATGTTGCACAAATCAATGTTCTCATTATATTTCGGTTTCATGTATTCATAATAATATTCATACATCAGTAACTAGAATCACTTTAATGCAGTGAATCTGATATAAATATGTGTATCTAGATTTATTTTTGACTTGGCCATTCTGGCCACCAAGAAATTCTCGATAAAAATTATTTCTAATATAAATTTAAGTTTTTTAATTATTTTTTTTCATTGTTCATCACTAGTGATTATTTCAATACTAGCTATTTTTCTGACATTTTCCATGGTTTTTCCAAAAAAAGTATCATTGATTAACCTAAGAAAATATTTCTTGAAATTATTCGTTCCCTTTTGTCGAAATTTAGTATAATGATTGATATATTCTTTTAAATAGGGTGACTCACTAAATGCTAGTATTCTATCAATAGCAAGCCATTATACTCATTACGCAGTTGTACTCAATTTATATTGAATGTTTTTCAAGAGCTAGTGGTAAGTTCTTATGCAAACTGTGTAACTCACTTGGATACTCAAAATCAACTAAATAAACTACCCCTACATTATCCTTATTCATTTCTAATTTAATGTAATCTTTTAGTTGTTCAACGCAGCACCAAACCTTGAGGTATTGCCTAACCATTTAAGTTATTAGAATTGCAATACATTAAATGATTGTTTTATTTAAGTTTTTCATGTTTTTATCATTAGCTTTAGCATATCTTTTCATACATTGAGATGCACCAGCTCTTATTTCTCTTTCTATAAATGTATACATATCTTCGTCAGGGATTACGAGAATTAAAGCTTAAGGGTGTTTGAGAAAAGCTTCTA
This sequence comes from Artemia sinica, assembly GCA_027921565.1. NCBI lineage: Eukaryota > Metazoa > Arthropoda > Branchiopoda > Anostraca > Artemiidae > Artemia > Artemia sinica. The sequence goes on along the minus strand of JAPEVW010000052.1, from coordinate 638,345 downwards.
ATGTGAGTTCTGGTGCTTAGAAGAAGTACAGATTATATAGTTTATAATTATTTAAAAACAATTTCAAAATTTTCAAAAACTTTCAACAACAGTTGATAAAACTAAAACGTCACTTTTAGATACTATTTAGTATAATCTAAGAGTGTTTTACATGTGAACAATTTCCAAATAGATTTTACTCTCTTTTAGTCTTCTTCAGAAATATTGTCTCCTGTAATCTAGAATAAAACTTATCTATAGACGGTAATTTTGTGTCATTTTTTCATAGCTATCAATGTATTTACAGGAAAAATCTTTTTCTTTATTATTTCTTTGGATTTTTCAGTATTTAGAAATATATCAGAGGTATGCTTAAAATTATTTTTCAAATAATTGCAATTTACTTTACATTGACATTTAGCAAAATTTTCAGAAAGCCGATCTAATGATGAAGCCATAAAATGAAGTGAATCTATGAAACGCATTTCGTATTGGGTTTAATTAACAGATAATTTTTTTATAAAACGATATAAAACTCTCAGATGAATCAAAAGTACCATTATCAAGTATTAATTGTCAAAGAATTAAGTGAGTCTATTTTGAGAGATTATGTATTACAATAGGGGTATGTATAAGAATTCTAAAGTTTTTATTACATTCTCCATGAGTAAATCCACGTATATTACCAGTCAAATGGTCGTGATCTAAATGAAAATTATTATCTACTATTTCTTTTTCACAAATATGACAGCTTTTATTAGTTTTGTTATTCCATTTTTCCTCTTACTTGTTTTTGTGTATGACCATTATCTCTCTATCTATGTTCATACTCATTGGCTATTTCTGTACACACCTCTGATATGCTAGTTAAGAAATGCCTGCTATCATTTTAACCAAAGTATTCGTAATATTTATTCAAAAGAAGTATCAAATGAACAACATAATTGAAATCCATAAGCAAGTGACTTTTGGTCTGCTAATTTAATTGTCTTTTTACCTTTCTTTTGATTAAATTCTATATTATATGATTCAAAATCATTTATAATACGGTGCTTTCATATGTTTAGCTATATTTTTAAATTTAATTTTAGATCTTGGCAAATCTTGAAGGCTGAAATAGATGCAGTGAAGCATACAACCCTTAAAACGTATGAACTATTGGATAAAACTGGAGATCTCGATATTGGTGTCTTTTATGAAAACCAACTCTCGAAAGTTATTCAATAAGAACTTTCATTCTATAAATGGATCCTATAAAATTGAATAAACTATTAGCGAGCATCGTGTAGAGAAGCACAAAGAATTAGAGTTCAAGAACACTCTTTAGAACAAGCTGGATTTTTTGACTGTCTTGAAAAGTCGGATGCTCCTATCGTTGAAGCATAAGATAAAACTACAAAAATGATTACTGATAAATTACATGAAAATGACACTAATTTAAGAAAACGATTACAACAATTTGATCAATCATGTCAAGGTTGCTCACGGCAAGCTATTTTGCCTCCAAATAAAGCGAATGGCATTGTTAATGTCGATTCTGGGATAGACGAAGAATTTTTGAAAAAAAACAATAAGGACTATGATTTTAACGGATTCTATTTTGAAATGCTTAGTTTTAATTTAGTAAAATTATCGATATTTAAAAGAGGCAATAGATGAATCAGGAACACTAAATTAAAGATATGGAGAAATGATGAAAGGTTGGAAATCCAGTGAATTAGAAATAAAAGTCTCAGTTCGAAAAAGTCTATAGAAGAAAGTTAAAGGCTATTAAAGACAACTTTGACATTACAATCCTCCGCAAGGAACTAAGTTTTACATAAAAGCAAATGATATGATTAAAAAATATATAGTTTGGTTTGTAGCAAAGGTGCTGGAAATACATCTGATGAATTGAGAAATGAAGCTATTGACCTGTTCGATTCATTATTCAAAAATAAAATCATTCAAAAGAATGAGTGTAATATTATTTACAACAAATATCTCAGAATTTGAATTTTATGAATAAAAATGCCTTTCTAGGAAATGGGTGTGATTATTAGTCTTGTACAAGTAATAAGATCATGTTAGATAGAGACTCTGATTATGAAATAGCTTTAACTCAATGTACACTATGATATTCATGGTATAACATTAGTGATCAATTTAAAAACAACACTTTGGAATACAGGGAAAGAATAAGGATGAATGGGTAAACGTTGTTATACCCATTGGGTTGTATGATGAAGAGGCTTTAAATTATTTCTTAACTCGTTATTTCAATTCATCCCAAGACCGATGCTCAATCAGTATATCATCCAATCTAGCAAAAATGAAATTTTTTATTTTGAAAGAGAATTATAAATTTTGGTTAAATAGTTTTGGTTTATATTTTATTTTAGGATTTGAAAATGGAGTTGAAATAAGTAGCAAATATAATGAAGGGACTAAATTTTCTAATATTACAAGAAATGGGGGTAAGATACATCTTCACGGTTCATTAGTGGATAGTTCAATTGTAAATGGGAATACAACCTATAATGTCATCTGGAGTTTTGCTCCAAAAACAGAAAATAGAATGCTACTCTGTGAGATTCCTATAGAAAGGTAATATCTTCCAATAGATTGAAACGAATATATCAACACGCTAAAAATGAATATAAGTGATCAGTTAGGTAGGTTAGTTGATCTTAATGGAGAGGCTATTGAATATATTTTGGATTTGAAAAAAGTCTAATGAAATTATTTAATAAAAATTATCTATAATAAATGCTGTTCAATAGGGACAATTATTGTATACTAGACAATATAGTGGCGGGATTGGTAGTTTCTATAAAAACATCGTCAATTCTCAATTATTCAAGACGTCCAGAAAATATAAGAAATGAAGCTTTTTCCATTTATAACACTATTATTAAACCTCGACTGGAATTATCTAAAAATAGATCGATTGAATATAAAAAAAATTGGATAGATTATTATCAAAGACCATTATATGATGTGAGATCCTTAAAAGATATAGTTTCAAAAAATAAGAGATATTCCAATGATTATCTTGATGAACAGTAGAAAGGCTTATTGGATGCAAAGATTTTAGGGAAGGGACTTAAAGTGCATATCTGTTGAGGCTCTTGTTGACTCTCTCAGTGATTATCAAAGATCTTCCTCTAATGTTTGAAAACTTTTAAGAGTTTATTTAATATTTTTTTCCGTATATAAATTAATATTAATATTTTTTTCCGTATATAAACGATATGGAATCTTCGATTCTTCCAAGCGATAGTTAATTTATACAAGAGTGAAAATAACACAATTGGATGAAAAATTTTTTTTAAATAATGATGAAGCTACTTTGACAAATAATGGTTTAATTTGTTCAGAAATGCAGAATATATTATCAATGGAAAATGTACTGAAAGTATTTATTATGTAGGTATAACGACTACTGTTAAAAATCTATTAGAAATTTCAGATGATTATAATCGAAGCGCAGCTACTAATATATTTCGGTATGAAGATAAAACCAAATCCATTGATTCCTTTAAAGCAGAAAACGAGTTTTAAAGCACTTTCACACCTGCTGCAGCAGGTGGTGGAACAATTACAATAAAACGAAACAACGCTATTAATAGGGGTTTACTTAAAAGATTGAATAAAACATAAGAAAGTCATGTGGTTAGTATTTACTTACCATTATCACGATTATTTTGATTTTGTCAAGATATTAATCGTGTTTTTAGAGGCGGTACGCATCAAATTATATTAAAAAGAAATGACTATTAAAATACGATTATAAAATATGGAGCTAAAAGTTTTAAAGTATGTGTAATGCATTTATCATGGATGCTACCAGTATTAAATCTCAGTTTACCCATAGCGACTAAATTAAAAGCTGAATTGGAACAATTAAAAGCTGCATTAGGAAAGGGCAGCTCATTTGAATTAAGACTGGAAGCGTGTAATACCTATAAAAGTGATAATAAATCGGATAAGGAACTAACATGGAAAGTAGTCAGTGGACGCTATAATTCAACTAAAATCATTGTTATGTTACAGAAATCTGAAAAAGATAATAGTTGCACGCAAAACTATATGGTATTTGACCATATTAACACTAATAAAATTGAAATGAGAGTAAATGAATATAAATATCCAAAAGAAGATTTTAAATGTGTTTTCAGTGATGCTACTGAAGCTTATTCTAACGCTTATAAATGATTCTTAGAGCTACGATATAAACATGAAAATATTGACAGTCAAAAATTTGTTAGTTACAATGATTTTAAAACAGTATATCTTTTATTTTGTTTTGCTGCTTCAAAGCATGAATCGAATGTTTATTGAAGTGGATCAACTGCTGATATAAAATTTAAACTTTGATTATATCAAGTAGCTACCGATCAATACAACATTTACTGCGTTATATTTTCAGAAATAAAAACAGTCACGGAAGTCATTGATATTAAATTATATGTTAATATATAATATTATCAGAATTTGTTATTTTATTATGTTAACCTTTGCTTCTTTAAGTTTTGACCCACTTCTGAATGAAATACTTCAAAAATAAATAAGAATAGCAGAATCGCACACCCGGCAAAATCATCATTATTACCATTCCCTTCCCTATCTTCCACGAAAACCTCTGGCCAAATTTAAGCAAGATTTTTATTTATCAACGTAATTATTTTCAATTTTTTAATTACCTGAAAGTTTATATTTTTATTATTTTTGAATTTAAAATTTAAATTATTGAATTATTTAATTATCATTAATTATTTTAATTAAATTATTATTATTATTATTATTCAATACTCATTTTAACTGCATAGTTTATTTGTATTTTCTTGATCAATTAATAGTTTATTAATTATTTTTATTTTTTAACTGCGCCATCTATTTGATTTTTACAGGAACTGAAATTTAAAGAAATAAAAAACAATCATAACCGTTGTATTATTTATTTGGCATTCTGCGCCCCTAAGATTTACAAACCCCAGGGCAGCTACTTCCACTCTTCTTTCCCTAACACCACTTGTGGTAGCTCATACTAAGGAAAAACTTTTAAAATTGCAGCTACCATGATTACTTCATTAGATATTGATAATTGTTTCGACAGCAAATTGATGTAAATTTAGAAAGTATTTGCTTAATCCTTTTGTGATATTTTATGCACGCATTTTTTTTTATTGAAAACTCCAGTAGACTAATTCAAATTGTAATTAAGAGGAAAAAGTCTAATTAAAAAGGACAAAATTGCTATAAATATCGATGGACAATAGCAGCTCAGTTGCTTATAAAACGTAATAAGCTAGCAGGAAAAACACCTGAATTGATCTTATGTCAGTGAAACATTTTTTAAGGCGGATTTCTATTGTTTCATAATAAATTCCTTATAAAAACATACTTTTGCTTTAAGTGTGTGTTACTTTGACAACTGAAAAAACTGCCTCATTCTTATTTATGTTAGTTGTCAGGGCAACAGATGTTATGCAACAGAAGCTGCTCTACAGGTGCTTCAGCCTTTTTTTAAGGTTGAACTGGGATACTCTCATCATAGTCTTTGTATTCTAGTTCTGCATATGCGTATAATCAGAACTAAAATGCACAGACTACATATAAGGTACCAGGTAGCAAAAAGGCTGATTTGCAGAATTTAGAAACGGTCTTTAAAATTATCTTTAAAGGTGGAATTCTAAAATATTTCATTCATTAAAGTCTAGACTTTATTTTTTTTTTTACCTTATACCATCAATTCCAGATAAAATAATAAACAATTATGTTAACAGAATGGTAACAGACACTTACAGTTGTTATGTCGGTTGTTATTGTAACAGTTCGTCTATTCAGGAAAAATCTTCCCTCTGCAGCAGCTGGAGCTTTGATACTAGGTTCAATTAAGTTGTTATCTTGGTTGTCTTCAAAAAGTTCAACTGGCCTAAAAAATTGCCTTTAAAATAAAAATTCGAGAACATTTTATTCATTAATAAACTCTGAAGCAGCGTGCTTGTATGGTTAAACTGTCTTTTTCTGAGAAGATAAAAAAGAAAAAAATTCGTAACAGAAAATCAAAGAAAATATGAATACAATTAAACAAATGAAGATGTATGGCTTCTAAAACCATGAAAGTGCGTATTAAGACACGAATATTGCCCAAGAATGTTTGTAATAGTTTAAGCCAACACTAAAACTCAGCCATAAATTTTTTCTGTTTTACCTGGTAAACCTAAATTGGGCTTATTTGGTATTTAGATAGGGCCCCTTTTTGTCTGAGTCTCGAGCAGTTTTTAAGTATTTCAGTACACAATTTTTATAAAGTATCTTAAAACTTGACCGTCTTTTATTAGTTTTGGTGCTGAAGATTATCAGTAAGGGAGTCTGAATAGGACAATAGGAGCTGTGCTCGTATATGCTCCTTTTATGTTTTAATATTACTTCTACCTGAATTAAAAATAACATTAATTTAATTAATTTTAGAAGGACTTTCAAATCACGTCCATGTGCAAAAAAGGTTAATTATAAAGTCCTAAATTTTCCAGAAGAAAGCTTAAAGCACTGTTGAAACTTGAAATTTGTTGAAACTCGAACGTGTGATTTTTAGCTGGAAAATATCTGAAATTATATTAGGTATGAGGCTGGGGTGTCATAGCTTGCCAGGAGGGGGGGGGGGGTCGCAGTAGTGAGACAAAGGATAGGAATCGTAGGAAAATAATAGCAAAAGAAAATATGTCCATTGGGACTTATTAAGTCCTTACTTAAGTCCAAGCGCTAGAAAAATGCATAAATAATGATGACGAGTGTCGCAGGGTGTCCTAAAGTCACCGTTTTTTACAGTGAAAAAAAGTAGTAAGCTCGTTCAGGAAATGTATTTAAAATACTTTGTGGCGTGAAATGCATTGGAGTAACACGTTCTAGCAATGAAATATCGAATTCCCGCAGTTCAAGTAAAGATGACACTGTTCAATTTAGATTTTGGAGGCGGATGGAGTTCGTCCGGAATGAGGCAGACTATGTCTGCTGACCACGTGCCTCTGGATATGGGGTTTTCCCTAGCTAAACGCTTCATGTGAATGGGCAGCCTCAACCTTATGAGGTGGCTGGAGCCCACCCCAGGGACTTTCAGTGTTTAGGCAAGTCCTAGCTCTAATTAGATCCCAGGCCTAGGGTCGGTTGGGCCTGCATCCCTCCAGCCGAAAATTTTACCGCAACGAAAAACAAAGATACTGCCTCGGATGACCTACCCCCCCCCCCCTTTACCTTCCAAGACCCCAGCTTGTCCCTGGGCCGATTTCAGACCATCGAATGAACCTTATTGACGAGGGTGGAATACGACTCGCCACCTGGAACGTACGCACACTCAACTTTCCTGGAGCTAAATAAATGCTTGCCTATGAGCTAAAACGCTTCAATATAACTGTGGCTGGCCTTACAGAAACTCGCCTTGTCGGAAGAGAGTCCGAGGATATTGGTGAAGGATATCAACTGATCTGGTCTGGTGACCCAAAAAGCAAGACAAATGGTGTAGGCCTCGCGCTGAACACTAGAGCCAAGAGATGCCTTCTCTCCTATAAACAAATTTCAGATAGAATACTGATGGCTCAGCTCCAGCAAAAGCATGGAAAGTGGACAATTATTGTATGCTATGCTCCCACCAATCCTAGTCCTGTGGAAGTGAAGGATCAGTTCTATGTGGAGCTCTCAGCGACCCTGTCTAGAGTCCCACCCCACGACATCGTTACTCTTCTGGGAGACCTTAACGCGACGGTAAATGACAGGGAGGGCGTGTGGAGAAGTGTTCTCGGCCCTGTGACTCCAGATTCACTGAATGACAACGGACAAAGACTCCTCCAGCTCTGCAATATGCATAATCTGGTTATTTTAAACGCGCTCTTTCAGAGACGAGTTATACACAAATACACTTGGTCTCTAACGACGGCCAGACAAAGAAGATGATCGATTATGTTGTGATCTCGGGTCGCTGGCGCTCGTCGTTAACAAATTGCCGGACTTATAGGTCGGCCGAGCTTGGAAACACAGACCATAGGATGGTAGTCGCCACACTCAGGCTACGCCTGAGAGCACAAGGTCAAGAAAGACGGCCTCCCAAGCTCGATCTGAGTAGTTTGGCTACATCTCAGATGCAATAGAAGTATGCTCTCGATATCTCTAACCGGTTTAGCTGCCTCCAAGTTCTGGACGACCCTGAAGTAGCCTGGAAGTCTTTCAAAGATAATATACTCGATTCGGCTGGCAGTACCATTGGCCGCAGCAGACACAAGTATAAACCCTGGATATTCCAGGAGACTCTGTCTGTAATCGAGCTGCGCTGGAAGGCCCGTTTAGCAAAGAATATGCCAGAGTACAGACGACTCAATGGCCTTCGCAATAGCCTACTGCACAGTGATAGGAAGACCTTTGTAGACAAGAAAAACAGCGATCTTGAAGATGCCTCGAGAAAAGGAGACACCTGCTCCCTCTACAAACACCTCCGCAAGCTGACGGAAGGGAAGACTTCCACCGTGAGCCGTGTTTTTTCTGCTGACGGAAGCATGCCGGATGACGATGCAGGCCAACTCTCTGCCTGGAGGAGTCACTTCTCAACGCTTCTGAATGCCGAGGCAGTTGCTCATCCCGACCCTGATCTGATTCATGCAGCAATGGCCACACCCGAGACTACTTCCTACCTCGTATCGCAACCGTTTACCACCTTTGAGATCCAAAATGCTGTAAAACGGTTAAATAATAATCGAGCCCCCGGCGTCTGTGGTTTTTTCTGCAGAACTCCTCAAGTACGGGGGTGCAGCAATGATTCTGTGGCTCCAGATAATCTTCTCAGCTGTATGGACGACAGAAAGCATACCGAATGACTGGCATGCTGGCATCATATTGCCGCTCTGGAAACGTAAGGGCAGCCGTCAAATCTGCTCCAACTATCGTGGGATCATGCTTCTCTCTGTTCCTGGTAAACTCTTCGCCATGTCACTCCTGGACAGGTGTTCCACCTTTTTGCGTAGAAAAAGAAGAGTCCAGCAAGCCGGATTCATGCCCGGCAGGTCGACGACGGAGCAAATGTTTACTATGCGCCAGTTGATCGAGAAGACGCGGGAGTTCCACCAAAAAGCGTACATCGCATTCGTGGACTTTAAGGCTGCCTTCGATTCTGTTGATCGTCGTTCACTTTGGCTGATACTAAGAACTACGGGTCTACCCAAGAAATATTGCTCACTCTTTGAAAAGCTGTATGAGGATACGGAAAGCTGCGTGCAAGTCAATGGAAGACGCAGTCCTACATTCCCGGTGAAGACTGGCGTCCAGCAAGGTTGCGCCACCGCTCCCGAGCTTTTCAACTGCGTCATAGACCATGTTATGGCCAGCACGATGAATCGCCTTCAATTCGGTCTTCAGTTCGGAGACCGGGTACTCTCTGATGATGACTTCGCCGACGACATAGCGCTAGTTGCGAGCACCGTCGATAAGATGACCAAAGCTCTCCAGGTGCTCTCAGAAGAAGCCTCGAAAGTTGGACTGAAAATCAACTGGCAGAAAACCAAAGTTATGCTCCTTGAGCCCCCCACGTCCCGTTCTGCTGTAAAGGAAGTCAACATCGGAAGCAACAGAGTAGATGTGGTTGAAGACTTTACTTACCTGGGATCTATTCTGTCGAATAATGGCTTGATCACAAAAGAGCTTACATCTCGAATTGCCAAAGCTTCAGCACTTGTTGGGAGGCTTAGCAGCATCTGGCGAAAGCCAAACATAAGCCGCTTTACCAAAATGCGCATCTACAATGCGTCAGTCAGCACCGTCCTGCTGTATGGAGCGGAGACGTGGCCAGCTGCAAAATCTATCCTCAGCGCCGTCGATGTCGCTCAGACGAAACATCTCCGAAGAATCGAAAGACTTCACTGGACTGACTTCGTTAGCAACCAGACTCTCCTATCACGTACGGCTCAATCTCCTTTCTCGACGCAGCTCACCCAGCGTACTGTTCGATGGTACGGCCACCTCCGTCGCATGCCACGTGACAACCCAGCACGGGTCGCATTTGACTTCGACCCCACCCTACACGGATGGAAACGACCCAGAGGACGCCCACCCACTAGGTGGAAAGCCAAAGCCGATGAATTCCTTACCCAAGCCCACATCCCGGTGGAAGAAGCTGCGATCCTGGCAAGCCATAGGTCAACCTGGAGGTGCCTAGTCTCATCGTTCTCTATGCCGAACCCTCGGCAGGAGCCTTAAGTCAAGTCAAGTAAGTCAATTTAGATTTTATAAGTTTATTTTTGGAGCAAAAGGATGAAAATTTCTTAGGGGTTAAGGGCTGGTGCCAGTGTGAGAACAGTTTCGTAGCACCATTCCGCTCTGGTCCATAAGTATTCTTTTTAACAGTCTGGGTATCTAGTCTTCTCGCAAGATGAACCACATATCTTCCAGCCTCACTCATTAGGTGTCATTGCTTAACATATGTGCCGCCGTTATTACGCAGCACCCATGTGTGTGCCGTGCTTGGGGGATTCCCCCATGGGGTCCTTTTAGTGTAGTTTGTGACATATTTTGGCACCATGCAGGATAGACCTGGTCACGGAAATCCTGGTAATCTTCCAGAAAAACAATATGCCAAAAATGGCTAGGAATCATGCCAATATAGAAGAAATATTAGAATACTCGGAATCCCCGGGAGCCTGCCTGGGGTAGGAATTTTGCTAACTGAGTGCTAGAAACAGGGATGATGTGACGTTAGAGGGGGGCATGTCCTGGAAATTCTATGATAATTTCCCTATTATTACTACTTTTTAAACTATGTCGAGCAAGACCATTTCTTAACCCCCTGTATCGCCTAGCCAAAGTCTGGATTCCATCCCCGGAATGAGTAAACACTAACCAAACGCCCCCCCCCCCGCAGTGCGTGGTATGGGTGGGAACAACAATTTCTTGAAAAAGAATTTCCCCCTTTGCGTGTTTTGATATTTTTGCTAAAAAATGAGCCCTGGGTTGCCTAAGGACTGAGACAAACAACTCGGTGGACTGAACACTCCCTCGGAGGTGGCCAGCGAGAGGGCCGGTACCCTATTGGAGGGAGGGTCACTGCAGGCTAACAAAAAAAATAAGAAAACATTGAAAAATTAAACACCTGAAAATTACCACTTTGCGCAACAAAAAAAATAAACATAAACATAGATAATTAGATAAAAAAAGGGTAGAACTGAGCTGGCAACAGAAAAACAGGCACCCTCCCCCCAGCGACGTCCCCCCTCCCCTGGAGTCCTCTCCCCTCATCTTTCCTTAAATTACGCATGTTATTGTTTATATTTTATCCTTTTATAAGCCACAATAATGCCTAAAAATTGCATCTATTATCAAGGCCTCCTCTAAAAATGAATTCTAGGTGGAGGGTGGAACCTATTGTTGGGATGTTGTTAAATAATCATAAATTTCGTTCAATGAAAAAGGAGTATTTCCTTAAAAGCTCTTAAAACCTTTTAGATCCATCTCTAATATCACCCCCTCCCCCCTGGGCTGTATGCTAGAACCCCCGATTTTCTACAATACACAGTTTTTTTTTTGCGTATATTATGATTTTTAGCACAAGTAAGGCATGTATTACCCTTTATTTATATCTTGAGAGCACCTAGAGCGTGTCAAATTTTGAGAGTAACACATCATTCTAGTGTTTGCCAAAAATGAGGAATCTTAGGTGTCACGCATTAGGTTAATTTTAGAAAATTAAGAGTAGGACTAAATACTGGGAATAGCGGTTTAGTCCTCTCAGTTAAGGTGGTTCTAATGGAAAAAAATTGACCTTTCAAGTCCTGGTGGGATCAAGAACTGAGGAAAGAAAAAATGTGATGAGCATTTCAGGCAAAAAATAAAATACAATAAGGAAGAAAAAGTGTTGAGGGTTTCGAGCGCAAAATGTCAAAAAGGTATTATCTGGCAGTGATGGTTGCGCAATGATTACGTGACCTTGCATAAAGTGTGTGCCGCTAATAAGTCAATGATAAAAAAAAAGTTGTACGTTTCGGCTAAAAATAAAAATGTCAAAAAAAGTGTTACGTGGCAGTGTTACATAATCATTGCGTTAGGTGTGTGCTCTCGTTACGTTACAAGCGGGGGTTTTCCCCATAGGTTCATAACACAGGCCTACATAAAATTGCGTCAAGCACAATACACCTGACCATTTGAAACGGGGTAAGTGCTGTGACCTCATTGGAGTCCAGAGGGGTGTGTCGTGGAGTCTTGCCAAGTGTGTTCCCTTTAGTAGAACTGGTGACTGCGTTGTGCTGGTGCGAGGAGCTATGAGCTCTACTCGTTAATTGAACTTGTGTATTATCCTGACCACACTCCAAGTAATTGAAACACCCAGGACTCTCGCCTCGGCATGCCAAATCTTGCCTACACATGCCAAATCTTGCCTGGGCGGGAATCTTGACAGCTAGAAACACGTGCAAGGGGCTAGGAGCTCCCCATATTAATTGAACTTTTGTATTGTACCAACCACATTCCAAGTAATTGAAACACCCAAGACTCTTGCTAAGGATGAGAATCTTTCCAGGGGCAGGAATTTGCATAAAATTGCGGCACCTGGTCACCAAAAGAAGGATGTGCGGATAAATTTTCTTCTTGTGCCGTCGAACCAATGGAAGACAGGAGTTGTCCGTTTGTGCATTATCAGAATCCCATGTTAATCTGCTATGGGCGTCATCAAAGTAATCATGAAGATACTACTCACATAACCCCCGACCCACCCACCCCCAACTACCAGAAGAAATCCCCCTGAAAACTTCTGTATACTGCCCAATAACCAATATTATATCTAAACATTTGGCAAAGTTCATAACTTGCAGACCTTCTCCCTGAGACTGTGGGGGATTAAGCCATCTTCAAATACATAGCTATTGTATTTTTCGACCATGCTGAACAAAATGGCAATCTTAAAATTTTGATCGGGTGACTTTGGGGAAAAAATGAGCGTGGGTGGGGGCCTAGCTGCCCTTCATTTTTGGTCACTTAAAAAGGGCACTAGAATTTTATTTTCCGTTCGAATGATTCCCCCCCCCCCTATGACATTCCCGGACAACTGGGTCGATACGATCACTCCTGGGAAAAAAATAAAATAAACACGCCTCCGTGATCTTTCTTCTGGCAAAAAATACAAAATTCCACATTTTTGCAGATAGGAGCTTGAAACTTCTATAGTAGGGTTCTTTGATACGCTGAATCTGATGGTGTGATTTTCTATGACTTTTAGGGGGTGTTTCCCTTTTTTTTAAAAATCAGGAAAATTTTCTCAGGTACGTAACTTTTAATGGGTATAACTAAACTTATATATGACTAAACTAATGAAATTATATATTTGAAATCAGCATAAAAAATCTGATTCTTTTGATTTATCTATTGGTATCAAAATTCTGTTTTTTAGACTTTCGGTTACTATTGAGCCGGTTCGCTCCTTACGTACAGTTCGTTATCACGAACTGTTTTATATAATAATCTATGTTCGTTTTAAGTTTTAGTGTTGCTCCCCAGTTCTGTTAAAAAAAAACAAAGTTAATTTCTTATCATTTTTCGAATAATACTGAAAAATCTTGCCCCCTCCCCTATTCAATAAAATATCCTCGCAAACAAAAATTCCTTCATGAAATTCTCCTCTTACGTAAATTACTCCCCTTCCTTGAAAATTTACCTTGACACTTCGATCCTTGCTAAATATTTCACTCGTACAATTTCTTGTGGACGCTTTCACCTGAAAATTTTTCTGAACTTATTTTCTTTAGAAAAAGACTTTAATCTCTGATTATTTTTCTGCTGGAAATCCCCCACATTCCGTGGAAAAATATTTAAGAAAATCCTCCACCCTGGAGACTAACTACCACGGAAAACTACTTCATAGATAATGTCTCCTCTCAGAAAAAATCTTCCAGATAATTTCAATCTCGTGGAAAATTTCATCCGGGATATCACCACATCAAAATTGAGAAAGTACGATAAATGAAAAGGAATTTCGAATGAGAATTCTAGCCAACTCCCCTGTTGTAAAATTTCCTCTGGAGATATCACACCAGAAAATTTTTCTCTCGATACAGAATTGTTCCTGTGTAAAATCCCTTACAGTACAAATTCCCTTTTCACCCAGTAAATATTTTTATACTTTGCAGTAACAGATGCTGTACGTAAAATCTTAGTCAGACGACTTTGGGGAGAACGGTCGGTTGCCTTCCAATCTTTTTTGATCACGGTTTAAAAAACCCATTGCATGACATTCTAGGATCAATGGTTAGGCAAGTTCAACCCAGGAAAAAAAAATATAGACACAATTCCTTGATTTCGCATCTGGCAAAACAAAACTTTCCAATGGGATTTCTGGAACTCTGAATATCATGGTGCAATTCCCAATTTGATTTTTTAACTTCTTGAGATGTTCTTCCTCCTTTTTTTGTTAAATTAGGCAGATTTTGCAGGTTCGTATCAACTTTTGAGGGGCAGCATTAACCTCCACAATAGACCCTTAAGACTTAGTAAAATTTAGTCAAACATGCTATATTTGAAGCGCAAATGGGTAGGGTAGGGCTTGGAGCTCTCCAGAGTTGGCCCTTTATGTTACCGTTTCTGTTGTTGTCAAAGTGAAGAAGATGAGTATGATATTTGTGTATCTTCTTATTGGATTAGGAAAAAAGAGTCGTTGCTCCCTTGTTGGGAAATGCCCTTCCGATAAGACAAGAAGCAAAAGCGGGAGAAAAACAAAGGCCGAACGTAACCTAAAAAAAAAAAAAAACTAAAATTAATGTTTTGCTTGATTGGACTGTGAAGCAAGGTCTCGAAAAATAAGACGAAAATCAGGGATTTTAAACCAACGACAATTGAAATTTCAAAAGTAGGAACGTTTAAAATTGAACTGAAAAATAATGTGAACAATCCCAAAATCATTGGAAAAAAACTATTTCGAGGTCTTTAAAAGTTCTTTTAATTGATTGTAAAAAAAAACAAAAAACTGCTGCTTGTTTTTATTTTGTACAAGACTTGCATTGAGATATAAGCTTTCCTTAAACAAAACACTAAATATACAAATCAAGTTTTTCAACTGAAAGTAAGGAGCAACATTAAAGCTCAAAACGAACAAAACTTCTTCCGCATATGAAGTATTTGTCCCTTGGTCAATATTTTGCTCTTTACGCTAAAGTTTTTAGCAGTTAAAAAAAACAAAAAAAAAACTTCTTATTCAAGTTAGACCACCCTTTTGTTTCAGGAGTCGTTCTCAAAAATTAGAACAAAAAGCGAAACTTTAGCGTAAAAAGCAAGGTAATGAGGAAGGGGTGACCCCTTCATATACTGAATAATTTCTATTTGTTATGAGTTGTAATGCTGTTCCTTACTTTCAGTAGAAAAAACTTTTAATCATAATTTCTTATTGTTTTCCAGATAATTCCGGTAAGCCTAGCTAAACCTGTATTAAAATTTCCTCTGGACAATTTTATGCTCACTAGCCCCCCCCCCCCCACCTATATGGAATTTCTTTCAGAAGGTTCAGCCTAAACAATTTGTCTTTACATACTTCTGTTTGAAAAGAGTTTAGGTTCTAATCATTTTTTCGATCACTCCAAAAGTCATTTCAGTGAAATATTTTCCCGGGAATTCAAAAAAAGCTGAAATTTTCTCCTGGACTATTCCCCCGGAACATCCTCAGAAGCAATATTGAGTTGACAAAACGAACATAAGACAAATAAGAAGAATTTTGTATAGGAGTTCTGTCAATTTGCTCTAGCGTAAAATTTTCCCTGGAAAGTTCAGCCTAGGAAATTTCCTTGCCCATGATAAATTATTCGCATGAGAAACACCGCAGGACTAAATTGTACCTATAAACTTTGATTAGACGACTTTGAGGAAAAATGGTTGTCGGAAGCGGGGGGTGGGGGCTAGGTACCTTCCAGTTTTTTTATCACTTAAAAAACACACTGAAACTTTTGATTTCCGTTTGAATGAGTCCTATCCCAATATTCTAGGACTATTGGCTCAATTTGATCATTCCTGGTAAAAGAAAGAAGCAAAAACAAATAAACAAATATAACTGATTTTATTTTGGCAAAAATAAAACATTCCACATTTTTGCATATGGGAGCTTGCAACTTCTACAATAGTGTTTTCGAATGCACTAAATCTGATGATGTGATTTTCATTAGGAATTCTTGACTTTTAGGGTGTGGTTCACCCTTTCATATGCAGCACAATAGCGCTGCCTAAGTAAAGAACAATGCTGGCGTAATGTATTTTTTTTGTCTTAGACCAGGACTTTTCGTATGGAAAAGCCTTTAATTTTACCCTTAACCATCTGAATAAAATTCTATATAGGGGAGGGGGGGGTTTAGTGAGCATGAAATTGTCCAGAAGAAATTTTAAATACAGGTTTAGCCAACCTTACCGGCATTTTCTGAAAAACAATCAAAAAGTAAAAGTAAAAAAAAGTTTTTTTGCAAGTCCAAAATTTTGATTTAGCCATTTTTTTCAACGTAGGTGAAAAATCTGGAAATTATGTCTTTTAGGATGTCATCCTCCCAAAGCCCTCACAACAAGGGATGTAAGTTATGCCCTTGTGGCATATGAGGAATTTATAGAAAGTGTTGTCGTAGAATCTTCAAAAAAGGCTATTTCGATTGGAAATAGGGAGGACTAGTGCCTTTAATAGGCAAAAGAGATCGGAGGGCAAATGCTCCCTCCCCACCACGTCCATTATTTCCTAAAACACTTCAAATCAAAATTTTGAAACAGGCATTTGTTCTACGTAGTTGAAAATTCAAGATATTATGTCTTCAAGGATTAAAAATCCCCCCCTTAGCCCTAAGGGCAAGTTAAGGGCAAGGTTGTAAGTCATGCCCTGGGGCATATAAGATTTTGTAGAAAGCCTGGTCACATAAACTTTGAAAGGGGCTCATTGGATTGGTAATCAGAAGTTCTAGTGTTCTTTGTAAGAGTCAAAGCGATCGGAGGGAATCTATCCCCCCCCCCACACACACACACACACGTCGTATTATCCCAAAATGCATCTAATAGAAACTTTGAGACAGCCATTTTATTCAAAATAGTCTAAATATCATATAGTAAGGCTTTTGGGGTTAAAACAAACCGCAAGGATGAGTGGTAAGAAAGGCATGCGTTTCTCCTAAAAACCTAATCCGCAGCGGTTTTCCGCAGATCCGTGCTCTGTGTGAATAGTAGGTAGCTCTAGCTTCAGACCGGAAATAGCAATATTAGCAGCAGATTTTGAGGAAATTCTCGACGTCGTGAAAGAAAATGGGTTGATAACCGTCTAGGAACTTTTAGTGCAAGGGTTGATAATCTGGAAATGGAACATTCCCTACTTAAGAATAAGATAAATAATGCTTAATTGATAGTTTGGAAAGACTGATAATGATACTTCTTGTGTCAAATTGCAAATAAAATTTGTGCCAATGAAACAATGGAGTCATAGGCAGCACGATAGCGCTGCCTAAGTAAAGAACGATGTGGGCACAATGTATTATCCATGTTTTTTTTTCTCCATACCCGGGCACTTCGTATCGACGGAGTTGTCGTAGAAACTTCGAAAAGGGCTCATTCGATTGGAAATTGGAGTGGCTAGTGCTCTTTTTAATAATCGAAACTGATTGGGGAACAACCAGCCCCCCTCCCCCATGCCCATCATTTCCCCAAACACATCCAATTAAAATTTTGAGATATCCATTTTGTCAGACACACAGGCAGAGAGAGGCAAAAGTACCTACAAACACACAGAGTCAGATAGAAAATCATACAAAGATAGACATGGAGACAAGAAAAATCTGCTCAGACACAAAGGCACAAAGAGATAGAGATTGACAAAAATACTTACAAACACACAGAGTCAGACACACAATCACACAATGACAGACATAGTGACAAGCAAACATCAGGTCAAAGAAACGGGCACAGACAGAAAGAGAAAAGCAAAAACACCTACAACACAAAGAGTCAGAAACAAAAACACGCAAAGACAGACATTAAGACAGGCAAACATCTGCTCGGACACTCATGCACAGAAAGAGAAGCAAAAATATCTACAAGCACACAGAGTCAGACACAAAATAATACAAAGACTAACATAGTCACAAGAAAAAATCCACTAGGACACACTTGCATAGAGAGAGAGAGAGAGAAGTTCCTACAACACAGAGTTCGACATGAAATCCCACAAAGACAGACATAGAGACAGGCAAACATCCACTCAGACACACAGACAGAGAGAGAGAGAGAGAGGCAAAAATACCTACAAAGACACAGAGTCAGACACAAATCATACAAAGACGGACAGAGAGACAAGCAAACAACCACTCAGACATACAGGTGCAGAGAGAGAGAGGGGCAAAAGTACTTAAAAAC